>CM052439.1:85972168-86012687 GCA_028533085.1 Varecia variegata | reverse complement strand
CCATTCGATCCAGCAATCCCATTATTGGGCATCTACCCAGAAGAACAAAAGTCATTCTATAAAAAAGACACCTGCACCCAAATGTTTATAGCAGCACAATTCACAATTGCTAGGAGGTGGAAACAACCCAAATGCCCATCAATTCATGAATGGATTAGTAAAATTTGGTATATGTATACCATGGAGTATTACTCAGTTATAAGAAATAACGGTGATATGGTATCTCTTTGGTTCTCCTAGAGAGAGTTGTAACCCTTTCTATTAAGTGAAGTATCCCAAGAATGGAAAAATAAGCACCACATTTACTCACCAGCAGATTGGTTTCCCTGATCATCACCTAAGTGCACATTTGGGAATGATACCAATTGGGTGTCGGACAGAGTTGGGGGGTGCAGGGTGGGGGGAGGGGATGGATGTATACCTACATGATGAGTGCAATGTGCACTGTCTGGGGAATGGACACGCTTGAAGCTCAGGCTTGGGGGGATGTGGGGACATGGGCAATATATATAACCTGAACTTTTTCATCCTCATAATAAGCTGAAATAAAAAAAAAAAAATAAAGGCAGCCTCCAAGGCCTAACTTAAGGGTCTAGTTACCTACCTCAGGTAAAAAAAAAAAAAAAAAGAAAGTAATCCCATTCGCAATAGCTACAAAAAAAATATAAAACAACTAGGCATCAATCTAACAAAGGAATTAAAAAATCTATACAAGGAAAGTATAAAATTCTGATGAAAGAAATAGAAAAGGCACAAAAAAATGAAAAGATGTCCCATGCTCATAGATTGGAAGCACAAACATTATTAAAATGGCAATACTACACAAAGCAATTTACAGAGTCAATGCAATTCCTATCAAAATACCAATAACATTCTTCATAGAAATAGAAAAAAATCCCTAAAATTTATATGGAGCCACAAAATATATCAAACAGTGAAAGCAATCCTGATCAAAAATAAAAAAAAGCTGGACACATCAAACTACCTGACTTCAGAATTTACTACAAAGCTATTGTAACCAAAGCAGAATGGTAGTAGCATAAAAGCAGAAACAAAGACCAATGGAACAGAATGGAACACAGGTGTACATGCACGTATTTACAACCAACTCATCTCCAACAAAGACACCAAGAACATACAATGGGGAAAGGACAGTCTCTTCAATAAAGGGTGCTGAGAAAAGTAGATAATTTCATGCAGAAGAATGAAACTAGACCCTTTTCTCCCACCATACACAAAAATCAATTCATAATGGATTAAAGATTTTAAGACAAAAAACCATAATAATTCTAGAAGAAAACATTGGAGACATACTCAGGACATTGGTCTGGGCAAAGATTTTTTGTGTAAGACCTCAAAAGCACAAGCAACCAAAGCAAAAATAGACAATTGGGATTACATCAAGCTAAAAAGCATCTTCACAGCAAAAGAAACAATAAACAAAGTGAAGAAAAAATCCACAGAATGAGAGAAGATATTTGCAAACTATTCACCTAACAAGAGATTAATAACCAGAATATTTAAGGAGCTCAAACAACTCAATATTAAAAAAAAAAAACTAATACAATTTAAAAATGTACAAAATATCTGAGCAGACATTTCTCAAAAGAAGACAAATGACCAATAAGTATATGAAAAAATACTCGACATTACTAATCATCAGAAAAATGCAAATCAAAACCACAATGAGATATCATTTCACCCGTTAAAATGGATTGTATCTAAAAGACAAGCAATAACAGATGCTGGCAAGGATATGTAGAAAATCTGTACACTGTTGGTTGGAATGCAAATTAGTACAGTCACTATGAAGAGTATGGATGTTTTTTAAGAAAATTAAACATAGAGCTACCATATGATCCAGCAATTCCACTATTAGGTATATATCTAAAATAAAGGAACTCAATATATCAAAAAGATATCTGCATTCCCATTTTTATTGTAGCACTATTCACAATAGCCAAAATATGGAATCAACCTAAATGCCCATCAACAAATGCATTCATAAAGAAAACGTGGTATATACACACTACAGAATATTATTCAGCCATAAAAAATAGAGTGAAATCTTGTCATTTGTAACAACAGGGATAGAACTGGAGGCCATTATGCTAATTGAAATAATCCAAGCACAGAAAGACAAATACCACGTGTTCTCGCTTATGATATGGGGGATGAAAAAGTGGCTCTTGTGAAGATACAGTATAGATCAGTGGTTACCAGAGGCTGCGAAATCACAGGAGGACAGAAGACAGAGGGAAACAAAAGAATATAAATTTATTTATTACCACTGAACTGTACACTTAAAAATGGTAAAGATGGTAAATTACATATATATATTTTACCTCAACAAAAATAAAGAATGGAGAGACACACAATAGGTAAGGATGGGGAGAGTTAATATCATGAATGATGGTGATACAGTCCAAATTTATTTAAAGATTAAAAAAAGTATAAAAAATATCTCTAAAGAGTTGTTCAGTTACTTTGATGAGCCAGTTTTAATATATTTTCAACTTTAAATATAAATGTACAATAAACTATATATATTTAAATGTGGAAATTAATTTTTGACAAATGTATCTTACTATGAATTCACCACCACAGTCAAAACAGCATATGTTTCAATCGTCTCCAAAAGTTCTTCAGGCCTCTTTGTAATTTTTACTTCCTTCCATACTCATAAAACTACTCATACACTTGTTTCACTTTAAATTACAGTACAAATTTTAGAAATTTTTATACATGGAACTACTCAGCATATATTCTTCATTTTCCTGGTTTCTTTCACTAAGCATAACAATTTTGAGATTCATCCATATTGTTGTATGTACCAATAGTTCTTTCCTTTATTTTGCTTAGTAATATTCTATTACATGGATGTAACAATATGTTAATTCATTCACATGTTGATGGACATTAGAGCTTTTTCCAGTTTGAGGCTATCACAAATAAAGCTGCTATGAACATTCATGTACAAGTATTTGCGAGCACACATATTCTCATTTATAGTAGGCATATGCCTAAGGGTGGAATTGTTGGTCATATGGTTTTATTATGGGTACATAACTTTTTAAGAAACTCTCAAACTGTTTTCCGAAGTAGTTATACATATTTTACATTTTCACAAGTAGTTCATGAGAATTTCCAATTCCCAATGCTCCACATCCTTGCCAACACATGGTGTGGCAATTTTATTCTTTAATTTTAGCTATTATAATATGTGTCTAGTGGTATCTGATTTTAATTTAATTTGCATTTTTTAATTATTAATTTTATTATGAATCTGTTAATGTGTCTATTTACCATTTGCATATTTGTTGTAAAGTGTCTGCTCAAATATTTTGTCATTAAAAAATAGGTTGCTCATCTTTTATTATTTTTAAGAGTTACTTACATATGTTGGATACAGTTCTTTTTTCTGATCTATGTGTTGTCAATATTTTCTCTGAACATGTGGCTTGGATTCTTGTTTTTATAATAATGTTGAAAAAGCAAAATTTCTAATTTTGATGAATTTATAAACAGGTTAAACTTTCCAACATAAGTCAATCAATTCCACAATTTTGATGGTTTAATACAGCAAAAAATTATTTCTAACTGATATTTCATAATCAGTTTGAGTTGGCTGCAAGATTTGCTCACTCTAGTCACTCAGATCTAGATTTAAAGAGTTTTACCTTGATGTATGCAACCATCATCTCTTCAGCAGGCATAACACAGGATGACAAATCATCTACTAGCTCTTTAAACTGCTTCTACAAAGTAACACAAATCATTTCTCCATGTGATCTGTTGCTCAAGGAAAGTCACATGTCCACAATTTCAAAGGGTCTAGAATATTTTGGTATATTTATATTGGATAGTATTGCAGTTACAATGTAACTTTTTAGCACGTTACTCCATATGTGAAATATCATTGATCTTCATTTACAGAGCTATATGTTGTGCCTTCCAGAAACATGGACTTAACCTCTGGGCTATAACTATTTGCAACATTGTCCTTCACTCTGGAAGAAGAGGTCACACACCCACACATACATAAATCAATTTAGAAAAGACAAAATAGCGCAACAGGAAAAAATGGGAAAAGATAAAGATGGCATTCACAAAAGATGAAATGGCATATAAACAAGTGAAAACACATTTACCCCTTTCAGTAATGCATATCAAAGCTGCAACCATTCACAGTTAACACACAGGCAAATATTTTAAACACAAATTATATCTGAGGTTTCTAAGACTATAGAACAATGGGGATGGTAGCTGTGTAAATTGCCACTACCATTTTGAATAAATGATTTATGTCGCAGCAACTTTATTCCCAGGCATATATGCCAGAACAACCACTGCACATATAAAGGAGGCATATAATAGAATGTTTACAGCAACAATGTTCATAACAGCATAATTTAGAAACTACTCAAATGTATAACCATAGAATGATAGCTAAATAAATTATGATATTTTCATACAATTGAATACAATACTACAGTGAAAATGAATGACTTTAGCAACTCATATCAATATGAATAAATTTCCCAAATATACTTGTGAGTAGAGAATGTAACGTGAAATGAGATATAGACAGTATGATTCCATTCATAAAAATAACAAATAAAAGTAAACATGTAATTTAGGGATATTTAACAAAAACCACACTTCTTAAAAGCAAGAAAATGCGTAACACAGAACTTTAGATTATGGTTACTTATGCAGTGGATGTTAGAACAGAGGTGTATGGGAGGTGGAGACTTAAATATACCGGTACCATTTTATTCCTTAGCCTGTGTAGTGTTTACCCAGATTTGTTTTATTAGCTATTTAAATCTATATTCAGATTATATACACTTCTTTGTACATATGAAATAATGTAATGACAATTTTAAACATAAACATGATTGTACCTTAAACCTTCCAATAATAAGGACTTAATTTGGGGGCTGTAAATATTTGGAACATTATCTTTCTCTCTGGAAGAAGAGCCGACATGATGCATTGGAAAGGACATGACCCTGGAAATCAGGAAGCTGAAGCCCTAGAGTGGTCAGAGTCTCAGACACTAACTTGTTACACTCCTTTAAGCAAATGGTTTAACTCTTGTGGTTTTTCTCATGTGAAAAATGTGGGAGGTCCAAGTTGGTGATTAGTAAGAGCATTTCTACTGTAGGATCTCATGACTGAGTATGTTGCTGTGAAGGAAATGGTGATAGGATATTTTAGGAATCAGCAAAAAAGCATATGCATCCTTTAAACATTTGCTAAAGCTTGCATTGCATGGAGGTTACAACATTATCTCACATATGAAACAACATGTGGAAAAGGTATTATTGATCCCCATTGATAAAGCTACATGTTGACTTAAACATTGTTATAAACTCATCAAGTGTCATAGCTGGATCTTCAATTCAGATCATTCACCTGCAGCCCTCTTAATTTTTTTTTTTTTTGGCTATACAATCGTGCTGTAATTTTTTATTTATGTATTTCAAAAAGTACGTAGTAATGCTGCAAAGTAAAATGACCAAGGATGGAATAAATGCTTTAAAATTAAAAAAAAGAGACTATGACTTCACTAGGAAAATGAAGGAAAAAGGAGGGGTAGAAAAATAGATTTCTCAAAAGTCTATTATATTGTAGGCATTATGCTAGCCATTTGACTAATGTTATCTTATGTAATCTGCATAATGATTTTAAGAGCAGTTATCATCATTTACATTTTGCAGATGGAGAAATTGAGGCTCTGAGCTGTTATTTCTCTTGAGCCAGAGACTGACAATTTATATAACAAAAATCTCTTAGCCTAATCCAGACACCACTCAGTTAACTCACAGAACTAATTTTATCTCCAAATGTAGAAACTAAATCTACAAAAAGTTCCAAAATGATTTAGATCAATGTACTGATGATAACCCATAGTTTATAATGAAGTACAGTAAGGCTGAATTTTTAATTTGGGAGAATAGATCTGTTATCATTAATTGTTATTTAGTAACTCTATGAGAAGAACCAGCAATACTTGTTCTGCTCAGCAGCAGTGGGGGTGGCCTCAGACTCAAATCAAATTCATGGGACACAACAGGCTTCATGCAGGCTCACTGATGCACAGGAGCAGCGTAGCTGAGTGAGCATTCCTCACTGGAGAAGCAAATGGTCACGAGAGATGAAGCTGAGTGTATGCAAATCATCTCGCCCCAGAGTAGCCATCAGTTCTCAGTCCCCGCTGACCATATTGCACCCATTCTCTGGTGAAGCTTCACCTCATTAATTACCAGTTCCTCATCAATTATCATTAAAACTTACTCAATAAACAATCTTGAATATGAGATATATCTTCCTTATGATTATACAGTATCAATCTTCATCTCACATAGACCAATAAATTCCTTAATTTACTGTTTTTAGAATTATTAGGCCCTTTCAAATCTTCAGGCTTCCCTGGAAGCTGGGGAAAAACCACATACCAGCTATTAACTTTCTTCCCCCTGCCCCAGGAAGGATTGGTCTACCCCAGCAATGCAGCTTTGCTGTACATTTTCTAATAGCTGACGCAGATAACAGAACATTTATTTCTTTGATAACTGTCCTTTGCAATCAGTATTACCTTCTTTGAAAGGCTTTTACTTCTTCATTAATTTCTCTGTGCTCCTAAACATTTTATTCATGCATTTATCTGTCATCATTCACTTGTTAAACATGTGTTGAGCATCTCTTCTTATCATTTAGAGATGAATCATTGACCTCAAGGGGCTTATAGAAGTAATGAAGATAGAATTACAATAGGAGACCCACACCTTATCTGGAATTGAAGAGAAGGTGTGGTCAAGAAGACTTTGGAGAGAAATGGTATTTTTAAGTCTTTTGATTTGTCAAGATATAACACAAACAGTTTAGGCAATAATATAATGAATTTAACATAATCAGGTGAGTCATAGTCTTTGATGGTGGCTGAAAAGAAACCTAGGATCTCTAGTTTTCCTTTGTTAGACAAGGAAAATACTTTTTCTCTTAGTCTGTTGCTGCTGCTATAGCAAAATCCTTTAGGCTGGGTGTAAAGAACAGGAATCTATTTCTCAGTTCTGGAGGCTGCGATGTCCAAGATCAAGGCATTGCCATTTAATGTCTCCTGAGGGCCTTCTGGCTGCGGCCTCACGTGGCAGCAGTGATGAATGCTACATTCTTACATGGCAGAAGGGCAGAAAGGCCAAAGGGCAGCAGGGCCTATCTAGTTCCCTCCGGCCCTATTGTAAGGGCATCATAATCCCATTCACTAGGGCAGAGCCTTTACGACCTAATCGTCTGCCAAAGATCCTACCTTCTAATACCATCATCTGAGGGCTTAAGTTTCAGTATATGAATCTTGGAGAGACATATACATTCATCATAACCAGGATTAGTTCATCCCCATCCATATGAGGAACAAAAGCAAAAAAAAAATAAAAAGAAGAAGAAGAACAGAACAAGGATTGACCACCAAAATCTGCTTGGAAATACTGACAGATTGGCTTCATAGGCCTGAGATCTGAAGACACTTTCTTTCTGTGTTCAGCATTTGACCCTCATAGGAACATAAATGGGAATTAACTAAAGTATTTTTGTTTGTTTGGCTTTGAAACTTACATTGAAACTTACTTATACATTGTCATCGTGTTTTATTTGAAATTAGAATTTTGAAGCAAAATACATAGTATAAACTTTTGAACTCTCCATTCCATAGATCTGCATAGATCTTTTTTGATCTATTAGTGCTTAAAAGGAACATAAATAAATTGTACAATCTCAAATTAATTACTATTCCAGGCAGATGAACTTTGCTAAATACAAGAAGACCTTACTAATTGTTGCTAAGTAGAAAAGGAATTTTACATCTGTGAGATATGCTAGTTGGGTAATAATTTGAAGAAATTCAGGCTGCCGGGTGGTATTTGGGTATAGACTTGGGGAAAAAAAACACTACTATTATATTTTAAATTAGAAAAATAAATTATAGTTAACAATCATCCTGTTCAGTGGAGGTCCTTTAAGAGGTTTCACTCCACCTACTCCAGAAATTATGCTAGTAAGAAGAGGCAAAAGAAATATGTAATATCAATGCACGTTTTCTGACTATCCCTGCATTGATTATTTTGACTCATCTTTTTCTTCACACTGCCTATCAACTTTCCCTATAAGTTTATTCTTTTTGGCATTGAGTGAACATTTCTGTCCACCCTGTAAAATTCTATGCGTATGGTTTATGGAGCAGAGTTGAGAGTTATGAACAGTGTGAAGGTGCCATGATTGACCAATGAATTACTAGGAAGGACACATATCCACACATCACTAAACGTGTTATTATCTAAGAACAAAGTCCTTACTGGGAGCAAGGTAGCCACCCATGACCAGAGTTGCAGCACATTCCACCAGACCTCCCCTTGTCCTCTAGAGACCCAAATCGGATACAGGTGATCCTGTTCATGTTAAGATCAGGAAACCACAAGTTTACATGGCACTCCCCTTTTATACTATCCACTGGTGTCACCTTCTCATTCAAGTATGAATTATATAGAACTTATACTGATAATTAATATGTTATAAGTAAAATAGATCTAAATATCTTCCCTATACATAAAACTCTGTTATCAAATTCAGCATCACTACGGTGACATATTTATGGAAGTAGAGGCCTGGGGAAAAGCAAGGTGCCTTCTTCCAGATGTTCCTGAATACTGTCCAGTTTTCCAATATTCCAAAAAGTAATATTCCAGGGATCACAGCTGGACAGGAATAAATTTTGTTCAAATGTTTACTCACCATTTAAAGCATATTTCAGATTACATTGTATAGAGTCAGTCTTTCCTTATTCCCTATTATTAAGTCAGATTTCTCTTTTAAGTGTCCCTTATGATACTTTTTCTTCCATAACCACATTAGTCTAAGGTCTTCAGGTGCAAAAAGTAGAAACCCATTCAATATAGTTTAAGCAAAATAGGGAAACTGATTTGACAGCTATAGCAATATCACAAAGAAATCAAGGGCAGAGAGATTAATTGAGTCTACAAGAGACCAGAACAAAGTAAAACTTCAAGAACTAAGGATTGTTCTTTTTTATTTTCTTTCATTCTCCCTCTCCCACTCAGGTCAAATAGTCTCTGGTTTTCTCTGTGCATCTGCTTCCCTCCTTTCTCCTTCACAGAAGATTGGATCTCTCTGTATTCCAGTCCAACATGACTGCCCCAGCCCCAGGGTTACAGAGCCACAGAGTTGAGTAGCCTAGTCTACACTTTCCGCATTCCTGTACCAAACTTCAAGAAAGAGAACATGACTGGCCCCGCCAGGTTGGATTTACAGTCATCTCTAGATGGAGGTGTAGGAAGGGGTCACACATCCTGTGTGGCGGTCACAGTCCCTGACCCTGAGCAGGACAGTGGTAATGGACTCTTCCTCCCCTGAGGATGGGGGTTAAGGGTACCGAGTAGTGTCTTTATGGCATTTCTGAAACAATAGCATTATCATAGTCTACTTAATTACCTGTTTGGATGTCTTCCCCAAAAAAGTGTGAGTTCCTTGAAGTTAGAAATTATGTATTTCATGTTTGAAAACTAGACTTTTTTCTCTTTCTAACACTATCTTTAGTCCTGCCACCATTAAGCTAGTTTCTTAAATAAAATGATTTGGGATTAACTTAAAAACTTTTCTATCTTTTATCCCTTTCTTAAATTCTTACATTATAGAGCCTTGTTATTTCTTCTTCCCAAGAGCATGTGTTATTCATCTCTTCTTTCATATTCCTTCAGTATTTCTTGGTACTTATCACCTCATATTTGTATAACTTCCACAGTCTTTTAATTAACCTTTTTATTTTCAATATGTTGGCCCTCCAATCCATGCTTTGTGTTACCAGTAGAAGAAAAGCAATTTAAATATCATATTGATAGGTAATTTGCAACAAAATGGACATAGATTCAGACAAGGCCAAGAGGTATGGGAACTGAGGCTTTGAGAAATTCAGTAAATCACTGGGCACAGACGACCATGGTGGCTGCATGGATTCAACCACATTCAGCCTGACTTCAGAGAAGCCTGAGGAAGGAGTTTGGGATTTTTGGCAAGATATACATGCCTTTTATATCACCACCTCCATTTACTTTTCCACTTTGAACAAGTAAGTTACTTAACATCTTTTAAAAGTTGTTGTTTCATTTGTAAAGGTAACATTATAAAACTTACACTCTAAGGTTGTTTTGAAGATCAATGCCATATAGCCTGGCACTAGGAGATGATTATGTTTGTACTTTTCTCAGTTAAATGTAATGGCCTTCTAGTCCTTAGTGAATTAATAATTAATAACTTTAATTTTGTGCTGTATCATAACTTGCAAGCATTTATACGAACTCATACTTGAAGCAGGGAAGATATTTATACCTATTTTACCAATAAGTATATCAAGGCTCATATATGATAAGGATGGCATATAAGTTACTCATGACTTTTCACAAGGGTATTAATATTGCCTCTCAAACTATTCTGAAATTCTGAAAGTTTCTTTATGGTACAAGAATATTTTTTATTTTATCTTCAAAAATATGTATCAATGATAAATCAAGATATATGATGCTGTGCTTAAAAGCAAAATCTTTCTTTCAGTTCTGCAAAATCTCCTTTCTCATCCTAAACACACTTAACTTCTGCAGACTTTAGTTGTCTTATCAGTAAAAAGGGGCTAACAATATCAAATTTCCTGGTTTGGTGTAAGAATAAACAATATATAATATTAAGAGTACTGAACCTATAAGAAATATGAAGCAAACAGTAACTATAGTATAAATGAGCAAGAAATAGTGGAATAATGTCAAATTGATTTTCAAACTATTCCCAATTTAATTAAACCTAGATTCAAATGTGCTGTCTTAGAAATGAAAGTAGTCTTGGTATTCCTTTGGAAATTTCAAAATGAAACAGCAAGGAAATAAAATGTTTTGAATTAATTTTCTCTCAGAACTGAAGCATAGGAAAATAGTGCTCTAATTTTGTTATCTAAATGTTCTTAGAGATACATAAACTATTGGACTTTCACAGGTATATTTCATCATCGCAGGGAAGTTTATTATAGATGAAAAAGAGAAATAATTTGGTACTAAATGAAATCCTACAACAATCCCATAATTCTCTCAGTTATACACTTGGGCTTTGGAATGTAAAGAGGAAATTAGAATCGTTTTTCTGAATTTTACATGATTAGTGGCATTACTACCCCTACAGATCCTCTATCTAATAATATTAAAATGACTTATATGTTAAATAATTTGTATGGAGCTGAACTAGAATTTATGATTATATATGCTTAAAAGTTTACTTAGAAAATGTATATTTTCATAAAATTACAGGGGAAATTCTTAACCTAATTCAGAAATCAGACTATCTTCAAATAAGTTAAAATGAGATTCATCATAATTTGTCAATGACCTGTACATAGAATGCATTTTGATCATTTCCAATGCCTTTGTTTATTCAAAAAAATAAGTAGAGCAGCACCATGATTTAATATTTTCTTTAAATAATCTTTATTTAACTATATAAAATAAGATATAATTCAGATGCATCACATATTTGCATCTAAAGTTTTCAGAATTGACAAGGTATGATTTGATCAGTAACCAATAAATATCACTTTTAATGTGACTTTTTTCTGCCTAACTAACATACAATGAGTTTTCTTAATTTAAAATTTATATATTAATTAAAATTTATATAACATAAAGTAATCATTTTAAATCACAATTAAGTGCCACCACCACATACATTTGTGGTGTTGTAGAGCCACCATCTAACATCTAGTTCCAATTCATTTTTATCACTGTAAAAGAAAAAACATAAACATAAAGCAGTTACTCCCCAATCTACCTTCACCCCTAACCCTGGCAACCACCTATTTCAATTCTATCTGCATTGATTAACCTCTTATAAATATTTCATGTAAATAGAATCACATGGTATGTGTCATTTGTATCTGTTTTCCTTTCACTTAGCACAATATTTTTGAAGTTCATTCATGTTGTAGTATGTATCAGAACTTCATCCCTTTTTATGTCTGAAGAATACTCCATTGTACATAATACCACGATTTGTTTATCCAGTTATCCTTTGACAGACATTAGGTAGTTTCCACCTTTTGGCTCCTATGAATAATGCTACTATGAACATTTGTGTGTAGATATTTCTTTAGATCTCTGTTTTTATTTCTTTTTGGTATATACTTGGAAGGGGAACTGATGGGTCATGTATTTTATATGGACATACGTAATTCTATGTTTTACTGTTTGTAAAAAATAGACTCATTGTTTAGAGTGTTTTAGGTTCACAGAAAAATTGAGCAGAAAGTACAAAGAGTTCCCATGTACTCCTGTCCTGACACACCCACAGCCTCCATCACCATGGTCTTGCACCAGAGTGGTACATTTGTTACAATTGATAAACACACATTGACACACCATTATCGTCCAAAGTTCATAGTTTGCATTAGGGTTCACTCTTTGTGTGGGTTTTGACAAATGTATAACAACATGTATCCACAATCGTATTATCATACAGAATATTTTCATTGCCCTATATCCCCTCCATGTACCAAGCATATGGAGGCCACCACTTCACTTTATGTCTCTATAAATTTGAGTTCTGTAGGTACCTCATATAAGTAGAATCATATAATATTTACTTTTTGTGACTTTATATTTCACTTAGCACAATATCTTCAAGGATCATCGATGTTGAAATGTGTGTCAGAATGTCTTTCCTTTTTAAGGCTGAATGATATTCCCTTATAGGTATAACCATATTTTGTTTATTCATTCATCCACTAATGGAAATTTTGGTTGTTTCCACATTTGACTATTGTGGATAATGCTCCTATGAACATGGGTGTACAGATATCTTATTCTAGTCCCTGTTTTCAAATCTTTGGGTTATATATCCCAAAGTAGGATTTTTGGATCATATGCTATTTTTATGTTTAATTTTCTGAGAAACTTCCTTACTGTTTTCCACAGCATCTACAATAGTTACATCCTCAACAGTAATGTATAAATGTTACCATTTCTCTACATTCTCATCAACATTTATTTTCAGGTTTTTGTTGTTGTTTGTTGTTTAATAGTAGTCTTCCTAATGGGTATGCAGTGGTATCTCCCTGTGGTTTTGATTTTTAGTGATCTTGAGTACCTCTATGAGCTTACTGGCCATTTTTATGTTATCTTTTGAGAGATGTCTATTTCAGTCCATTACTCATTTTAATTGGTATTTTTGTTTTTATTTATTGAGTTTTAGGACTTATTCATATATTCTTTAATTCAATCCCTTATTAAAGTAGTCCCTAATCTTTCTGGCACCAGGTATCAGTTTCATGAAAGATAGTATTTCCACAGACCAGGGGGTAGGGGGATGGTTTCAGGATGATTCAAGCACATGACATGTATTGTGCACTTTATTTCTATTATTATTAAATTGTACTATATAATGAAGTAATAATACAAATCACCATAATGCAGAATCAGTGGGAGCCCTGAACTTGTTTCCCTGCAACTAGATGGTCCCATCTGGGGATGATGGGAGACAGTGACACCTGAAGTGTGTTGCTTATGTTCAGTCTACTCTGTAATCTTGTTTTGGTTGCTGTCACTGCAGAAAACCCTGCTTCACAAAAATAGAATACTGGAAATGGAAGCAGGCTCTTCAATACTTTTGTGGCAATCTCAGGATATTTCACCTTGACTTTAATCCAGAATATATGGTGATTTGAAGTTGTCTCAAACATACTTTTAAGTCCACTGTCATTTGCAATCTCAAGCAGTTGATTCTCATCTAGCACAGACAAAGTTGATTCACCTGGATTATTCACCAATGAGTCACAGATCCATTCCTTCCAGTTCTGGGGTCTTTTGTGGTTGGGGAGTAATGCTAAAACTCTTTTGAAAGCTGACATAGGTAATAATGCACCAACTGGGAGAAAGAAGGCCCTGACTCAGTCTCTTTCAAAATCTCTGCTAATGTTTGGAACATGTCAAAAATCCCAATGTTCACTTGTTGCCCCCATAATTCCAGTTTGACTTTTGAATGCAGCCACTTTATCTGCCAACTTGAACACAGTTGTCATTCTCTCCTGAAGTGACAGATTGAGTTCATTGAGCAGGTTGTATATGTCACACAAGTAAGCAAGTTTTGTGACCCATTCTGTCTCTATAATGTGCTGCGATTGGTGACTGTTTTTCTAAAAGAAATCTCTGGAGCAGTTCTCATAATTCAAAAACTCTGGCCAGTGATCTACCTTTAGAAAGCCACCCCTACTTCTGTGTATAAGCAAAGGCATGTGTGCTCTGCATCTATCTCCTCATAGAGCTGCACAAACAGATGTGAGTTAAAGGCAAGTACTTTAAAGTGGTTGATAATTTTAATCACATCCTGCAAAATGCTGTTCAGTTCAGGTGACATTTTTCAGCTAGCCAGCATTTGTCTATGGATGACACAATGAGTAGACTCACATTCAGAAGCAACCTCCTTGACCTGAGTAGTGAAACCAGAAAGCCGTCCAGTCACGGCAGCTGCTCCGTCCATGCATATACTGACAAAAAATGACCATTTCAGTTTTCCTGATATGTAGTCATTCAAAGACTTGAATATTCTTCCACTGTGGTGTTGGTTGTCAATAAAAGTGCACATAACATATCCTCATGCACACCCTCCTGAAGAATATATTGCATAAAAACAAGCATTATTGCCATGTTGTCAACATCAGTAGACTCATCAAACTGGATTGTGTACCATAGTGACTCATTAATATCTCTAACAATTGTGCCTCAGTATCCTCTGTTATTTCATCAATTCATGTAGCTGTGATGTTAGCTGAAAGAGGAACATGTGCACCTTTTGAACTGCAGCCTTTCCTAAAAGTTCATGGCAAATATCCTTAGCAGCAGGCAAGATCAACTCTTCACCAATAGTAAAGGGCTTCTTAGCTTTAGCAATGTGATTAGCCACTAAGAATGATGCTCTCAGTGCAGACACATTTGATGAAATGGTGGCCTTCAATAATCACTTCTGTTCTTCATGTTCACATTTTTTGCTTTTGAAAAAGTCCAAAGGCTTGTCTTTTAATGCAGCATGTGGTAAAGCAGTTTTGAGGGTTTCATGGCTTCATTGGATAGCCAGTCACCAAATATTATACAAAGTGGGCTTGCAGAATGTGCATCACCTGTTACCATGAACCCATAATTTATATAGGATCCTTCGTATTTTCTTTTAAATGCAGCTTTCATTTTGTTGACAGTCCTGGAGTCTTCTGCTATCTCGTCATTGAGTCTTTCCCTTTTTTCAAATAAGCACTCCAGCAACATTTGTTTTTTACTAATTTTTGCTGGGGTTACCTTGTGGGCTGCCAAAACTGTGACTGAGACAAGTGCACAGTTCAACAAAGAGGCACACATGGAAGTGGTATGTAAAATAGTGGGTGGGCCATGCATGGACTAAAATATGTGTCGAATTCTGACTTATAGCCTGCCACCAGGTGCAGCTGTACAATTGAAGTACATCAACTCACTTGCCACTATAAAGTCTGCCATCAGATGCAGCTTAATTGTCACTTGCCACTCACGGATAGGGTTTTGATATGAGTCTGCAAGCAATTGATTTATTATCGTCTCTGTGAGTCAGACCTCTCTGCTAATGATAATCTTCATTTGCAGCTGCTCCCCAGCACTAGCATCACAGCTTCAGCTCCACCTCAGATCATCAGGCATTAGATTCTCATGAAGAGTGTGCAACCTAGATGCCTCATATGCGCAGTTTATATATAGTTGGTCCCCAACTTACGATGGTTTGACTTAAAAAAATTTCAACTTGACAATGAACTTAATAGAATATTAAAACGTGTTCAATGTATGATATTTTTGACATACAATTGGCTTGTAGAGATGTAACCCCATTGAAAGTTGAGGAGCATCTGTGTGTGTGTGTGTGTGTGTGTGTGTGTGTGTGTGTAAAGTTGACCCATGAATAACATGGGGGTTAGGGGTACTGACTGTCTATGCAGTGAAAAATCTATGTACAATTTTCTACTAATAGCATACTGCATACCAGAAGCTTTACTAATAACATATATTGTCAATTAACAAATATTTTGTATATTGCATGTATTATAAACTATATTCTGACAATAAAGAAAACTATAGAAAAGAAAACATTAAGAAAATTATAAAGAAACAATTCACTATTTATTCATTAATATATTTACTATTTATTAAGTAAAAGTGCACATATGGAAGTAACATTCATCAGGTGCCAGGTAGGTAGGAGGGGAAACAAGGAAATGAGTAAATTCACACCTAATGAGTACAGTCCACACTCTCTGGGGGAAGGGCACGATTGTAGCTCTGACTTAGGCAGTGCAAAGGCAATATATATATATATATAAAACCAAAGCACTTGTACCTTGTAAAGGAAGGAAGAAAGGAAGGGAGGGAGGGAGAGAGGGAGGAAGAGAAAGAGAGAGGGGGAGGGAGTGAGGGAGGAAGGGAGGGAAAGGAAGGAAGGAAGGAGAGGAGGGATGAAGGGAGAGAAATGAAGGAAGGAAGGAGGGACAGAAGGAAAGGAAGAAGGAAGGAAGGGGGAGAGAGAGAGAGAGAGGGAGAAAGAAAGAAAGAAAGAAGAAAAGAAAAGAAGGAAAGAAAGAAAGAAAAGAAGGAAAGAGAGACAGAAAAGAAAGAAAGGAAAGAAAGAAAGAAAAGGAAGAAAGAAAGAAAATCATCATAAAGGTCTTCATTCTCATCTTCACCTTGAGTAAGCTGAGGATGAGGAGGAAGTAGAGGGCTGGACTTGATATCTCTGAGATGACAGAAGTGGAAGAAAATCTGTGTATAAGAATGAATGTACAAGGCCAGGCGCGGTGGCTCAAGCCTGTAATCCTAGCACTCTGGGAGGCCAAGGTGGGTGGATCGCTCAAGGTCAGAAGTTCGAGACCAGCCTGGGCAAGAGCAAGACCCCATCTCTACTAAAAAAATAGAAAGAAATTATCTGGCCAACTAAAAATATATATAGAAAAAATTAGCCGGGCATGATGGCGCATGCCTGTAGTCCCAGCTACTTGGGAGGCTGAGGCAGGAGGATCACTTAAGCCCAGGAGTTTGAGGTTGCTGTGAGCTAGGCTGACGCCACGGCACTCACTCTAGCCCAGGCAACAGAGCGAGACTCTGTCTCAATAAAACAACAACAACAAAAAAACGAATGTACAGTTCAAACCCATGTTGTTCAAGGTATTATAAAAATTATATGTATATTTCTGAATACAATCATCTCAATTGATACAAACAAAGCAAAATTCAACTCACTTTTATAATAAAAAGTACTCAATGAAGTAGGAATAGAAGGAACATTCTCCAAAATTGTAAAAACCATATATAACAAATGGGCCTAACAGACACAGAAAACTACAGAACATACATTCTTCTCATCACCACATGGAATATTCTGCAAGCTTGATCATATTTTAGGCCACAAAACATGTCTCAACAGATTCAAAGAAATAGAAATCTACCATGTATCCTCTCATACCACAGTGGAATAAAACTAGAAATCAATTCCAAGAAAGACATTCAAACCTACACATATTCATGGAAATTAAGCAACTTGCTGCTGAACAATTACTGGGTCAATAATGAAATTAAGATGGAAAACAAAAGATTCCTTGAACTGAATAACAAATGGGAGACAGGCTATCAAAAATTTATGGGATTCAGCAAAAGCAGTCCTAAAAGGAAAATTCATAGCCTTAAAATGCCTACATCAAAAAGACAGAAAGATCACAAATTAACAATCTAATGACACATCTCAAGGAACTAGAAAAAGAAGAACAAAGCAAACCCAAATCCAGCAGAAGAAAAGAAATAACTAAGGTAAGAGTAGAACTAAATGAAATGGAAAACAATAAAAACAACAGAAGGGATAAACAAAATAAAAAGATGGTACTCTGAAGAGACAAACAAAATTGATGGACCTCTTTCCAGATTAACCAGGGATAGAAGAGAAAGGACCCAAATAGGCTCAATCAGAAATGAAAAAAAGAGATATTACAACTGATACCACAGAAACACAAAATACAATCTTTGGCTACTATGAAAATCTCTATGCACATAAACTTGAAAACACAGAGGAAATGGAAAAATACCTGGAAAAGCACAACCTCCCAAGGACTCAATCAGGAGAAAGTAGAACCCCGGAAAAGACTGATAATGAGCAGCAAAATCGAAGTAGTGATAAAAAAACTTCCAAACAACAACAACAAAAATCCCCTAACCGGATGGATTCACAGTTGAGGTCTACCAGACCTACCAAGAAGAATTGGTACACATCATACAGAATTTATTCCATAACATTGAGAAGAGGGAATCCTCTCCAACTCATACTACAAAGCCAATATCACCTTGATACCAAATCCAGAAAAGGACATAACAGAAACAAAAAACTACAGACCAATATCTTTTATGAATATATATGCAAAAATCCTCAATAAAATACTATTAATAGCAAACCTAATTCAACAGCACATCAAAATAATAATAATAATAATCCACCATGACCAATTGGGCTTCATCCCAGGGATGCAAGGATGGTGCAATACACATAAATAAATAAATGTGATTCACCACATAAACAGAAGCAAAAACAAAGACCATGTGATTATCTCAATAGATGCAAAAAAAAGCATTCCATAAAATCCAGCACACATTCAAGATAAAAACCCTCAACAAATGAGTCACAGAAGGAACATAACTCAAAATTATAAAAGCCTTATATGACGAACCCACGGCCAACCTCATACTGAATGGGGAAAAGTTGAAAGCATCCCCACTAAGGACTGGAACAAGGTAAGAGTGCCCATTGTTACCACTTCTATTCAAGATGTGCTGGAAGTCCTGGCTAGAGCAATCAGGCAGGAGAAAGAAAGAGAGGGTATCCAAATTGGGAAAGAGGAGGTCAAACTATAATTTTTCACCAATGATATGATCTTATATCTAGAATATCCACCCCAAAGACTCCACCAAGAGACTCTTGGAAATGATAAATAAATTCATCCAAGTCTCAGGTTACAAAATCAATGTATAGAAATCAGTAGCATTTCCATACACCAATAAAAGTTATGCTAACAGTCAAATCAAAGACTCAATACCATTCATAATCACTACAAAGAAAATAAAATACTTAGGAATATACTTAACCAAAGAGGTGAAAGATCTGTACAAAGAGAATTACAAAACACTGAGGCACGAAATTGCAGATGACACAAACAAATGGAAAAACATATCATGCTCATGGATCTATAGAATCAACTGTTAAAACGCCCATACTACCCAAAGTGATTTACAGGTTCAATACAATCCCCATCAAAATACCAAAGTCATATTTCACAGATCTAGAAAAAATAATTCTATGCTTTGTTTAGAACCAGAAAAGAGCCCAAATAACCAAAGCAATCTTATGCAAAAAGAATAAATCTGGAGCCATAACATTACCAGACTTCAAACTATACTATTAACATAAGGCTATAGTAACCATAACAGCATGATACCAGCACAAAAATAGAGATATAGACCAAGGGAAGAGAACAGAAAACCCAGATATAAAACCATCTACCTATGGCTAACTGATCTTTGACAAAGCAGATGGCAATGCAAACTGGGAAAAATAAGCCCTATTCCATAAATGATGCCGGAAAAGTTGGATAGTCACATGCAGAAGAATGAAACAGGATCCATATCTCTTACCATTCAAAAAAGCTAATTCAATATGAATAAAATACTTAAATGTAAGGCATGAAACAGTAAGAATTTCAGAGGAAAATGTAGCAAAAACTCTTCTAGATATCGGCCAGGCAAAGAATTTATGACTAGGACCCCAAAGGTAATTATAGCAATAACAAAAATAAATAAATAAATGGGATTTGATTAAATTAAAAAGCTTCTTCACAGTAAAGAAATGATCAACAGTACAAATAGACAACCTACAGAATGAGAGAGAATATTCACAAACTATACATCTGATAAAGACCTAATATCCAGAATATCCAAAGAACTCAAACAAATTAGCAAGAAAAAAATGAAACAACTCCATTGTATACCATGGAGTACTACTCAGCCATAAAAAGCCATTAAAAAGTGGGTATAAGATGTGAACAGGAGACTTTCAAAAGAAGATAGACAAATAGCCAATAAACATATGAAAAAAATGCTCAACATAATCATCAGGGAAATGCAAACTAAAACCATAATGAGATATCACCTTATCTCTATTTGAATGTCTTTTATTCAAAAGTTCAAAAACAATAGATGCTGGCATGGATGCAGATAGAAACACTTATACTCTGTTGATGGGAGTGCAAATTAGTACAACCTCTATGGAAAATAGCATGGAAATTCCTCAAAGAACTAAAAGTAGAACTATCATTGGATCCAGCAATCCCACTATTGGGTATCTACTCAAAGAAAAAGAAGTTATTTTATGAAAAAGCCACCTTCACTCTAATGTTTACTGTAGCACAATGAATGCATAATCAAAAAGATATGGAATCAACTCAAGTACCCACTAATTCATGAGTGGATTAACTAAATGTGGTATTGTATACAAGGAAGTACTACTCAGCCATAAAAAGGATGAATTAATGCCTTTTGCAACAATTTGGATGGAACTGGAAACCATTATCCTAAATGATGTACCTAAAAAATGGAAAAATAAATACCACATGTACTCACTATTAAATTAGAATTAACCAGTGAGCATACATGTGCACAGAGGGAAGTAAAATTCAGTGGAAATCAACCAGGAGGGAGAGGGTGGAGGAGAAGGTGAGGGGGAAAAACCTACCTAACAGGTACAGTGAAAATTATTTGTGACACACTTATATCTGTGACTCAAGCATTAGAAAAGCAATCCATGTAGCCAAAAGCATTTGTAACTCCTTAATATTTTGAAAGGAAACAAAAAATAACATATAAAAACCCTAGAAACAGGTTTACTCAATGCTGAAACACTGAATATCACTATATATTTAAACATTTATGTATATAAACGGGTGCATGAAATACAAACTCCAAAATATAGTACTGACATTTTTGCTTTAAACAATAATATAGTCATAACCTTAACAAAATTGGGAAATAAAAAGAAAATATATACAAGTATAAATGAAAAGAAAGACTTATATACTTATAATATATATATTAGTTATGTTATTCTATATTCCTTTCAAGAAATATGAGTTTATCATCTGGTAACTCTTTATTCTATAAAATTATTTATTTGAAAGAACTTTTTTTTGTATTTCTATTAATTCTTGTTTGCTAATGAGAAATTGTCTCAATTTTTCTTTTTGAAATACCACTAATTCACCCTCTATTTAAGTTTTGGTATGTATAGAAATCTGAGTTGAGTGTTTAACTTTTCTTTCATTAGCTTAGAGATGTCATTTCAGTATTTGATGACCCTCATAATTTCTGATGAGTTTCAGCCATCATTTCCATCATTGTTCCCCTTGAGGTAATGGTTGTCTTTCCTTGGGCTACTTTTAAAATATCCTCCTAATCTCTGGACTTCAGTAGTTTAACATGGAAATGACTAAATGTGGGTTGGTTTTGTTTTTGAATTTACCATATTTTTCTCTTTGACATACATATTTCTTCTTTGCTCTTTTAAGTTGATATTTTTCATCAATATTAGAAAGTTGTGAAGTATTATTTTTTTAATTTTTTTTACTCATTCCATGTCTTTTCTTCTAAGACTCAAATGACATATTCAATCTAATATTTGATATTGTCTTGAAGTACATTGAGGCTTTTTTAAGTCATTGATCTTTTTCTTTCTGTTTTTCTATATTGAATAATTTCTTTTCATTTATTTCAATAATAGTGGCTCTCTTTTTGCCATCTCCAATCTTCTGTTAAATTAATTAATTAAATATTTTTTTATTTAGCATGTCAGCTCTGAAATGTCCGGTTCATTTTTTTAAATATAAATTTCCAAATCTCTTCTGAGATTCCCTGATTCCCTACCTGTACATAAACTAAACATATACCTTTCATTAAGTTCTGAAATATATTTATATTAGCTGCTTTCTATTGTTATTTGCTAATTACTAATTCAAACATTCACAAGATTGGTGTCTGTTGCCTTTATAAAAATTGTTCTTGAGTATGAGTCATATTTCCTGTTTTTTTGCCTCCTTTATAATTTTTATGGCATATTAGATATGTTTTAGAGACTCTGAATTCTGCTATATTTCTCTGACAAATAATTCTATAGCTGTTGTTCTTCTACAAGGTAGTTAAGTTAGCTGGGTTCAAATTCCAAAATCTGTCTTACATGAAGTGACGATCAGCTGAAATCTCTCTTTAGTTCTTTCCCTCTTCAGCTTCTTTATGCAGGACTCTGTGGGGTCACTCCTATGTTGTATAATTTAGCAGTCAGCAGAGGATTTCATAAATGGATTTATTAGTGGATTTGGGGGGGTCTCAACCCTTTTATGGCTCATTTCTTTATAGGACCCCCATCCCCTGGTTTTCTGGCTGTTCTGACAGCCAGAAATTGTCTTCTGATACTTCAAACCAGTAAGGCAATGGTTTTCTATAGCCTATGTTCTCAGGCAAAAGCTCCAAGTTTGTAAATACCACCTGCCTGATCTCTCCTTTCTAAAGTCTAATATAGTCCTCTTTGTAACAATTCTTCAGTTCTGTCAAACAGGGCTTTAAAAATGTTTGTCCATATTTTATAATTGTTGTCTATCAGAAGTCTAAACCAAGCTACTCAAAATTTACCAATTAATTGTTTTAATTTTAATTATGTTTTTAGTTTATTTCTGATAATTACATTATTTCTCCAATCAACTTCTCAATTATTCGTAGTTACTTATTGTGTATATTTTAAAACTCATTTTTTTCTTTATGCACATTTAACAAAGCCATATTTGAAATCCCTATGATTCTATATCAATTTTATTTTGTTTCTACTGGTTCTTTTTCTTGGTATCCTACTTCTTTGTGAGCATTGTTATTTTGTATTGTATACTACACATTTTCTATTTAATTTTTTTGTGACTTGGGTTGAAGTTAGTTTTATCTAGAGAATTTCTGTATTTGCTTCTTTTCAGTATCTAGGGATGCTACTAATTTGGGTCACTACAAATTCAATTCTCAACTTGGAAGTTTTTGAGCCATCCAAGGTGTAAACAAACTTAAAAGGTCTCCTGTTTCAAATTCTCTGTCACATTTTGCCCCCCATACTATGTCAAAATATTATATTTTCATGTTGTTTGCTTTAATTTGGGAATATGTATAGATCATTTGAATGAGCTGTAACTCTTTGGTATTCTCATTTTTTGTGAGTGTCATGAGACACTCCACTTTGTATAGGACCCAGACTTAGGCAGCTGTTCTCTGTTTCTCTGAGTCTATGAAGACCAAATCTCCAGTCCACCTGGTGACTATGTGCCTTGAAATGGCAGCCAACAGCTGAACTCAGTCTGTCATTCTGGAGTTCTCCCTTCACTTGGTCCTTGTTCTGAAAGTTTGTTTTACAGATTGATCATCCCTAATCCAGTAATCAGAAATCTGAAAAGCCCAAAATCTGAAACTTTTTGAGCACCAATATGATGCCACAAATGTTAAATTCCACAGCTGACCTAATGTGATAGATTTCAGTCAAAACTTTGTTCCATGCACAAAATTATTTAAAATATTATATAAAATTATTTTTAGTATATGTGTCTAAGGTGTATGTGAAACATACAATAATTTTGTGTTTATATATTGGGGTCCCATCCCCAATATATCTTATTATATCTATGCATATATTTCAAAATAAAAAAAAATCAAAAATCAAAAACACTTCTGGTCCCAACCATTTTGGTTAGCAGATATTCTAGTCCATTTGATCTTATTTATGGAATCACCTCTATTTTATCTATGGAATCACCTCTTTCCTAAAATTAGATTTATTAAAAGTACTTTTAAATTATTTTTAGAGGGGCCTTAGATTACTGGGAAAAAAGTATTGGAAACTAAAAATACATTATTTCCTTAATCCTCACAAAAATCTTATATTAATGGACAATGATATGAGTCATTGACGTGTCCATTTTTAAAGCAAGGAAACTTGAACTGACAAAGTTTAAATAACACTATATGTAACCATAGTGTGTGGTGGAATTACAAATACAGGACTGTCCAATACAAAAGCCCATGTTTTTTCCAACACCAACCTAGGTTTGAACACTGGCTTACCAAGTCACTTGCTGTATTACTTAGAAATTTTCTCACGTATAAAAATGTAACAATAAAGCCCATCACACGTGGTTGCTTCATTCTTAAATGAAATGATATGTGCTTTAATATATGTAATAACTTATGATAATCATTTATCAGACAACCTGACACATATTACTACAAATAATAGCTATAAATGTCTGTTATATTATTAATATATGTATAACATTTATATGGATATGTATTTGCATTAAACTCATAATTATGTTATTGGTTGCTAAATAAATGATCATTGAATGAATGCATTAAGATATATAAACAATGAGGAAACTAACTAATTAAATTATTTACAATAGTAGCAATATCAGTTAAATAGAGCAGCCATCTCTCTGCCTTCAGTATTTCCATGTTTTTCAGGTATTTTAGAAAGCCTATTCTGACCCAGAACACAGTTCAGAATGTTTGTGTTCCTAAGAACAGTTAAAACCATTTTCCAAACATTTGTGTTATACTTAGAAAGAGTCGTGGCTGAGTGGTCTGAGCAATCAAACATTGATGTTGGAAGTCTGATCTTGACATCGGCTCCCAGTGCTGTTGCAAGTAAGTCACTTAACCTTGGGTTTCAAGTTTTTCATCTGTAAAATTGGGATAAAAACACTTACCTGCCCCTCAGGAAAATGTGAAGATTTCTGAAAGTAAATGTGCTAGAAAGTGCTTTGAATGTGAATATAACTCCCGAGATAGCAAAAGATAAATCCTTTCTTTTTGTTTCTATTCCCACTAGTATTACCTTCCTCAGTGGAAGAATGAAGTTTCATAAAATCTTATGTATTGAAACCCAGAACACTGGTCTCAGAACAATTTCAGTGTTAATCTCTCCATGGAACTGCTAGGTATACAGAAAGTGAAGACAGTACTTTGAACAAAGGAGACCCTACCTCTTTTACACTAGGCTTCCTGAAATCAGCAATGGGGCTATTCTAATTATAATTTTACCAGAATGTTCAGAATTTTCTCCAAGGAACAGATTTGACCTAGGAAAATATCAGGACATTTTGAAAGCTTGAAAAACTACCAAAACAATAAATCTGCTAAAACTGAAGTTTATCTCTATAAAGTCCTCAGTGAGGAAAAAATGAAGTTACTATGGGTCAGTCTGCTCAGGGCTATTTTTCATTTCTCTCACAAGCCCTGGGGACACAGCTTCCTTCTTTCATGTTGACATGCTTGCATCAAGCTACTTTGTCTAGTCTGAACCACAATTAGATGGAAACCCAGGGAAATTCTGAGTAAGCATCAATTTGAATGTGTCAGAAAGAGGTGGGAAAAAGCACAAAAATAACTGGGCCAAGACTTGGAAATCATGACCAGGGTAAGTTCTGAGTATATAGGAGGAGTTGCAGCTTGCAGAAGTTTCCTGAACTGAAGAGGGAGCTACATAAAGCAAAGTGGACAGGAAGAGAGGTGAGACAGCCTGGTACACTCTAGAACTTGGAGCTTTTGTGCCTCTCTAGCTGCAGAAACTAAACCCTGTGTCAGTTGTCCCAAGCTATCTCCATGCCTTAGACTAGGTGAACACTCAGAACTTCTCTGTTTTCAATGTATTTTCTTTAGACACGTGGCAAACAATCATATGAGCAACAGGAGGGAACATGGGGAAGAGGCTCCAAACCCTCACAGACATTTTATCTTTATTGTCCTAACTCCTGCCTGAAAATACAATTGGAAGTTTAAGAGCTCATCAAAACATCCAGACCACTACTTCCTTTCAACACAGCATTTAAATCCAGTCAAGGAGCACAAAACAGTCAAAATGAAGGAATCTTTATTCCCTTATTACAGGTTGCATCTCTAAGGATGTTATAGACTCGGTGAAAACAATTCTTACAAGTCTCTGACTGACTAGAGGCTCAATTCTGAGCTTCTTTGAATAGCCTTCCTGTAAACTTCTTAGTACTAAGGAGAATGCCAATAAAAGCCCAGCACAGGTAAGTTTGTATTTAGTCCATTATTAATTGGTTTCTCCTTCCATTTGATACCATTTACTTTTACTTTTATTATTTAGAGAGACATAATCTCTGATATGCAAATATCAGCATGTGTGATAAAGATGTTCTAAGAATGAAGTTGAGTGACAAATCTAATTACATAATTTTTAAAATGACAAGCATTAGCTAGAGGTAGAAATTGCTACAATGTATGCTATATATTTTATTATTTTATTATCTCAAATATATTTCAAATGCATGCATATTAACAGCTATCCTTTATTACATAATGCTAACTATCTTGGTGTGCATATGTCTACTATTAGCTCCTGATATAAAAGGACACATAAAGGTAGAGTTAAAAAGCTAGACCATCGTGGTACTCAAGTCTACACTTTTTCATTCTGATGTTGGAGACACTACCAAGGACCCCCAAAGCAACAAAATCCCTTTAACCTGAGTAAAGGAAATAGCTTCAAGTAGCAGCAAAAGTTTATGAGTGATTATACAACAAAATGTGGCAATAGCCAGAGTTTAGAAAGATCAACTAATAAAAACTATTAAAAAACAAACAAACAAACAAATGTAGAGGGGGTAGTCCTATTTATCAATAACAAAGATTCAACAAAAAAGTGAAAAAAATACCTGGGTGGGAGCCGTGTCTCATCTGTCCTTTATGACACTGCAGAGCATGAGGGAGGCAATGGTTCAGACCCTGATACAGGCTCATGTTCAGCAGGGAAGATGGTGGGCTTTGGGGTTACCTTGATCCTTTCTACAGATTGTGTTTGTATATCACAGTACTTAGGGACTATTGTAAACAGCCCCCAATGCCAAAAATAATAGTAGTTTTTTTTAATCTAAGAAAAGAGACTGCCTTCTAAAATAAAACTAAGTTCTAAGTGAATAGGATCAGAATACAGATTTTCAAAGTTACATAAAATGATTAGATGGCCTTCAGGTTATCAGTACTTGATGCAAATTGTATTAATACATATGAAGAAAAAAAAAGTATTCAATGAGAAGGAGACTTTATAGTGTCCTTATGGTGAAGCTTTGAAGCACAGGATAGAGTGAGTCTATGATTGGTGGTAGCAATATACTATTTTCCAAGGAAAAGGGATATTCAATAAACAATTTCCAAATACTACGCCAAGGACCATCACCATAAAATGAATGTAACAAACGATCTTAGCTTGTGGGCCTTTGATACAAACCCATCTCTATTACCTTCTCCTGATTTCATGTTTCCAAAGAAACTGAAGGCTAGCATAATAGAAGAAGAGAATATTAATGACAGCAACTTCTATTCTTAGTTTTCACCTGAGGACAAATATTGGGTATTCATAATAACATGTCTTATTATAAGTGAAGAAATTTGTATCCTACTTTTTTATATCTTGGTGAAATTTGTTAAAATGTATGTACTCTCGACAGCTAGATCTACTCCCCATATTTTGACATAATATGAACCAACAAGGTATAGAGGAAGACCTTAGATATCTGAAAAGTTACCCAAATAGCGAATGCTTCCCAAGAGGTATCTAGTTATAAGGACTGCATCTGTGGTTTCATAAAGGTGATATCCAGATCTTAACCTTGTGACTAAGAAATAATAATTTTATTTTTTACACTATATACTTGATATCATTGAGGATAAACTCTGTTACATTTTATCACCCTGCTGCCTGTTATGAGAGTGGATTAGAGTAGAATAAGGATATAAGTGAATATATACTATTTTAGAGACATAGTGGAGATATAGAAAAGGCCTTTCTCTCAGGAATCCAATATATAATTGCAAAAAATATATAAATAATATATTAATATTATAATAAAACTAATAGCAGCATCATATTCACCATGAAATAGAAATTGAAAAGACAGAATGGACATTTTAACAATGTTGATTCTGCCAGTCCTTGAGTACGATATGTTTTTCCATTTGTTTACATCCTCTGCGATTTCTTTCCTCAGTGTTTCATAGTTTTCCCTGTAGAGGTCTTTCACCTCCTTGGTTATATATATTCCTAGGTACTACCCAAAATGTTTTATGGATTTCATGGAATCCCCATTAAAGTACCAATGTCAGTTTTCTCAGATGTAGAAAAAATAATTCTATGCTTCATATGGAACCAGAAAAGACCCAAAATAGCCAAATCAACCTTAAGAAAAAAGAACAAATTGGGAGGCATCACTTTATGAGACTTCAAGCTATACTACAAGGCTATGGTAAACAAAACAGCATGGTGCTGGCACAAGAACAGAGATATAGACCAATGGGTCAGAACAGAGACCCCACATATAAAACCATCCTCATATAGCCAGCTGATCTTTGACAAAGCAGGCAAAAACATACACTTGGGAAAAAAATCCTTATTCAATAAATGGTGCTGGGAAAATTATATAGCCATATGTAGAAGAATAAAACAGGATCCGCACCTCTCACAGAAATCAACTCATGGTGGATACTAACTTAAACCAAAGGCATGAAACTTTAAGAATTCTAGAAGAAGAGGTTGTAAAAACTCATAGATACCAGCCTAGACAAAGAATTTATGAAGAAGACCCCAAAGACAATCACAGCAACAACAAAAATAAATAAATGGCACCTGATCAAATTAAAAAGCTTCTACACAGCCAAGAAGGCAATCAATAAAGCGAACAGACAACCTACAGAATGGGAGAAAATATTTGCAAGCTATACATCTGATAAAGGGCTAATAACCAGAATCAACAAAGCTCTGGCAAATCGATAAGAAAACATCAAACAACCCCATTAAAAAGTCAGCAAAAGGCATGAACAGAACTTTTCAAAGGAAGATAGACTAATGCCCAATAAGCATGTGAAAAAATTCTCAATGTTTCTAATCGTCAAGGAAATGCAAATCAAACCACAGTGAAATATCACCTAACTCCAGTAAGACTAGCTCTTATCAAAAAGCGCCATAGTGAATAGAGGCCCGGGAGCTAGTAAACATTCTACAGTGCACAGGACAGCCCCCACCACAAAGAATTCTCCAACCCAAAATGTCAATAGCATTGAGGCAAAAACCCCTGGATATAAAGAGTCAATAAAGTGGTCAAAAAAAAAGAGTGCCAAAATAACAGATACCGGTATGGATGCGGAGAGAAAGGAACAATTACACAGTGTTGGTGGAACTACAAACTAGTATAACCTCTATGGAAAGTAGTATGGAGATACCTCAAAGAACTGAAAGTAGAATTACCAGTTGATCCAGCAATCCCACTACTGCGTATCTAACCAAAGGAAAAAAAAAGACATTCTATAAAAAAGACATTTGCACTCAAATGTTTATAGCAGCACAGTTCACAATTGCAAAGATGTGGAAACAACTCAAGTGCCCATGAATACAATGAGTAGATCAATAAAATGTGATACATGTATTAGTCAGTATTAATCAGTCAGCCATAAAAAAATAGTGAACTAATACCTTTTGTAATAACCTGGATGGAACTTCAGGCCATCCTTTTAAATGAAGTATCACAAAAATGGAAAAACAAAAACTGTACGCACTCACCGCTAAATTGAAACTTATAGATCAACACCTATTTGCACATATAGTAAGTAAAATTCAGTGGAAGGGGATGGGTGAATTCACAACTAACGGGTACAATGCACCCTATGTGGGTGATGGACACACTTTGACTCAAACTGTACAAAAGCAATTCATGTAACCAAAATGTTTATACCCCCATAATATTCTGAAATTAAAAAAAAAAAAAGACAGAATGATTTCTTGCCTAAGAGGAGTGATGATAAATTGTGTATTGCCAAGGAGGTTGGTGCTTAAAGACTACGTCATTTCTCATAGGAGATGAGAATCTGAGGCTGAGGAACTTCATAAACTACAAAAGAAAATTTACCTTTTATGTTACTAATACAGTGAGATGCCCAGTTTTGCAGCACTCATGCTACGCAGTCCACCATGTGTGCTCACTTGGTGCCACTGTGGCATGCTTACCTTGTTATTCCCAATAGGAAAGGCCTGTCCAAGCCCCAGTTATGGGCTAGCTCTGCACTAGTTTACCTTACATAAGTTTTCTGCCTTTGTAGCTTTACAACAATCCTGTGAGGTCATTGTCACAATCACTTTAGAGATGGGGGCCCTGAGGTCATAGTGCTAAAGGAACCTGTTCAGGGCTGCACAGTCAATAAGTAGTAAAACCAGGATTGGAAGCAAGGTTAGTTTTCTCCAAGGCACATACCCTTTCTATTATGCACTCTTATTTTGAATTGCAAGTCACCATCTGGCTTTTTATCAAGAGTAAATGTTGGCACAATTAGAGTTGAAGTTTAACATTATTTATTCCTTTGCTATTGAGGCAACATTGATGACTTAGGTCTGAAGGGAAAAAAATAAAAATAAAAAACACAGGAATGACAACAATTAAGGGTATTGACATAAAAAAAGAAGTTCTTTATGTATGTTTCTACATATTTATTCCTCATTTTAATATTAATTGCAAAATTATTTTTTAGATGTTTGTTTTATAAGGAAATTTAAAACTATAGTATTCCATGTTCCACTTTATTACAAAGGAGCCAGCCAAGTAATTTAATTCTAAGTTCAATGTAAATTCCACATGTGCAATGCAGCTTGTTATGACTTTAAAAATATTTATATATTTTATTTTTCGTTGACTGCTACCTTGTAATGCTCAGTGTTTCTACTGCAGCATTATAATGTAATTGTGTTATAAAACTACCTTCCTGTGTTAAAACAATTTTGTACATTTCACCATATAGAGTGGATCATTTCAGATATATGTTTTTCCTATTTGTTTAATAGGAAAAAAAATCTCATCCCTGTTTGGCCTATAAATGTCATTTCAAAAATGAATATTTTCATGAAAACTTAATATTAAAGTGTATTTTTGGGGGGTAGAGCAACCCAGTTACTGGGAAGTGCTCAAGCATTCAGCATATCTTAGAACCAGACTCATTGATTGTTGGAGTTATTGTAGTACCCCACTTCATCACAGGAGCTCTGAGAAGTAAATGCATTACTGAAGGTAGCCAGGGACAAAAGCAAATGTAACCAAAATAGCAACTGGGACCTTGTGCAGCCTCTGATTTTGCCTGCTCTCCAGCCTTGAAATAGGATCAGATTTTGCTGCCTCCTTAAAAATGGCAGATACTATTCATCAAAAACTAGCAATAACAATCCTACAACAAATAGGGAACTCTGAAGGTACACTGAATTCTGAAATAAGACTAATACTTAATAAGTCCTGAGTCAATTGATCAGCTGAAGATAGCTGTAATCACAGCATGGTTGCCATCCAGGATTTTCTATTTCACGCAGGTTCCCTGGTCTTCTGTCTAGCCTTGCCTTTGGTACTTTTGTACTTGAAGAGGGCCAGTTTCAAAATTCATCTTCCCTGAACCTTGCATGATCATCAATAGTTATTTTCAGGATTGACAACAGGAACTACAGAAGCTGTCAGCTACCACAGCTTCTGGGCTGATTTTTCCTGATGACCTATGACCAAGCAGTGAATGGACACAATTTGTGTCAGCAGCCACTATGTAATGGACATTAAAATATGAACACTAAAAACCGATACCAGATTTCCAGGTAGTATCAGCTCATACTGTCATCTGAGAAAGGTCGCAGCATACTGTCTTTAGTTTTGCTCATTGATTTAGGGAGGCATACACCTCGTATTCCTCAGGCTTCAGTATGTTCCTGCATTAGTCATTCTAGAAAAGTCACTATACGCTTGTTTCTAGTTTCAATAATAGAAGAGAGACAGTGGTTGCATCCATATATATAATCAAACTGATAAAAGATGGATATAAGATTAAAGGATGTAAAATAAATACTTTCATTTGTAGTGCTTCATTTTTTTAAATTGTTTAAATTCTGTTCAGTGTATATGTAAAGATAATTGGCCTGTTCTCTGACCCTAATGAGGTTTGGGGCAAGGAGAAGTTGAAGGTATTAGAAAGCACTTAGAAAAGGTGATGGTAAATAATAATGACTGAATACTAAAATGTACCAGCAGCATTGTATAAATTATCATACATAATTCAAGATAACTTCATCACATTAGTATTTTAATTTTACATTAGAGGAAATCGAGGCTCAGAAATGTGAACTAATTTGCTCAAATCCCCAAAGCTATTGGTATATCCAGTATTTGTAGTCTAATCTCTTGATGCTGAAGACAGTATTTATTACATTGTATGGTACGGCCTCTCAAGTAAGGGCAAAGTCATGCAGAATAACCATTTTTTATTCTTAAAATTAACTGATCCTTTTGATTAAACTGACAAGCTCTTGAGTATTTATCCAGAGATCTATTCAAAGAGAGGAGCTAAGCAGCGTTCGCACTAGGCCTATGTGATAAGGAGCTGATGCCTATTGTTCATGCTTCTGAAATTGTACGGAGACCATGACAATTACTGTATTTGGCACCAGAGGGAACAGTGACCTCCACTCAGTATGTGATAGAACTGGGCATAAAATCTTAGGGTAGAGAAAAAAGCTATATCAGTTTGTAATTTTTCTGGATCAGTTATATAAAAAGTTATTGAAATTACTAAGATTTTTCACCATTGAAAAAGTACTAAATAAATTAGTAACAAGTAAATGGTCAAAGCAACCGTATATTTGTTTTTTTTTTTTTGTTTTGTTTTGTTTTGTTTTTTTTCTTTTTGAGACAGAATCTCGCTTTGTTGCCCGGGCTAGAGTGAGTGCCGTGGCATCAGCCTAGCTCACAGCAACCTCAAACTCTTGGGCTCAAGCTATCCTACTGCCTCAGCCTCCCGGGTAGCTGGGACTACAGGCATGCGCCACCATGCCCGGCTAATTTTTTCTATATATATTTTTAGTTGGCCGGATCGTTTCTTTCTATTTTTAGTAGAGATGGGGTCTCGCTCTTGCTCAGGCTGGTCTCGAACTCCTGAGCTCAAACAATCCACCCGCCTCGGCCTCCCAAGTGCTAGGATTACAGGCGTGAGCCACCACGCCCGGCCCTGTATATTTGAATAAATTTTATAGATCAAGATTATACAAATTCTGGTAAGAATTTTGGACCAAGGGAGAATAGTTGCTATTGAATAGTACAAAATTATAATTATTATCCCAAAGCATGTGTATGTTTTTTCTTAATGACTACAAAGATGTAGTCTTCATTGAGTGACAGCCTGACACAGTGTGAGAAAGGAATTTTGGGAGCAGCTGGGCGTGTGGGAAGTTAAATTCTACATCCATAACCTACTTGATTTGTAACTTTCAATTAATTGGAAACTTCTCTGACCATTTGTTTAATCTTCTTAGTAACTGAGAATAATAGCATTTATAACACAGGAGTATTACAAATAAAATATGTGAAATCACCTAGCAGAATGCATTGCTTATTGTCAGCCCTCAATAAATGTTAATATCTCTTCTCTTATATATAATTAACCCAAGTCCATTCCATTGGTAAATACAATGGACGTATGTACCCAGCCAATCTCCTTACAGTGACTTTGGTACACAGTTATTCAAAACAACAAAAGAAGTCTCTTTTTTTTAAAATGTTGCTCTTTAACATTTTATGAACTCCTTATGAAAATGTTTAATTGGTAGACTTTGCATTGGTCTCTTTTTCATGTTTGTTTTCTGTCATAAAGTAAATTTCCTCAACTCTTGTCTCCTCTTCTCATAATGTCTTCTAATAATCTAAAAAAAAAAATCTACTGAAATCCTAAACTATCAGCAAAAAGAGGAGTCTTTCATCAGCACACCAGACAGTTACTGAATCGATGTTTAAATTACATCTGCTTTCTTGCTGGTTCAAAACATCTGCAGAGTTTACAAATGAGTAATATGTCATTTAGCCATTTTCTCATTCATGCAAAAGACCCTCACATCTTATGGTCGTGATATGGTTAGGTATTTGTTCCCTCCAACTCTCAGGTTGAAATTTTATCCCCAGTGTTCCAGGTGGGCCTGGTAGGAGGTGTTTGGGTCCTGGGGCCTGATTCCTCATGAACAGTTTGGTGCCCTCCTTGAGGTAATAGTACTCCCTCTATTAGATCTCCGGAAAACTGATTGTCTAAAAGAACTTGGCACCTCCCTCTCCTTGCTCTCTCTTGTTCCCTCTCTTGCCATGTGACATGCCTGCTCCCCCTTCACCTACCACTACAATCAGAAGCTTCCTGAAGCCCTCACCAGAAGCAGATGCTGGCACCATGCATCTTGCATAGGCTTGAAGCAGAACCATGAGCCAAATATATCTCTTTTCTTTATAAATTATACAGCCACAGGTATTCCTATATAGCAACAGAAAACAAACTAAGAAAGGTAAGCTCCATAGTTTTGATTAAAATGTGTTTATTAGTATGAAAACTTTTTTCTCTTATTTTTGCCATTGGAAAAAATTTTTAAAATCTCCCCAAGTACTTCTGACTTAACTTTATTTGGAAGAAAATGTTTGCTGTTCAATAATATTTTATTAATCTGAACTTGAAAGCAAAATTTCCATTTCTACCACTGTACCACAGAAATAGTTGCTTGTAAGAAAAAGGAATCTGAAACAAGGATTAGTTCATTGTAACTGCAGGGAAAGAGACAACCAGAAAAATGTTACTCTTTCATCAAAATGTCATCATTGGAGGGATTTCTTGAGTAAAGAATAGTTTGTGGAAAGCAAATGTTGATTACATCACCCATTCCTTTTCTTTCTTGTCACTCTAGTCAAAGTGATGTAGAAATGAGTTGCCTATAGCTGATACACTAGGGATTAATCAACAATTTCAAAGTACAATGTAATCTGGAGAGCATTTTCCTGCAGTTATACAGGGTGTCCCAAAAGTTGCCATACATAGGGAAAATGGAAAATTGTATGGAGACTACAAAGGAAAATTTTGTAAAATTTTATAATAAATATTTTGTAAATAAAGGTACATTTAGCTACAATTTCTCATTTGGTGTGAATTTACCCATCCTTCCTCCCCCATCCCACCCACTTGATTTCTGTTGAATTTTACTTCCATACGTACATATAAGTGTTGATCGATTAGTTCCAACTTAGTATTGAGTTTATGTGGTATTTATTTTTCCATTATTACAATACATCACTTAGAAGAACGGTCTCCAGTTCCATCCAAGTTGTTACAAAAGATACTAGATTACTATTTTTTATGGCTGAATAGCACTCAATATTACACATATACCTCATTTTATTAATCCACTTACATACTGATGGGCACTTGGGTTGTTTCCACATCTTTGCAATTGTGAATTGTGTTGCTGTAAACATTCAAATCCAAGTGTCTTTTTTATAAAATGTCTTTTTTTTCCTTTGGGTAAATACCTAGTAGTTAGAATGCTGGATCAAATGGTAGCTCTACTTTTAGTTCTTTGAAGTATCTCCGTACTACTTTCCAAGGAGGTTGTATTAGTTTGCAGTTCCACAATATATAAGTGCTCCTTTATCTATGCATACACACCAGCATCTGTTGCTTGGAGACTTTTGGATAAAAGCCATTCTCACTGGACTTAAGTGGTATCTCATTGTGGTTTTAATTTTAATTTCCCTGATGTTTAGAGACATCCTGCATTTTTTCTTGTTTTTATTGCCATTAGTCTAACTTCATTTGAAAAGTTTCTGTACATGTCTTTTGCCCACTTTTTAATGGGGTTGATTTTTTTCTTGCTGATTTGCTTGACTTCTTTGTAGATTCTGGTTATCAGCCATGTATCAAATATACAGCATGCAAATATTTTCTCCTATTCTGTAGTTTGTCTATTTGCTCTATTGATCATCTCCTTGGATGTGCAGAAACTTTTTAATTTGATCAGGTCCCATTTATTTACTTTTGTTGTTACTGAGATTGCTTTGGGGGGTTTTCATAAATTCTTTGTCTAGGCAAACTCCAGAAGAGTTTTCCCAACATTTTCTTCTAGAATTCTTACAATTTCATGCCTTAGGTTTAAGTCTATTATCCTTTGTGAATTAAGTTTTGTGAGTGGTGAGAGGTGCACATCCTGTTTTTGTCTTCTACATGTGGCTGTCCAATTTTTCTAGTACCATTTATTGAGTAGGGATTCTTTACCCAGTGAATGTTTTTGTCTGATTTGTCAAAGATTAGGTGACAATAAGAGGATGGTTTTATATCTTGGTTCTCTGTGCTGATCCATACATCTATGTCTCTGTTCTTTTGCCAGTAACATGCTGTTTTGGTTACTATAGCTTTGTAGTATATAGCTTGAAGTCTGGTAAAGTGATGTCTCCCAATTTGTTCTTTTTATGTAAGCTTGCATTGGCTATTTAGGGTCTTTGCTTGTTCCATACATAGCATAGAACTATTTTTTCTAGATCTGAGAAAAATGACATTGGTATTTTAATGGGGATTGCCCTGAATCTGTAAATCACTTTGGGTAGCATAGACATTTTAACAATGTTGATTCTGCTGATCCATGAGTATGCTATGTTTTCCCATCTGTTTACATTCTCTGCAATTTCTTTCCTCAGTGTCTCTTAGTTCTCTCTATAGAGATCTTTCCTCTCCTTAGTTAAATGTATTCCTAGGTATTTAAGTTCTCTTTTTTACTATTGTGAAAGGTGTTGCTGGATCTTTGGTTTGATTCTTAGCTTGAATGTTGTTGGCATATATGAAAGCTACTGATTTGTGTACATTGATTTTGTAACCTGAGACTTTGCTGAATTTATTTATCAATTCAAGGAGTCTCTTGGTTGAATCTTGTTTCACACCTTATTTTACCAAACCTACAAAGACAAACTGGTACCTATACTGCAGAAATTATTCCATAACATTGATAAGGAAGGAATCTTCCCCAACTCATTCTACTAAGCCAATATCATCTTGATATGAATGCCAGGAAAGTACACAACAAAAAAAGAAAACCACAGGCCAATATCCTTTATGAATATAGATGTAAAAAATCTCAATAAAAATCTTAGCAAACAGAATTCAGCTGCACATTAAAAAATAATTCACCATGACCAAGTGGGCTTCATCCCAGAGATGTAAAGATGGTTCAACATATGCAAATCTATGACTGTAATTCATCACATAAATAGAAGCAAAACCAGAAACCATATGATCCTCTCAATAAACACAGAAAAAGCATTTAACAAAATTCAATACCCTTTTATGATAAGAATGCTTAACAAAATAGGCATAGATGGGACATATCTTAAAATTATAAAATCCATTTATGAAAAACTCACAGCCAACATCAGACTGAACAAAGAAAAATTGAAAGCATTTCCACTTAGAAATGGTACCAGACAAGGCTGCCCACTATCACCACTTCTGTTGAATATAGTGCTGGAAGTCCTAGCTAGAGCAATCAGACAGGAGAAGGAAATCAAGCATATCCGAATGGGGAAAGAAGAGATTGAACTATCATATTTTGCTGATGATATGATCTTACATCTAGAAAATCCCAAAGATTCAATAATGTCTATCTTATCAGTTAGGTTGTTTCTGAGAAACTATGGCAGAGAGATGTTACATTCAGTCTCCCTAAGTTCCTTGTCTCAATTTTCTTATCTTTCCCTCTTTTGGTTACTTTCTGATCTACTCAATGAAAAAAGAGCTTCTCTCAAATGAATGAATCTGATACTACTATGCTTTTACTTTAATGAAGGCTTTATATGTTTTATGACATATGTTTGTATGTATCTATATCCTTATTTGTGACAACAAAATAAATTAGGTATTTCTTAAATATATACCATACATAGATATTGTATATATTTATGTATACATAGCTGTACACACAATAAAATTGAGTTAAAATAAATTTTAAAAGTTATTTTTTAAAAAAGGAAAACATAAGTAGAATGTTAGAATTTGTTCAGGGGAGATTCATACTTTCCATGTCACCAATGAATCAAAAACTTAGTCCTGACCTTTCCAACAGCCAAAGCAAAGGGTAAAATATTTGTCACAATATCTAATAAGAAAACTTGATTTGAAAACTTGATTACTTAAAATGTGACTTTGATAACTTAAGAAGAGTTCTCCTGCAGTCTAAATGTCACTAAAGTAAACAAAATATTCAATTTTCTTTAGCTGCTTTTTTGTTAGCCCCTCAATTCATTATAAGATAATAAAGTAAAATTGAAAGGAATTCTATAAAAGAGTGTCCCAAAGCTTTCAGATGGAAATAAAGTATGCTTACTATAAATTCAGATTCCTCATTTCTGTGCCAGACCTATGGAATCAGATCCTCTAAGGGAGAGGTCTGAGATTCTGAACTGATTTGATTTGATTTCAGATAATTTTATTGTAGCTATTGGATCTTATTTTCTTTGTTATATTTGGGTTTAAATTGAACCCTATTCTATTTTAGGTCCACCGTTTATTACCTGGTTGGCCCTAGACCAATTATTTAACCTGTCCTAGATTTATTTATAAATATACAGAGTAACATGTTACTCATAAAATTGTTGTGAGGTTGAAATGGCATGCAGAAAATTCCACTTAGGTACATAGTAAATAGTACTGTTATTCTTATCTCTATTTGTCTAAGGGAAGTTTCTGTTTTCCGTTAAAGAAATGTTTGATATTGCTAGAGATCACTGTGTAATCAGGCTGCTCTTTTGGCCCTTCAAATCCCACCCTGGGGACCAATGGATTGTTTGCTTATAAAGGCAGCAATAATAGGCCTTTGACTTGGGGACCTATTCTTATTTAAAATATCCTGTCTTATTGTCATTTATAAGTTTCAGGCATCCTTGTCTCATATTTTGTGCTGGATACATAATCATTGGTAGTGTCTCCTTATGTCAGGTTCTACTTTGAATGAAAATATCAAATTCTTTGGCTCTTAATCTATATGCTTTCTTTATTTTTAATAATGCATGAGCTCCAGGTAAGCAAAGGTCTGATTCTAGGGATTTTACAAAGAAGGTATTATTTAGTTTTTAATACAACTCAATGATACAGATATTATTTTCTATATCATTTTTCATATGAAGGAACTAAGGCACAGGGAATTTCAGAGATTTACTTAAGGTCACAGTGCTGATAAAGACTGAGCCATAACTGACAAACCTGTTTGGGTCTCACTCATTCTTTCCACCAGGGCACACATTTCCTTTTCAATTTTTTTTATTGTGATAAAGTAACACATAAAAATTTATCATCTTAACTACTTTTAATGTATAGTTAAGTGGTATTAAATATAATATATTGATAATGTGTGAAAAGATCACCACTATCCATCTCCATAACTCTTTTCATATTGTAAAACTGAAACTCTGTGCCCATTAGACAATAAATTTTTATTGCCCATCCCCTCATCCCTTGGCAACCACCATTTTACTTTCTGTCTCTGTGATTTTGACTACTCTAAGTACCTCATATAATTGGAATAATACAAAATCTCTCCTTTTGTGGCTGACTTATGTCACTTAGGATAATGTCCTCAAGGTCCATCCATTTTGTAGCATATTTTAGAATTGGCTTCTTTTTTAAAGTTGAATAATATCCCATTATAGGCATATACCATGTTTTGTTTATCCATTCAACTATCCATGGACAGTTGGATTTCTTCCAGGATTGGTGTTATTTCATCTTTAAAAGTTTGTTAGAGTTCACCAATGAAGGTATTGACTCCAGGACTTTTCTTTGTCAGGTGATTTTTGACTACTGTTCTAATCTCCTTACTAGTTATAGGTCATTTCTCTTCTATTTCTTTTCAGTCTTGGTAGGTTTTGTGTTTCTAGGAATCTAAATTATCTATTTTGTTGGCATATGATTGTTCACAGTACTATATTATAATCATTTTTATTTCTATAGAATCAATAGTAATGTCCCCACTTTCCCACTTTTTTTTTTTTTTTTTTTTTTAGTAATTTGAATCTTCTCTTATTTTTTCTTAGTCCATGTAGCTAAAGGTTTATCAATTTTTTTGATCTTTTAAAAGAGTCAACTTTTGGTTTCATTGATTTTTCTCTCTTGTTTTTCTGTTCTCTATTTCCTATTTTCCTCCTCTAATGTTTTTTATCCCCTTCCTTTTGATATCTTTGGGTTTAATTTTCCTTCTTTTTCCAGTTTCTTAAGTTGTAAAGTCAGGTTCTTGATTGGAAATCTTTCTTGTTTTTTAATGTAAACATGTATAGCTGTAAATTTCCCCCTTAGTTCTGCTTCTACTGTGTCCCATACATTTTAATATGTTGGATTTTCATTTTTATTCATCTCTAAATATTTTCTAATTTCCCTTGTGATTTCTTCTTTTACCCATTAGTTTAAAAATGTAT
>CM052439.1:85946394-85971668 GCA_028533085.1 Varecia variegata | reverse complement strand
AAAAAAAAAAAAAAAAATCAGTTGAAGATATCTGTATGGACCTATTCGTGGGCTCTCTATTCTGTTCATGTAAGTGTTATGTCAGGTAGTGTCGGTCCTCCTACTTTGTTTTTCTCCTTCAATATTTTGTTGGATATTCTGGGTCCTTTCTCTCTATATAAACTTCAGAATCAGTTTGTTGGCATTGACAAAATAACTTGCTGGAATTTTTATTGGGATTGTATCAAATCTATAGATCAAGTGGGGAAGAACTAACATCTTGACAATATTGAATCTTACAATCCATGAAGGTAGAATATCTATGTAGTTCTCCTTTGATTTCTTTCAAAACTGTTTTATAATTTTCCTTATATAGATCTTGTACATATGTTGTTATATTTCTACCTATTTCACTTTTGGGAGTGCTAATGTAAATGAGATTATGTTTTAAAATTAAAATTCTACTTGTTCATTGCTGATATATAGGAAAGAGATTGACTGCTGTATATTAGCTTTGTGTCCTGTATCCTGCCACCTTGCTATAATCACTTATTCATTCCTGAATTTTTTATTGTTTTTTTCAGATTTTCTACATAGATGATCATGCCATCTGTGCACAAAGACAGTTTTATTTCTTCCTTCCCAATCCATATACATTTTATTTCCTTTTCTTGTCTTATTGCATTAGCCAGTACTTCCAGTATCACGTTGACAAGGAGTGGTAAGAAGGGACATCCTTGACTTGTTCCTGATTTTAGTTGGAAAGATTTAAGTTTCTCATAATTATATATGATGCTAACAGTAGGTTTTGTATAGATATTCTTTATCAAATTGAGGAAGTTACCCTGTATTTCTAGTTTCAAAGTTGTTTTTTTTTATCGTGAATGGGTGTCAGATTTTGTCAATTTTTTTTCTCCATCTGTTTTTATATCATGCCATCCTTTTTTTCTTTAACCTGTTGATGTGATGGATTACATTAATTTATTTTCAAAGGTTAAACCAGCTTTGTATACCTGGAATAAACCCCACCTGGTTGTGGTATATAATTCCTTCCGTGCATTTTTGAATTCAACTTGATAATATTTTTGTTAAGGATTTTTACATCTATGTTCAGGGGAGGCATTAATCTGTATTTTTCTTTTCTCAAATTTCTTTGGTTTTGGTATTAGGGTAATGCTGGCCTTGTGGAATGAGTTGGCAGGTATTTCCTTTGATTCTGTCTTTTGAAAGAGATTGTAGAGGGTTAGTATAACTGTTTACTTAAATGTTTGATGAAATTCACTAATGTTCACCATTTGAGTCTGGTGCTTTCTGTTTTGGAAGGTTAGTAATTATTGATTCAATTTCTTTAATAGATATATGTCTATACAGGTTACCTATTTCTTCTTGCTTGTTTTGGCAGATTGTGTCTTTCAAGAAATAGTTCCATTTTATCTAGGTGATCAAACTTGTGGGCATAGCATTGTTCATAGTATCCCTTTATTATCATTTTAATGTCCATAGCCCTGTAATGATGTCCTCTATTTCATTTTTATTAGTAGTAACTTGTATCTTCTCTCTTTTTCCTTATCCTGACTAGAGGCTTATCAGTTTGACTGATCTTTTCAAAGAACCAGCTTTGGGTTTCATTGATTTTCTCTACTGATTTCCTGTTTTCAATTTCATTGATTTCTTCTTTAATTCTTATTATTTCTTTTCTTCTTCTTACTATGGATTCAATTTGCTATTGTTTTTCTGGGTTCCTAAGGTGGAAATGTAGATTACTGATATTAAATCTTCCTAATTTTCTAATATATGCATTCCATGCTATAAATTTACTTCTAAGAACTGATTTTTTTCTGGATCCCACAAATTTTGATGTTTTTTTTTTTTTTTATTTTCATTTAGTTCAAAATATTTTTAAGTGTCCTTTGAGATTTCTTTTTTTACCCATGTGTTATTTAGAAGTATTTCTTTTGCTCTTTATACATTTTTGGATTTTCCAATTATCTTTCTGTTATTGATTTCTAGTTTAATTTCATTACAGTCTGGGAGCAGACACTGTATGATTTCTATTGTTTTAAATTTGTTAAAGTGTGTTACATGGTCCAGAACATGGTCTATCTTGGTGATTGTTCAACCTAAGTTGGATGTTACATAGATGGTTAGAAACAGGTATTTTCTTTTGCCCTGCACAACACCTGTACAGTGAGTGTCTTATGCATAGCAAACAAGCAAAAATGTCTTTTTCCAAGTTCTCTGTAAAATTATGAAGACTTTCCTCCCTCTATGTATACCTAGGCAACAGAGGGTAAAGAAGATTGCATTAGAATTGGGCAGGTTCAGTATTTTCCTGGTCTGCTCTGCCCTTTATCAGTTATATTACTTTGGGAAATTTACTTGATATTTTTGTCTAACTTTACATATCTATAAATGAGACTATATGTATTACCTTGGAAGAACTGATTTAAAAATTAGACATGTATATGCATATCTATCAAAATTCCTGACATATAATAGATGAAGAACAAAAAGAATACTGACTATTACCATGCTTTAGCATGCAGCTTTTCCCATCGTATAGTCACTTCTGTATTGTATGACAGCACAATTTTTCATATTAACATCAATTTTATTATAATTTTTATCTAAAAATTTTACTCAAATTTTAACTTAAATATCTGCTTTTACACAATTTTACATCACTAGCATAAAAAACAGCATCACTTTATTTGCTAGTTATATTTTTCTATACAGGTGGTCCCCAGGTTACAGAAAAGATATGTTCCTGAGACGGTCATCAGGTCAGATATGTACATAACTTGGATCCCTGATTAGCAGTGCATATACGGTAATAATAATAATAATAACAAAATCACGATGGCTCATATGCGATAATAACAGTGCAATACTGTAATAACAATAATAATACCCTTCTACTGTAGCAATAAGTTACAGAAACTATTGTGCTCTTTTAATTTAAACAAACAGAACATAAAAACAAACTCATACAAAATATTTAGATGGGAGATAGCCAAAATTTCAAAAAGAATAAAGATTAGCACCTAATGTTGCATCAATGTTAGGCTAATAGAAATGTTACGCGTACTTTGATGTTCTAACCAAGTCAATAATAACAATAATTAATCTGCTATGCTGCTTAGTAATATTAATAATTAATGCTTTCATTGGAGCACTGCCTTTCACATGTTCCATTATTCTCACTTTTTCCTTTATAAATGTCTTGATAGTTGAGCGACTGAAGCCTAATGTTTTCCCAGTGAATAATGGTGTCTGGTCTTTCTCCGAACACTTAATTATTTCTCCTTTCATTTCCATTGTAATTACCTTTCTCTTCGCTGCAGGCTCACCTGGACTTGCAGTGAACTTTCACTTTGGGGGCATGGTCATAAGGGTGAACACAGACTCACACAATTAAAAAAGTTAAGACAAGAGTGATGCTGTGCATAAATGACCATGTAAACAATGAGACTAGCTGCTAGCATAAAGATGCTGCTCCAATGAACCACTTACACCATGTGGGTTTGTTTACATGAGTGAAAGAAACTAGTTCCCGAATTATTTATTTAATTATTTAATTATAAATTATCTTTATGGGGAGTCTTGGGAGCCCATTGGTAAGTACAGAACTCTGTAATTTGGGTCATCCATAATCTGGGGACTGCCTGTATACTCATTAATTATAAAAATTATGAGTAACTGAATATATTAATGGCTATTAGACTATAAACAGACAAATAAAATTTTATCTTTGGAGCTTCTTGTGAAAAACCTGCTCCAAGGACCTAAGCCTTTACCCTTTTCCTATAAGATCATCACCTGGCTTCAGGTTATAGCAGAATTGGGCTAAAAGCTTCACTTGTTTCATTTATTAATACATGCAACAAAGGTGATTCCACAAACTTTGGCATATTGCAGAGTAGGATAAACATAATCTTTGCAGCAAAAACATCTAGATCTGAATTTCTTATTCATTTCCTTGCATCCATGTGAACTTGGTAAATTACTTACTTGGTAATTTAGAATTAGACTCAGAGTCCACAGGAAGAACAAAAAGATAAAATGAATCATTAAATAAGAAAAAATAAAAATTGAACAAGAAAAATAAGAGTAGTATATTACTTATCTCATCAATGAAAAATAATTGCATCAGTGAATAATATAAATGGCTATAATTTAGTCAAAAATTATGGGAAAAAAGAATTTTGGAAAATGGAAGTGGGGAAGTAGGAGAGTTTATATGAGAAAAACAGAATACTTATCTATCATAATAAAGATTTAATAGAAACATCTAGAATTTATAAATCATAGAATAAAGTATAAGCACATTGTTTAGAAATATGATTGAAAATAATAGATTAAATGGAAAAAAATTTAGAAGTGGTTTCTTCTAAGGAATGAAGCTGAAGGTTAGGCTGAGGATGAACATAAGAAAATAAATTTCAGCATAAGCTTTTTAATAATAGTGGGGGAGGGGATGGGTGTATACCTACATGATGAGTGAGATATGCACTGTCTGGGGAATGGACACGCTTGAAGCTCAGACTCGGGGGGATGGGAGGGGCATGGGCAATATATCTAACCAGAACTTGTGTACCCCCATAATAAGCTGAAATAAAAAAAAAAGTGTACTTTTAAACTATGTGTTTGTATAGCATTGTGTATATATACATATATGTATAATATATGTACATATATAAACATTGCAGGTACTTATATAGCATAGTTTATTATGACATATATATACACACACACAAATGTAAAATGGGCTTTAGAAGTAATGTTTTATTGTGTTAAGCTTATTACACATGATGATATTTCTCATTCTCATCTTTCCCTTTATCCTTAAACCTCTTAAGGCACATACCATTTCTATTTGGTTACTACTTTGTACATAATGCTTGATCTCAAGAAAGGATAGACAGATGGACAAATCTCTAAAAGGATATGGTCATTGAAGTCCCTTTCAGTTGTGAAATTATTTGACTGTGATCACAATATTATGAAATTATAAACTCGCCTTTGGTGAGCAATAAAATGAGTCACTTTTAAGCAAAGCAGTGGTCCAAGAAAAGATTACTTGGGAAAAGGTCATATTGAACTGTCATGGTGGCACAAGCTAAGCTAGTTACCAACATTTGTTCCTCGCTTCCATTATAACTGTGTTGTGTCTGAGAAGTGGTAATCCAGCCACGACATTGTGTAGTCTTCCTACACCATAAGGTACAGCTGTGTGACTCGATGTTAGCAACTGTGTGGAAGTGGAAGTGAAACGTCCACTTCTAGGAATAATTAAACTTCCCTTTTGACTTCTCCATGCTTCAACCTGGAACAACTGCTCTGGAGTCCATATATAATTATGAAACTAGGAAATATTCTAAACTAATAGTATGCATGTAGCAAAATTACGTCAATAACAAAGGTGAAAGCAAGACAAAAACCTGTTTTCTGAGTTTCCTTTTTTTGAAATATTTAATATAGGAAGTTCCTTTAGTAAAGACCTTTTGCTGATAAACTATTTTGGGCTGTGTGTGTGTGTGTGTGTGTGTGTGTGTGTGTCTATGTATGTGTATGTATAAAAAAGTCTTTCTTTAATGTACATTCTTAAATATTCATTTAGTTGGTCAATTTTGGTTTGATAATTATTTGTCTCAGTACACTTAAGGAATTTATTATTATTTTTGTGTGTTATAGCTTCTATTTTTGCTGATGGGAAGGATGTTGTCAATCTAAGTTCTATTTCCTAGTAGATAATTTGTGTTTTCGTTTTGGTGGATGTAAAATTGTATCATTTCTCTTTGGCTTTTTCACCACAATGTAGTTAGATGTGGATTTTTAAAACTTATTCTGCATAATTTTTGGTAATTTCTAAATCTACAAAGTAATTTATTTCTTCTTTAATTCTGTAACATTTACAGAATGTTCTTTTAATTTTCATTATTTTCTTTTAATTTTTATCTCCTCCTTTTTCTAACATGTCTTTCTCTGAATTGGTCTTATGCGAAATTTTCTTATTTTAGTTACAATAGCTTTGAGTTTCTTCTTTGTATTCTTTTCTTTGTTTTTCTTTCTTACAATCTACATTATTTCTTCAGGAATAGCTTCTTTTTGCAAAAATGTTACTTTAAATTTGTCTAACTTGCTGTTTCATCCATCAAATCAATATAGTTTTAATTTTTAATATTTGCCTTTTTGTGTTAGGCTAGTATCTTATTTCTGGCTCATATTTTCAATTTTTTCTTTTACTCTTCTAAACATTTTGAACATATGCATATTATGAAATATTTATATTTCTTTGAGCTGTTCTTATCCAGATGCTTATTTATAGTGATTTTTTTTCCTTTCACATTTCTCAATTTTTGAGCATGTACTCATTTTCAAACAGCAGAACTGGTGGGAATAGTATATAAGAATATATACTAGCAAAGATTATTTGTACTTGCTTTTCAGCAGTTCTAGTGTAGTAAAAATCTCTGAGAATTTTTAATTAATTTGTTGAGTAGAAGTTAGATTAAATTCAAATTTCAGGCCCATACGGAGTCAGGCCAATATTTATGAATCCTAGGAGGTCATGTTGTCTCGCCCAGAGCATAGCTGGCAGCCCAGTGTTTTCTCTTCTAGTTTGTCTTTCACTGAGGGCATAGACTTTTGAGTGTCCTGGCTTCATTCTATTTTTCTGTATATTCTTTGTCACTCTCTTTTTTAGCCTTTAATATATTTTTACATTTCTAAGTAATATGCACATATAATATAAATATGTATGTAAAATAAGTAATAAAGTGAGAGGACATGAATCTATTCAAACCCAGTATGTCCAAGTTATTAATACTGAGATTAGCAAATACCTTGAAAGCAGCCATGCAAGTGGTGTGAACATGTCAGTATGATTTCCTAGCCTTTCTTCATGTTGGGTGTCTGAGGATTTATCTTAATATTTTGTGAAGGCAATCATACTTAGAGAAGTATGCCTGCTAAATCATATCTATACTTTCTATCAGTGATTTTTTTTTAATCAAGAGGTATTTTTTAAGGTAAATTCTACAGCCCCAGACATGAAAGTCTCTTAGCACATTTTCCTCCTACTGACTGGAAGAGGAGAAGAATACATTGGTAATGCAGGCATGTGTGAAACTATCTACAAAAGGAAATTTTTGAGTAAGTGAGAGCTTATGAAATCCAGTGCACAAGCTGAAGTTTGGTTTCAGATGGGCACAGAGAGAGTACATCCATTGTAACATGAGGAAGATATGTGTGTGTGTGTGTGTGTGTGTGTGTTTAGATAGGTTAATACAATTAGTGGTGAAAAATTAACACATACTTATCTGATGGTTCTATTTTTCCAGTGAACTAATAGTGAAGCATCAGCTGAGACTATGCAAAGAAAGTTGTATTTAAGTACAATAAAGAAACAAGAGTGTATAAAACAGTCATCTTAGGTAATTGCAAATGGAAACAATTAGGAAAATATTCAGACTTCATCAGGAAGTGCTGAAGGTACACTTAAAATTTGTTATCATAAACTTAAAGTTATTCTATTCAAATATAGATAGATAGGTAGATAGCTATACTTTATATGTTACATTGTATACATAGTAATAGTATACATGTGTGTATAAATGTCTGTGTGTGTCTGTATATATGGTAATCTCATTCAGCAATTCACAAGAATGGAAAAACAAGCACCATATTTACTCACCATTAAATTGGCACTAATTGATCAACACTTATGTGCACAAATGGAAGTAACATTCATCTGGTGTCTGGCAAGTGGGAGTAAGGAGGAGGGGCTGGGTAAATTCACACTTAATGGGTGAGGTTCACACTTAATGTGTGAGGTGCACACTTTCTGGGTGATGGGCACACTTGTAGTTCTGACTCAGGCAGTGCAAAGGCAATATATGTAGCTAAAGTGTTTGTACCCCAGTAATATTCTGAAATAAAAATAAATAAATAAATAAAAATTTAAAAGAGGAAAAAACCAACTCAAAAAAAATTCAACTAAGCTTATGTAAGGCTTGATTAAATGAATTGTTACCTTAATGGGCTTGAGTTTGGTCAGGTATGTGTAACAAATGGAGAATGATTCAAAGGAGTTGAGAGTCTATGAAAAGAAACACTATTTGTGTCAAACCATTGAATTCAAGTTAGGTTAGAAGAGAGGTGATAACACAAAGTGAAACTGAAGGATTAGTTTGATCAGGTCGCCTGCACTGCTTGTTCTTGGTCACTTGCTTTTTATTTTCTTTTGTTTTCCTTTTTTCATAAAGCTGAAGGCCTCAGTAGCTGAAGGTATACTATTGAATACTGAAACTTAACCTTCACAAATGTTTATAGATAACATTTATAAGTCACCATGGTAATGGTCCCTCCAGTTGTTCCTCAGGAGCTTGGGCCATTTCCTGTCCAGTTCAAACCACTGGAGACCACTGACTCTTCAACTGGGCCTGTGCAAATGCCACAGAGATGACTTTTTGACATCGGAGGGCCAAAAACTCCAACCTCAAATCATGATAACACTGACATTTTTTATACATATGTCCTATGAAATGCAATGAACCTCGACTACACTTGCTTGAACAAACGTCACATTATTTTTCCCTACTGTCAATCACTTTTCCCTGTGCCTTGAACCACTCCACTTCCATAACCCATAAATATCCCTATGCCTTATCTTCAAGGAGACAGATTTAAGAGCTGTTCTCCTGCCTCCTTGCTTGGTGGTCTTGCAATTAAAAGTTTTCCCTTTTGTAAAACAGTGATTAACTTACTCTGTGTGGGCAGAAAAGTCCCAGACCTGGCTGGTAACAAAAGGAGATGGTAGCAGTGAAAAAGTGGTTGAATCACTCAGCCACATGCCCCTAAGTGGCTGAGAAATTGCTTGAATTGAGATAAAATAACAGGTGAGATTTAAAGATGAAGTTTGGTATTCAGAGAACAAGATAATGGAAATCAAAGTGTCAGAGGCAGAAAAGTAGATTTGAAGAGGTTGAAGACCTGAGAAGTCAAAGTAGTAGGTGGAATTGCATGGTGTTAGTGTCATAAAAAATGATGTTTCTGTTAGGTGCAGAAAAACATGCAGAAAGTGAGATGATGAAATCTTATGTGAATTAAAAAAAGTAACTGGAATATCTGTAACATACTGCAATATGGAGTAATATACATCCACCAGTGATGGTCTGATGGCACGTCAGAGGAATCAGCCTTTTAAATAATTGAAGGGAAACTTCTAGAGGAAGAAATGAGGGTTGGAGTTTATTCATTATGGAAACAAAAGATACTGTATCTAAAGTGCATTTCACATGGTGGACTTAAAAACAAGTATCAGTGAAGATCACATTCGGATCTTACTTTCATAATTTGCAGTCACTCCTTAAACATGTTTCTCAAATAGTTCATCTTTATTATTTGGCCAATTTTGAATAACCAACATATATTTCTTCCTCAACAGAATTACGTTTTGTTTTTTAACAGTTAACTTTTTTATTTCAAAATATTAAGAGGGTGCAAGTATTTTTGTTACATGGATGATGTGTAATGCTGAAGTCAGGGCCATGAGTGTGCCTATTACCAGAATAGTGTTCATTCTACCCCATAGATAAGTTTTATCCCCTCACCCTCCTGTCACCCTCCCCACTTCTTGGTTTCCAACATCCTTTATACCTCTTTGTGTTCATGTGTACCCATTGTTTAGCTCCTACTTATTAGTGAGAACATGTGGCATTTGAATAGGCTTATATTTTTGACTTTTAATTGGGACAGACATGACAATATGGCCAGTTCATCTAAATAATCTTCATGGATTTTGTGGGCTTTCAGCATCTGTTCCACACTTCAGTAGAGCATGTTAAATATTTTTTATATGCTCAGAATCTCTGGTATATGAGCCTGGGCAGGATTCTTCTTTAGGGACTCACCAGATTTCTGTTACCAGCTGTATCTAATGCTAGAACTGCTGCCCTTAGATGGATGTGAAGTTCCCCAACCTACCCCCAGTTGAGAAGGCTGCAACCTATTTCTGGATATTTTTACTGATAATTTTGGAAAGAAATCAGTGCTTAGGGGCAATAAACTGAGAACACAGGTAAAAACAAAACCTCAGGTATCACAGGGAACAAATCATGTAAGGTGCATCAAAAATTTAGGATTGGGACTTAAGTTTGAACTGTTGGAGTCACTAAAGGGTTAAGGAATGATAATAATGATGTAATTGGGATTGAAAAAAATATGGTAGGAGGTAAAATGTAAATGTTTTTTAAAATATTTCTACCTAGAAATTCAGATCATGAAAGCAATAAAAATACTTGAGCAAAACCAATATATGACTATAGCAACAGCTTCCAGCTTCCCTGAGCAGCCAAGATTGCATCCCAATGAAATCACCTTGCTGCTAAAAAAAAAAAAAAAAAAAAAAAAAAATTCCAGTCTCTCATACCTGTTGTTCCTCCCATACCCTTTTAACCAGCCTGAAACAACACATGAGTTTTATTATCTTGTGTTGGTATAACTTTCAAAATGTGATGAACTCTCATTTTATTTAGGAAGTCATTGCCAAAAAGCTCCCCGCATGGAATAAAATTCAAAAGATGACTTACCCAAATTAAGAACATGTATATAGAGATGATAAACTTTTCCAAAGTCAGAATGGACAAAATGTTCTGTGATAAACTTCCATAGTGTGAGGAAAGGAGGTCCAAACAGTAACCAAAAATTTGCCAGGAGAGATGCCCTGAGAGATGGTGAGTTTCTCTATTGGGAAGGATATTAAAAACTTTAGACATATGGACACTGGCTAGAAAGGTAAGTTCCTTTAATGTGTTTAGATTTACTTCTTGAAGAGGTGCCTTATCTGTCTACTCACAATGTGCAAATGAAGCACTCTGGTGATAATCCATTAAAGAGATCAGGAGTGCCTCAAAAAATGAGGGGTGACTGCTTTGTCTCACTTGATAAAACAGAATATATTACAGGGGTAATGTCTTCTCTTTCTCCAGTTAGAAGAAAAATATTGGTCTTCAATTTCTTATGTGTTTGTGGAGATAATAACCATTAAAATTATTCAAACTTTGGTTGTGAGGATTTGGTAATATGTGTGTGATGATCCCAATAGAATGTCTGGGACATAAGATATAGTCAAAACATGACTGATTGAGAGAATGATAATTTCTATGGTACCCTAAATTTTTGTGCCCCCTCAATTTATATGTAGAAATCCTAACCCCCAAGGTAATGTTAAGAAACAAGACATCTGTGAGGTGATTAGATCATCAGGGTGGAGCCCTCGTGAATGGGATTAGTGACCCTATAAAAGAGTTCCAAGGGAGCTTGTTTGCTCTTCCCACTAGGTGAGAACATAGTGAGAAGGCTCCAACCATAAATCGGGTAGCAGAACCTCACCAGACACTGAATCTGCCAGCACATCGATGTTTGATTTCCTAGCCTCCAGAGCTGGCAGAAATAAGTTTCTGTTGTCTATAAGCCACCCAGTTTATGGTATTTTGTTGCAGCAGCCCAAATGAATTAAGACAACAATGATATGATATGGTAATGATAATAATAATGGTTATGGGAAACAGAGTATAAACCAGGGGTTTGGTGGCACTGGTCAAGGAAACCATGCTCTTGGGGCTCCTATAGAGCACCCAGTTAATAACAGTATACAATCCAAAAAGACCTCATGAAAACTCCAGAAACCAGTTAAGAAGTTACAATACCCCTGATAAGTGCAAAGCAAAGAAAAGCTGCATTACAATGCATAAGAAAATCTGTTGCATTTTACCCTCAACAGCTGTCCACCTAAGCCAGCAGAGTTTGTCACAATTGGGAGAAAACACCCAAATTGAAGTTTATTCATTGGGAAGGAAAGAAAAGAGTGGAACATGTGTCCAATTTTCTGATTTTTCAAGAGGATGTCTGAGGACTGGCTTCTTCTCCACCTGCTTGAGCACTGAGAAGGAACTGGTATCCTTGGATGTGTAGGGGCCACAGAAAAGAAGGGAGAGATTGTGCAGATTGTTGCAGCACCAGAGAACCATCAGTACCACTGACAGACACCAGAGATAGCAAGAGATTATGAGGTCCTGAAAACAGAATGGTAAACCTCTCTAATGGAGGAAATTCATGCATAAGCCCAAAAAACATGCTTCACCAGAAAAGATTTGAAAAGTCCTAAATGTCTAGCTGGGCAGATTAGTGAAGGTAATGACTGAAAGATGTGGCTTTTTGGTTTTTTTTTAACTTTCCAAATCTCAACAAAAAATAAAAAGACAAATGAAAAAAATGGGCAATAATTGCCCAAAGGACCAAAGTATGTTTCCAGAAACTGGTCCTAATTCTATGACTTATCTTACAAAGAATTCAAAATAATCATTTTAAAGAAGCTCAGTGAACTATAAGAGAACACAGATGGACAATTAACAAAATCAGGAATGTGATCATTAACAAAATGAGAATATCAACAATGATATAAAACTATAAAATATATCTAAACAGAAATTCTGTAGCTGAAGAATACAATAACTGAATTGAAAACTTAACCAGAGGAGTTCAACACCAGACTTGTTCAAGCAAAAGAAAGAATCAGCAAACGTGAACACAAGTCATTTTAAATTATTGAGTCAGAGGAGCAAAATAAGAATGAAGAGAGGAGAGGGAAGCCTAAGGTACTTATAAAACACAGTAAAACAGACAGGTAAACACATTATAAAAGCCCCAGAGGGGTAAAAAGAGAGAGAGAAGGAGAAAGTCAGTTTATTTTAAGAAATGATAGCCCTAAACTTTCTAAATCTGAGGAAGGAAATAGACACCTAAATTCAAGAAATTCAGAGGTCTCCAACTGGGACAAATCTAAAGAGACCCACACTGTGACACATTATAATAAACCTGTCAAAAGTCAGAGATAAAAAGAGAATCTTAAAGGCAGCAAGAGAGAAGTGACTTATCAAATACAAAAGAGCTCCCATAAGATTATCAGCGGATTGCTCAGCAGAAACTTTACAGGCTAGAGGGGAGTGGGATAATATATTCAAATTTCTAAAAGAAAAAAACACATGCAAAACACACCTGTCAACCAAGAATACTATGTCCAGTGAAATTATCCTTCTAAAATGAAAAAGCAATAAAGACCTCCTAGATAAACAAAAGCTAAGAGGTTCATCACCACTAGTACTGCCTTACATGGAAATGCTAAAAAGAGTCCTTCAAGTTGAAATGAGAGAACACTAACCAACAACAACATGAAATCATACAAACATATAAAGTACTCTGGTAATGGTAAATACACACATGCACACACACACATACATATATCTGTAATACTGTAATGGTAGTGTATAAATCATTTTACCAATTTTAATTCTGATATGGAATTTAAAAGATAGCATAAGAACTATAATAATAAAACTATATTAATGAATAAAATATAAAATAATATAATTTGTGAAATCATATCATTTGAAGTAATGGGTGAGATGAAGTAATGGGTAGGTAAAGGAGTAGAGTTTTTGTACGTGACTGAAGTTATCAGTTCAAAACAGATTGTTAAAACTACAAGATATTTTAAGTAATCCTCATGGTAACCACAAAGAAAATACCTATAGAAGACACACAAAAGAGAGAAAGAAGGAAGACAGCAAGAGAGAAAAAGAGGGAGAAATAGCTATAAGACACACAGAAAATAACTAACAAAGTGGTAATAGTAAGCCTTTGCATTATCAGTAATTACTTTAAATGGGTTAAATTCTTCAATAAAAACACATAGAATGGCTGAATGGATCAAAAAAAAAAAAAACAAAAAACAAACAAAAAACAAGATTCAACTATATATTTTCCACAAGAGAGTCACATTAAATGTAAGAACACATGTAAGTTGAAAGTGAAAAAAATGAAAAAAAGATATTCCATGCAAATGGTAACAGGGAGAGAGCAGAGGTGGCCATATTCATGAACACTAAAAATGACTTTAAGTTAAAACACTGTAACAGAGATAGGGAAGGACATTATATAATAGTAAAATGGGCCAATTTACCAGGAAGATATAATAATTAATATATAAATATATATTTACCCAACATTGGAGCATCTAAATATATAAAGCAAATAATAGATCTGAAGAGAGAAATAGACAGTGATACAATGGTAAAAGATGTCAATACCCTACATTTAATAATGGATATAACAACTAGAACAGGGATCAATAAGGAAACAGAGGACTTAAACAACACTATAGGCCAATTATACCTAACAGACATAATAAAGAGTATTTCATCCAAGAACAGCAGAATGCACATTCTTCTCGAGAGCACAAAAAATATTTTCCAGGATAAATCACATTAGTCCACAAAATAACTCTTAAAAATTTTTAAAAAGATTAAAATTATACCAAGTATCTTTTCTGATCACAATGGAATGAAACTCAAATTCAGTAACAGGAGGAAAACATACACCTAACACTCCTGTACTGTATACTTAAAATGGTTATGATAGCAGGTTTTATGTTATGTATTTTTTATAACAATAAAAAAATCCTATAATGTGGTTAAGCACAGGATATTGTGAGATCAGCTAGAGGGGTAGAAATAAAACAAAAGCAATGTGACATAATAGAAACCACACAGGGAGACAGTGTGTCAAAAAGAAAGTAACTCCCAATAGTACTGAATGCTTCAGAGAGGTCAAGGGAAAAAGGAAAGAAAAGTACATGTGGGATTTAGCAACACAGATGTCATTGAACACTTAACAAGAATAGTTTCAGTGGAACAAAGATGAGTTCAAGTGAAGGCAAGGCTGAGGATTGGACCATATAATTTATCATCTAATCATGAATACTTTTGAGAATGAAGGGGGTGCTAACACAATTGACAACTGAATATTTTAAAAATATTTATTTAATGTACAACACATTGGTTATTGTTCTGGTGGATTTATGAAACTTGTCACTGGGATGCTGTAGCCTGGGAAGAAGGACGAGGACCCATTACTATGGGAACTAGAACTTGCAGTCTCAGGCAGAGAAACTATTAAAAAGCCTTAGGTCCCACTCTTTCTTAGGCACTTCAAACCAAAGGCCTTTAGAAGAATTAAGATGAATAAATCCCCTGCAATCTTCCCTGGTTGCAAGCAGTATTGCCCTGATTTTATAAGCCTGAAACATGCCCTTGTATGGACGTGGACTAGAACAGGGGTCAGCAGGGAGGGTGATTAAAAAATAACAGGGGAAATGAAGGATCAAGGTCTGGTATTGGGACGCAGATAAAATAGCCTACTTGCAACAGTTGGTTAAATGTTTGCCTTTTGTTGTTTCCAGGAGCAGCACAAGAGACCAGACCAAAGGCCTTGAGTATCCATGAGGTGGTTTCCCCAAATGAGCAAGCCTTATGCATTCTTCCTGCAGGTCACAGGCCTATGGCCCTAGCAGGGACCAGGAGGAGGGAGTAGGAAGTAGGAGGAATTAGGAGGTGTAGCCTGTAGGCTTGGGATGGAACTTCTTTTTTCTCTCCTCCCTTTCTCCAGCTAAGTAGTGGTCAGTGCACGTGGCCCTGGGGCTTTTTCTGAGATTCCTGGACTCTACCTTTCTAAATTGAACCTTGTGTTAAATTGTGAAGTCTGTACACTACACATGCCCTAACATACTACTAGGTATGACTGTGGCAGAAGTTAGAAATATAAGTGGAATTGTACCAAATCTATCCTGGCAGAGGTTAATGCAACAATTAATAATGATTAGTTTAAAAATAAAAATCCCAAGTGAATGATAAACTGTATGGACAGATGACTAGACAACAGGCTTGAATGGGTGTGATTTCCAGCAAACCAAAAGTAATCTTCACCCTAGCACAAAACGTGAGGAGTTGAAGACAGCAAGTACAGCGAACTCCTTCCAAAAGCTTAGTGTTGAAAAAGCACAAAGACAAAAGATGTTGCAGCAGAGGGTTGAAGATATTTTAAGATGTGAATGAACTGACCATATTTATATATGACTAGAAAAGTTCCAATAGAGAAATACAAGATTTTCATTTAATAAGGATATGAAGGCTTTTCACAATAATTAACTTGGTTAATGTAATTTCATTTTAAATAACAGTGACATTTTTCTGAAACTTGGTAAAATATAGAGATAGAAAATATAAATAGATAGATAAAGGAAAATATGAATATCAAAGGAAATTCTTAAACAAAGCTAACTACAGATTAGTTAGCTATAATTACTATAATTACTATATCACATAAAATTTATTATAAAGCCACAGCTTGACACCTTTTATAGATTCCCGAAACTATCCCTTTCTCATTAGGCACAAGCTCCTTTTGCCAGCTTATGAATATATATAGATATAGATATAGATAAATATATATATTAAAATGTCACATAAAAGCACATTGCTAACAGCTAAATAAATGGCATAGACATTCCTTGCTGCAGAAATTCAGAGGAATGAGAGATGTCACTTCAGGTTAAATTGGTCAGAAATGGTTATTTGGAAAACAAGAAATTAAGTTGAATCTTCCATGGTCCAAGATTTTTAAAAATGAGAAGAAAACGAGCATTTCTCTCACATAAGAAATAAAGGAGAAACTACTTCACTGTGGGGTCTGAATTAACCAAACTTAAATACAAAATTGAATAGCATAGAATAGGCTACTATAAGTAACCTATTCTTTGGCACAATCAATATCTTCTCAGAGGATACACTGTATGTGAGATATTATGATAAAGTTAAGGAATTTCATAGGAAGGAGAGAAAAATGGGTGGAAGATGACTATGGAGTAGTCCACAGAAAAATTGAAAGGGCCTAGATTTAGTTCATTAAAGTCATGTCTCTTTCATATGAGAAAAGTAGAGAAAAGATTTGTAAATCCAGCTGTCATCCCTAAGCTTCCAAATGATAAGAAACCTAAGTCACTGCCAAGAATGAACTGCTTTGAAATCAGAAATATTTTTATAGAGTACACATAGAAACACCAATATTTCAGGTGACTTTGCCAATGTATGAATAATTCTTTTTCTCATAATCACAGAATCTGCTTCTCTGCACACTGTGCTTCCTCTAGCAGACATGTATCAAAAATCATCCTAGTGGAAGTACTCTTTCTATATTTGGAGAATTCCCTACATCATGATTATATTCTCCCTACACCCAGTAGTGAAAGCTATACTTTTCTTTTTACCAAGTCTTTTTACTTTAGGTCTTAGACATGTGAACCAGGCTGCCACACTTGCCTGCACTTGTATTTGATTTTATCTAAAAGAAAGCAGTATGATGAAATATGCATCACATGGAATTTTGGTAAGGGTGATGGTGAAGGTGTGGAATTTGGGGGGACAGGAGCTATAAGACTTCCAGGGCCAAGTGCAACCTACTCTGCCAAGTGGCAGCATAGGTGGGGCCGTGGACACAGGAGTATCGTTGTAGTATCTGCGGTAAAGATTCCTGGCTGTAGAGAGAGCTTGACACTATGGCCCTCATGAAGATTCTGAAATCTATCTGATATCTCTAAATAAATTATTTATTTATGTCTTTATTTAGTGTTCCTTAAACTCAGTAGAGTAGATCCTCTTTCCTTCAACTGCAATACCTAACATACATTCCAAAAGGGAATTATAACTGGCTCATGATCAATTTCCTTTGTAAAAACTGGGGCAAACTCCAGGCTTCCATGACAGCAATTACTTTATCTCCAAGACTTTGAAAATGAAAGTGTCCTAATATCACAACTCAATGAGACAGGAATACTGATCGCTTAATAAACACCACAAACTTAGCATGTGACAATCCAAAACACGTGACTGAGGCAAAGATCAATGGAGGCTTATTAAGCCAAAGTTGTGGAATCACCTGGAAAAAACACAAACCACAGACAAATCTGTGGCTGCTTTTCTGAAAGAGAACTTGGAAGTTTCAGTATGTAAGGGGAATAGGACATACAGAAAGAATAAAAACAGAGTGGGAGTGGGGAGTGAAGCAAATTGGTTACATTCCTGTGAGGCCCAGGAAAATCTACATTTTGTGTAAGATAAGGCAAGTGGGGGTTAGAGGAGAAAAAGGCAGTGACGGAAGCATCAATTACATAGATGTCCCCAGATAGGTGGAAGAATGTTTGACATTGTCTTGTCTCTGTTCTGCACCTGGGAAAATAAACTTATAATTCATTAATTAGTGTGGAATCAAACAGACTTTAATTTTAGGAGCTAGACTTGGCCTGCTGACCCAAAGCTGTGATGTGCCTGTCCTTGCTTATGGGAAGGCAGCAAGAAATGTCCTTACAAGTGATGTGTGAGACCTGTTCTCTCAGGTGCCTGAGGCTTTTACCTTCCCTTTTGCATAAGGAGTTGGGGGAAGGGGAGGAGGGGTCCTGAGATTTTTATTTTCCATGACACATGTCATCCCCAGGAAGAATTTGACCCATTGGATGGTTTCAAGAGGTAAATGAAAAATTTAAAAAAATAAAAAAAAATGAAAAACTAGGAGGGAGTAGTTTGGAGCCAGGCAACACTGGGTTTGAATCCCAACTTTGACGTTCAAGAGAAGCAAACTTTTGATTTGGTACAGACAGTGCCTAGCTCAAAATAAATCTTTAGTAAACTGTACACATTATAGATCCATAGGTGAAGACATGTCTTAGTCTAAGGGACACTTCTGACAGTCAGAGCTCTTGAGCATAAATTGGACTTTTCAGATATTGGTGAATTCCTACCATTGCAAGTATTTAAAGATAGCTGGGACAGTCACCTACAAAAGGTTTCATAGAGGGGATTGCGATATCGACACAGATTGGCCCAGATGAAATCGAGGTTCCTCATAACACTTGGTCTTTATGTATAATTCCAACACATAATCAAACATTAGCTATTTAGTCTTTTCTAATCAGGTGTTTCCTATGAGAATCAAGTGCAAATTTCACCTTATGTGGATAATAAAGCAGAAAAAAAATGTCATATCCTTTTTTCTCCAGATTCCTTCAACAGAAAATATTTCCACTAATATGTTCCTTGAACGTTAGCAGCTTGAAAAGTCAGAGCTTAGAGAGGCCTCAGATTCATTTCTTATGGGAAATGCTCTGACATGACCCCGTCTTCCTCAAGGCTACAGAATTCCTGGTAATGCCACAATTTGATGAAGCCCAATCTCCATAAAACTGTACTATATCATTTCCTTAAAACCAACATATGACATCAACAAGACTGATCTGTTGTAGAAAAGATAAATATATCCCGGGAGATTGTTAGATCCTTGAAATAGAGAGTACAAAAGATAAGCATATTTTTTGATGTAGTAAGGGAACTAATAATGGCATAAGTAAAGTTTCATGGAAATATATGATCTAATCATGGTACAATGGAAAACTTGTGGATTTAGGGTCAGAAAACCCAAATTAATTTGTTCTGTTAAAAGATAATTTTTTATATAAAAGTAAAATCATGATTCTCGTACAGGTATAAAAATGAATATGCATTAGATACTTTATTTTACTCACAAATGAGAAAACTAATAAGATGGTATGACCAGTTCAAAGGAGATTCCAAAGAAAAGACATGTTTATAAATAAGGAATATTGAAATTGAGAAATAAAAGAAACCTCTTTATCTGAGGAATGAGAGCCTCCTCTAAATTATCAGGCCCAGGGAGACATGGAATGATGCAGCAGACACGTCCCACTCTCTGCTTTGGGCTAAGTAAGCATCTCTTGAAACTACTTGCTATCACTACAGTAGCTATAAGTCAACCTAACAATGCTGCACACCACTACCATAAACCATACAATGTATAGCCAATCACTAATCAATATTATTTCTGTAAACCAATGAAAATTCACTACAGACAACTTTGTATCAGCCCATACCTTGTCCCTCTTTTTGGTCTTTAAAAACCTGCTTGTAACAAAGGCCAGAGTTCATATCCATGGTTACTTGAGTCTGAGTCTCCTGGGCAGCTGTCCTCATCTTGGCTCAATGAAACTCTTTAAAATTACATTTTGTGCCTCTGTTTCTTCCTTTAGGTTGCCAAATTAATGTGCAAATTGGAGGCAAACCCAGAGTCTCCCACAGGACAACGGGACTCATTTGAACTTCCACTGGACATAATTTACATGTTTTTAGACAGGAGTTATTTGCATTTCTACCCATTTACTACAATTTACAGGATTGTGAAAAAAGAAAATCCCAACAATCAGGTAGCATGGAAGTTGTGCTTTAGACACTGCATAGTTTTCCACGGAAGCACAAAATTTTCACTGTATTCTCTGTGTCCTTATTAGACCTTGATGTCATCTGGCCTATTCTCCATCTGATGTTTCAATTCTCTCTGTAGAATCCTTTGCAGATGATTACCCCAGTTATGTTTAAGTATTTCCAATAAGAAAATAAGCTCATATAATTAGAAGATGCTTAACATGTTCCTTAATATCTGATGAGCTTTAGTGTTCATTAAGTCCTCTTTGTAGGGTCATTAAGAGAATCTCATGAGACAATGTGTAGGGCACACCCAGCTCATGGCCTGGCACTTCCCCTTCAAAAACTAGTCATGATTCCATTTTGAGCCCCTCATATTATCTAATTTTTACAGCTTTGACAAACTCTGATAAGGTAAAGGAAAATGAACTTTAATGTTGAGAATATATTAAACAAACAGAAAGAACCACTAATACCTGCAACAGCATGGATGCGTCACATAAGTATGATGCTGAGTGAAAGAAGCCAGAACAAAAGCTTGTCTGTTGATACGGGATTCCAGGAAAAGATACATCTATAGTGAGAAGCAGATAAGAGGTTTTCAGGGGTCAGAGTATGGGGGGAAAAGACTTTATGCAAATGGGAGTAGAGAATTTTCAAGTTTATGAAAATATTCTATACTGTGTTTACAGTGACATGTTCAAACCCATGTCTTTTGTTAAAACTCATCAAACTGTGCCCTGAATTTTGATAAATTTTATTGTATGCAAATTAGGCCTATACGAAGATAACTATTAAAAAAAAAGTGCATGAGATTTGGATCTGTCTCCTTGAGCCACGTGTAAATGCATCTTCTAAGAGTTTCTTTCTGGAAGGCGGAGGGGTAAGAAAAAAAAAGTTTCTCTACTCATTTCCTCTGTGCATACTGACGTTTACATCAAAATCCCATTTGGATGTTATTAGTTTATCATCAGCTGCTCTATGGATTTTATTAAACTAGACATGATTTGGGGTAATTAACTTTTTCTGAGGCCCTTGATTTCTCCAAATGGTAAAACTAAAAAAGTGGATTTTATTATTGCTTGGGATTCTGACCCTCTACTTTTAATGAACATATTGAGGGCAAAACTCACTAAACATATTTAATATCCTCCTCAATAAAGTTAGCTACTGTATCAATAAAGAAAAGATATATCCAATTGGATCAGTTCCTTCTGAATAAATGCTGAGTGTGTGCATGTGAGCGTTTGAGTGTTAGGTTTTCCTTGTTTATTTCCTTGTTTTATGTTGATTTTATGATTATTAATGTTTTCTTTCTGATGTCACCAAAATGGCTAAAATAGAGTTTCCATAATGAGTCTTAAAACAAGGGAGCATCCCACTTCATGTGACAACACTGTGTTTAAATTGAAAGGCTCTTCCTATAGAGCTCTCTTTTCCTTTTGAAAGGAAAGCATCCCTCTAGCTGGTTACTAGCAGCAACTGTCTTTGGCTTGATCCCAGGTGCAGAAGAGAGATGATGACTCAGTCTGACAACATTTCCATTTCCTTGGTAAGGATCACTTATGAAGTGCCTTTAATCATTTATGAGTATGTTTCATTTGCTGTTTGCTGCAAACAGTTTGACTCTACTGAGTTTGACAGCTTTCTGACATTCTGCAAACAGCTGCAATAATAGCCTTGACAATGTCATTTACAAATGAAGCACAAGCAGTATGAACAAAGCAACTGATACACTCTAAGTAATATGATAATGGAAAGGCAAGTGATATGGAAAACAAGATTGAAATGATATTATCTCACCCTATAGGAGAAATGAATTCCTAGATAGAGGAAAGAATTGTTAAATGCATCACTTTTGATGATGTCAACACCATCTTCACCAAGTTTTCTGAAATGGCGGCTCTGGATAGTGTGGGATACTTTACCTTTCCCTATTACTGGTAAAGTCCATTCCCACTGTTGACTACTATAGGCCAGGCGCGGTGGCTCACACCTGTAATCCTAGCTTTCTGGAAGGCCGTGGCGGGAGGATGGCTGCAGCTCAGGGGTTTGACACCAGTCTGAGCACAGTGAGACCCCGTCTCTTATCCCGATAAACAAGAAACAAAAAAAAGACAAAAAACATACTTAAAAACCAACAAAATCCAGCCGGGTGCTCTGGCAAGCACCTGTAGTCCCAGCTTCCCGGGAGGCTGAGGCAGAAGGATCGCTCACAGCCCAGGACCTGGAGCTTGAAGTGACCCACCCTCACTGCACTCTACCCAGGACACTGAGTGACACTCTGTCTCCACAAAATATAATGTCAACATTATATTTTTTCTCCAACCAATTTTAAGTTCCCTGAAAGTGAGCCCATAATGCATTTTATCCCAGTGCTTAGCATAGGGCATTATACACATCATATAATCAATACATCTCTGATCATATTCATACTGTCCTTTCTTGTCTTAGATCAATCAAAAAGGTTTTGTTAATATATATATGAATTTTTAAATTGTACATATATGTATACATGTATAAACATGTATGCATTTATGAATAGCTTTGAAATATGAGTGTGTCAGTGTGTGGTTTGAGAAGTCTGAGATTTGATGTGCATATTCTTTTTTGCTTAACATTAGTGAATTTGAAAGAAAATTCCTAAGCTATTTTAAATTATTAGGTCTGAAGGATCAATCAACTCTCACCATTCATTTAGGTGATAAAGGAGAAAAACTTTGAAATATTGGCATTCCTTCATCATGCATTCTTTTTAAATTTTCACTTTTTAGGGCAGTTTTAGATTCACAGAAAAATTGAAAGGAAAATACAGAGATGTCTTATGTACCCCGTTCCTCTTTCCTCCCCTACTATAAACATTCAACACCAGAGTGGTGCAGTTAGGACAATGACCCTACATTGACACATTATTATCACCTAAAGTTTATGGTTTATGTTAGAGTTCATGCTTTGTGTTGTACATTTTATGGGTTTTGACAAGTGTATGATGACATCTATCAACATTACAGTATGGTATAGAGTCTTTTCAGAGTCCTAAAGTTCCTCTGTGCTCCTCCTGTTCCTCTCCCTCTTCCCCCTGGTCTCTGGTAAGCCTGATTCTGTTAGCACCTCCATAATTTGCCATTTCACTTAGTAAAATGCATTTAAGTTTATTCCATGTCTGCTCATGACTTGCAAGCTCATTTGTTTAGTGCTGAATGATATTCTATTGACTGAATGCGCCACAGTTTGTTTATCTGTCCACCTACTGAAGGACATCTTGGTTGCTTCCCAGCTTGGGCCGTTAAGAATAAAGCTGCTGTAAACACCTCTATGCAAGTTTTCATGTAGACATAAGGCTTTAACTTCTTTGGGTAAACACCAAGGAACACAACTGCCTTATCATATGGTAAGCACCATACATTTTTAATATTATCATATCCATGTTATTTTCCTTTATGTATTTATATTTTTCATTTCATATGATGAATATGAAGGCTGAGTTTTGTTAAATCTAGTGTTTGTGAATATTTAATTAAATTAATGAAATAAGCTTTTACCTTATTGTTAAAATATTAATACATTTCCAGTATCTATTATATTGATATCTTTGGACTCTGTAGTTCCACTTCTAGAAATTTATTCCAAAGAAACACATCTATAAAGGCAACTCCTTGGAACAATTTTTTACAAGAGTACATGTGATAACTAAAAATGGAAAAGAATATTAAAAACTACAATGATTTAATAAATAATGATGGGTCAATATATAAAATATTTCAACACTTTGAAGACTACCATACTGTGCTGCTATTTTAATAACTATAAAACATTCTGGAGTGCAATATTTTGTACCAAAGAGGTTTTTTATTTCATCTCTCTGCCATCATGGATGTCTATTGTTCTGAATTATTTCTTTATTAGTAATACCATTTACTGAGTGCTTACCTTGTACCAGGTAGTGATAGAGGAGTTTTATATGCTACCTTATTGGATTCTCACAACTCCATGAGACAGATGCATTATCCCACATTTTACAGAAGAGAAAACTGAGGTATTAGGCACTAAGTAACTTTTCCAATGCATTTATTAGGCAGTGGGCCTGAGAATTGAACTTAGACCATTTGAATCAATTGTTCTCCATCTTCACTACCTATAAGTTCATTGCCCTAGTTTTTAGATGCTACCCCAAACAGTGTTTTAAATAAGATGGGATCAAAATTTTAAGCAAATAAATAAATATTTGCCTTAATTACAGAAGTGTGTGGAAAACATCTCAAATACAATAGTCAGTGAAAAACAAAATGGTCCTAAAGACTGTATATACCATCTCTATATAATAACATTATATGAGTGAGAATTAAAACTAGATTATGTGCAAAAAGGAAAACTGCTCTCTTAGTAATGTGACAATGTGGGCCTTTGTTTTCTTTATTCAATTTTTTCCTTAAGCTGTTTTATTATCTTTCGAATAAAAAGTAATATTTGATCTCTCAGTCCCAATTAACAGGAATTTTTTGACAAGAAAGCATGTTGATGCCATTGACGTTCTAAAGAAATTCTTTTTGACTTTCACATAAGTATAAAAAAGTATCCTAATGTATCTTGGGAGTGCATTTTTTTAAAATTTTTCTAAATTATCTATTTTTTTGTGTTTTGTTGTTTTGTTTTGTTTTGTTTTGTTTCAGCTTATTATGGGGGTACAAAAGTTCAGGTTGTATATATTGCCCATGTCCTCCCCATCCCCCCGAGTCTGAGCTTCAAGCATGTCCATTCCCCAGACAGTGCACATTGCACTCATCATGTAGGTATACACCCATCCCCTCCTCCCATCCCCCATCTCCCCAGTCAGAACTTCAAGTGTGTCCATTCCGCAGACAGTGTGCATCGCACTCATCATGTAGGTATACACCCATCCCCTCCCCCACTCCCATCCCCCCAGTCAGAACTTCAAGCATGTCCATTCCCCAGAAAGTGCGCATCGCACTCATCATGTAGGTATACACCTATCCCCTCCCCCCACCCCCACCTCTGTCCGATACCCAATTGGTGTTATTCCCAAATGTACACTTAGGTGATGATCAGGGAAACCAATTTGATGGTGAGTACATGTGGTGCTTATTTTTCCATTCTTGGGATACTTCACTT
>CM052439.1:85929131-85946294 GCA_028533085.1 Varecia variegata | reverse complement strand
ACCAACAAGTGTATGAGTGTTCCTGTCTCTCCATATCCACGCCAGCATGTATGGTTTTGGGACTTTTTGATAAAGGCCATTCTCACTGGAGTTAAGTGATATCTCATTGTGGTTTTGATTTGCACTTCCCTGATGTTTAGAGATGTTGAACATTTTTTCATATGTTTGTTGGCCATTCTTATATCTTCTTTTGAAAAATTTCTATTCATGTCCTTTGCCCACTTTTGATTTTCTAAATTTTTAAGAGTCAGATCAGTTGGCAGGCCAGGATCAAGGTGGACAGGTCTGCCGGGCTCATCACACCATCTCCAGCACCGCATAGACCAGCGTACATCCAGCTTCAAATAGAATTTTAATACACATTTATAAAGCTCATTTATTAATTACAGAGCAAGTGAAATCTTTTCTCCAAGTAAAACTCTCCTGACATTGAAGTGAAATATCCACAGTCACACAGAATGTTCATTAGCAGAAGAGTTGACTCTAGCATCTAGGGTGCAAGATCCCGGCTCCGGCTCAGTGCAGTGGGGAGGGGCTCTGAAGCCAGCCAGGCCTTGGCAGGCCTTCATGTCCTTCTCAGCCTTGGATCCTCCATCTGTCAAATGAGACAAGCACCTTCCTAACTCACCACAGCAGGAGATGTGAGAATGCAGGGGCCGTTCCTGGTGGAGCACCTGGTGGGAGGCAGCCCTGCAGCAACTCACCTTCCGCTTCCAGCAGTGCGTGGCCTCAGCTTCACGGAAACTCATGAGAGGTAGGGTGGAGATTTTCTTGGGTTAAGTACGGAAAAAAAGAAAAGGATTTTAAGTGAAGGCATGATTAAAGGTCGGAAGAGACAGAAGGAATGAGTGTTGTGCCCCAGTCCCATGCAGAAGAAAAAAGGCTTTCTAAACTCAGCCCGTGACTTCCAGAAAAAGTGCTCTGCTCATTGCAAAAGGGTCTCTTCTCCAGCCACAGGGTGGAACAAGTTGCCTTCCCTGCCAAATGTGTCAGCTGCCTTAGCCAAGTTTCTTCACTTAAGCAGGAGCCTCATCTACAGAACCTGCAGATAATAATAATAATAATAATAATGCCATCACTCACTGAAATGTTAGGTGATTCATTAAATAACTCTGAAGGGCTTTGAAAATATTAAGCACAGCATAAATGTTAAGAAATATTCATTATAATGATATTGGTTGTAATTGGAGTCAGCATTTAAATCTAGAAAGAAAAGATCATGATTATAAACTACTATCATCTAGTTAAGTTCTTTTATATTTTCCACTCTGAGGCCCTGTGGAGAGTTCTGCAATAAGATTATAGCATAATAAATGTTAAAAGTGAAGGACTCAGCAAAGTTAAGAGAATGAATCTTCCCAGCTAAGTGGCACAGACGACAAGCTGGGGACTGAGGTGGGGAGGTGTGGAGGTAGGGTCTCTGAGCTCTGGCTAAGTTTGCCTTGTGGGTCTTAGTTTCTCCACATGCGTAGTGAAGAAAATATTCTTTTCTTTACCCATTCCACAGAGTTGGTATTGGGTAAATAGAGATACATGTAAAAACAAGCCTTAAAGGTAGTATAAACTAATAAATAAATGGAATCACTATCATGTGGAAAAACTGATGTTCGCAACCAGCAATTGGGCATGGAATGAATGCACTGTGTGAACATCTGGGACTCGAAGGAATTGTTTATTTGCCAGGGGACCTAACCTGCGGTACTAATACAAATGAGGGTCGGTATTCTCTGCCCTGTTCTCTTTGTTTTGCACTTTGATTTGAGAAGGTTATAGTTTTCTCATTCTTTCTTTAAAAGTAAAATTCCAAGCAGGCCTAGAACCCAAAATAAAATAGGAAACAGACCAGAACTCCAAACAAAGAGACAATAAATAAACCAATTAGCTATGTTCTAAAAAGAAAGCAACCCACTACTGTCTGATTAAATCATGTATATTATTTTCTTTTTGATTTGGGTTTCAGAAATCACGACCCTATATAGAGGCAAATGTAAAAGAAGAATCTTCAAAAACACTAAATTGTATTTGTTAATTATAGAACGACAATGAGTTATTGAGGAAAAACTTGGACTTTATCATGAACGAATAGGTTTATTAAGAACAAGAATCACATTGTTTAGCTTGTGCCTTGGTATTTCGCCAAGGTAAGTCAGCATTCTCAGCACCCTCAGGTGCCATGTGTAGCAACCTGATAGCGTTACGTTGGGGCGATGTTTTACAATCTGTATTCCACTAATAGTCCTTTTTTAAACTCTGGCATCAGATAAGGTATTGAATATAATATTTCCTTCTTTTATCACAGGGAAAATTTTGAGGCCCCAAAGTAAACTGTGTATTTGACATATTTTTCATTCTACTCTTAAGACTATCTCTCTGTTGATATTAAGTCCTGCCAGCAATGTTTAAATTCAAAATAGCTATTTATACATGCATACATATAAATAGCTAACATGGCAGCAGTGATAATCCCGCATTAGCCTCCAATTATATTTACATTTCAATTTTAGGAGCAAATGGCAGGCAGTTGGGGATTGCAATCCACACAAATAGAAATGGGAAGGATACCACATAAAACCATAATTACGTGACTTAAGAAATATCTTTTCCCTGAATTTAAGGAAATTACGGGATGTTGCAGGTGATTATCAGTTTATGATCAGAACCTACAATCTGTTTCCTTGTGAATTCTCTCATTCTCCAAGTAGCATGGAATTCAGGCAAATGGAAGAGTAGTAGAACTACTGAGCTGTCAAAACAGGAAAGTAGTAGCTATTCAAAGACTACATAATTAAAAAGCATTAAACATTCATTTTATTATTATTTCTGTCTAACTTTCCCTCACAGGAGATGAATGCAATAAAATGTACCTGAAGATATTTAAAACAATTAAAGCAATGTACATTATATTTAGCTTCTTTTAAAACTAAACACACACAGTTTATCCACTTAAAACATAGTAATGTATACATATCATACTAGATTTACATCTTGGTATTATGAACTGGCCAAGATTATTAGGAAAAAACCAAATGTTTAGTCCAAAAATTTGAACTGAAATTTTTTATCTCTATTTGTTGGGAAGAAATTTCAGCACTAAAAATTACACTTTGGAGAATTGAAAGTTGTTTTTTCATTGTAAGTACATCTCAGCTAAGGGCTGAACATGATTTATGTTTTGTTAATAGTTGAGAACTATGCTTTTGGAATGAAACACATTAAAGTATATCAATTGTGCAACAACTAAATGTGTATTATCTGTCAGCTCCTATCCTAAGTGTTTTAAATATATCATTTCGTTCCTTCTCTTAGACTGTGCTAGTTGATTCTCACATTTAAGGTTGAAAACAGAATGAATAATTTAATTCCTTATCATTGAAATGAAAGAGTGTTTACTAGATTTATCAGAATAGTAGATGAACTGTTGGGGAACAATATAACAATACAATAAGCTTTATGGCATAGAACAATGTAGCAGTACATGCTGGCTATCAAAAGCATGCCCTTTGAAGTCAAGAGGATCTGAGTTCAAATGCTGTCACTAATATGTATGACCCTTTATGAGTTACTTATTCTCTTGGGGTCTCAATATCACCCTTTTTGAAACAAATATAATTATTTAATTCATAGAAATATAGTGATAATAAAATGAAGTGATATACAAAAAGTACTTAACATATAATTGTATAGATAAGGAGTAAAATATTATTATTACTATAATTGAAAGCATATATTGTATGCTAATAGTGCTCATTATATTTCTAGGAGAATCTTTTGAAATCTGCAAAGATTTTTTATCTGCCGTAGTTAAATGGGTCCATACCATCCACCCACTGGAATACAGGTACACAGAAGAATCAGTGCGCTGGCTGCAGTTGACTACATGATAGATTGACTGTTTTTCTAAATCTGGCAACTTTTCTAGAAGGCTTTTTAATGTCCTAGTTTGTAGAAAACAGATTACCATTTAAGATTGGTCCTGTCTACACAACCATTGGTGAATTTATGTTTGCCTATCCAATTTCTGAGAAGTGGCCAATTCTGCTACTAACTGAGAAAGACAAAGCAGAAATTGTATGGAATTATTATTGCTTGACTTTGACATTGAAAATTTCCCAAAAGGAAACTGGGTATAAAAGACAAACTGAGTAAAAACAGGTATCCATTTGAAACTCTCACCAGAATTTCCAGAACTTACAATGTAAAAAATAGAATTCCAGACAAGATCAGGCACGTTATGCCCAGCAAACACAAAAAAGTGCTCAACATCCCTAATCATTAGGGAAATGCAAATCAAAAGCACAATGAGATATCACCTAACTCCAATGAGAATGGCCTTATCAAAAAGTCCCAAAACAACAAATCCTGGCATGGATGTGGAGAGATAAGAACACTCTTACACTGCTGGTGGGACTGCAAATTAGTAATACTCCTGTGAAAGGTAATTTGGAGATATCTCAAAGTGCTAAAAATAGATATACCATTTGATCCAGCAATCCCACTACTAAGCATCTACCCAAAGGAAAAAAAAATTCTATAATAAAGATATCTGCACCCGAATGTTTATGGCAGCACAATTCACAACTGCAAAGATGTGGAAACATCCAAAGTGCCCATCAATACATAAGTGAATTAATAAAATGTGGTATATGTATACCATGGAATATTACTCAACTACAAAACACAATGGTGACCTAGCACCTCGTATATTATCCTGGATAGAGCTTCAGCCCATTCTTCAAAGTGAGGTATTACAACAATGGAAAAACAAGCACCACATGTACTCATCATCAAATTGGTACTAACTGATCAACACTAAGGTGGTCACATGGTACTAATATTCATTGCGTGGGGGTGGGGAGGTAAATTCATAACTAATGGATGCGGAGTGCACTGTATGGGGGAAGGGCATGCTTGTAGCCCTGGCTTGGGTGAGGCAAATACATTACCCATAACCAAAATGTTTGTACCCCCATAATATTCTGAAATAAAAAAATAGAATTCCATAAATTAGATGAAAAACAAGATTGCTTCCCATCTGCAGATGAAAAACTTTTAAGAATATTATTAATCATTAAAAATATGGGATAGCCCAAGGAAGACTTCTATGAAAGGTATGATTTGGTCAACAGGTGCCTCAAGATCATAGATAAAAGATGCCCTGTGCAAAATGTGCTCTGGGCAATTATTTTAGCATTTGATGTTGCTCAGCTTATTTTTCATAGACTGGGATGGACCTTACGTGATATCTTGTGCTTTACTGGCGCTAGCAATGAACATTAGTGGTATTTACCCTTAGGCTGGAATAGTGAGTGTAGGTTATTTGGACAGAGTGGCAGCTTTGTGTTCTAGGAAATGAGTAAAATTACTCAGCACAATGCAAAATGCCTAAACCTAAAAGACACTCTAATGGTACATGACTATTGGCAACACATACATTTCTTTCCAGAGTCCATAGAGGTAACCTCTGAGTACATGGAAAACATGTGCACAGACAGGCTAACAGGAATTCTAAAATAGAAAAATAAACACACAGTTTGGCAGTCAGGAGCAGGCCTTGCTCCTTTCCAGCCTCCCCTATTCCTCAGGTTGTCCCCGGCCTCTGTCAACAGGCAAGATCTCAAGCCAGCAGACCTCCCCTGAGTGTGATGTGAGCTGGGAGGTTCCCTGCTGAGGCTCACGGCCTGAGCTGGTAGTGAGGCCCTCCCATGGGAGAAGGGTTGTCCCTCAAGCTTGCTGCAGCTAGGAGCCACTCTGATCAGCCCCTGAAGGCACACACACCTCACTAGACTAGTTCACAGATATCCCTTCTGTGCCCGCGGGCAATATGGTGGAGACCTGGGTGTACGGGATCTGGCCTTCAGGCCTGTGGCCCAGGCACCGGAGATCAATCTCTGACCCTGCCAGGGAGAAGAATGCTGGTCTCAAAAATTCTAGAAGAAAATGTTGGAAAAAATCTTATAGACATTGGCCTAGGGAAAGAATTTATGAAGAAGACCTCAAAGGCAATCACAGCAACAACAAAAATAAATAAATGGGACCTGATCAAATTAAAAAGCTTCTGCACAGCCAAGGAAACTATCACAAAAGCAAACAACCTTCAGAATGGGAGAAAATATCTTCATGCTACACGTCCAATAAAGGGCTGATAACAAGAATCTATATAGAACTCAGGAAAATCAGCAAGAAAAAATCAAACAACCCCATTAAAAAGTGGGCAAAGGACATGAACAGAAACTTTTCAAAAGAAGACAGACCAATGGCCAAAAAACGTATGAAAAAATACTCAACATCTCTAATCATCAGGGAAATGCAAATAAAAACCACAATGATATATCACTTAACTCTTTTGAGAATGGCTTTTATCAAAAAGTCCCAAGACAATAAATGTTGGCTTGGAATGCAGAAAGATGGCAACACTCATAGACTGCTGGTGGGACTGCAAACTAGTACAACTGCTGTGGAAAGTGATATGGAGATACCTCAAAGAACTAAAAGTAGAACTACCATTTGATCCAGCAATCCCATTACTGGGCATCTACCCAAAGGAACAAAAGAGATTCTGTAAAAAAGACATCTGCATTCAAATGTTTATAGCAGCACAGTTCACAATTGCAAAGATATGGAAACATCCCAAGTGCTCATCAATACATGTGTGGATTAATAAAATGTGGTATATGTATACATGGAGTACTATTCAGGCACAAAAAAATGATGGTGACCTAGCACCTCTTGTATTATCCTGGATAAAGGTTGAGCCCATTCTACTAAGTGAAGTATCCCAAGAATGGAAAAATAAGCAACACATGTACTCACCATCAGATTGGTTTCGCTGATCATCACCTAAGAACACATTTAGGAATAACATTAATCGGGTGTCAGGCATATGTGTGTGGGGGGGAGGGGATGGGTGTATACATACATAATGAGTGCGATGCTCTCCGTCTAGGGGATGGACACCCTTGAAGCTCTGATGGGGGGGGAGGGGGGATCAAGGGCAATACACGTAACCTAAACTTTTGTACTCTCATGCTGAAATAAAAAAAAGGAAAAAAAATCTAATTAAATTTAATGTAATTAAATTAAATATTTTAAAAAGTCTTTATACTGATAATGTCCATTGAGTAGAGAGAGTATTAAATAAAAATTAATAGATGCATATTTAGATAACATTTCATAACATTTTAAGATACTTAATGTGAAAAATAATAAAACACTGCCCATATATTTCTGCAGAAAATTATTTTAACATAGAATTTTATACCAAGGCACAATAGAACTCTTAATGGAGAACAAACTAGCAGCATCTTTGGTAAGGTAAGGACTTGGAAACATTATTATTTACATACATTTTCTGAATTAATTACTAGCAGAGATAGTCTAGTGAAACTAAAAAAAAAGAAAAAAAATCCAGGATAAAAAGATAAAAGAAATTGTCAAACAAGTTTTAAAAAGAAAAAAAAATATGATGCTAACAACAAAATATGAAATTATACATTCATGTGGGACTTGATGAAGCTATAACTGATTCAAAGAGGGAAAAACTTGTTATGGAAGAATTACACATAAAGTTATACATTTAATACTAAAAACAGAATCCCCTGTTAGTATAATGTGGGATGTAAATTCTGCTAGTTAACAAAAGAGAAAAGATAAATTAGGATTTCAGAAGAGAAAAGAGTTCAAGAAGATAAAAGACTATGACACATCTGCATTAAATGATGGAAGTGAGATTAAAACCAAAATCTCATTATCTTATTATCTTTCATAAATGAGGTTCTCTGATATGAGGGATGGATTGATGCAACCAAGTCAAAAAGAACACCTAAACCTTGATGTGCTCCAGATGAATATAGTATAGGGAAAAATAAAGCCACCGGAACTTATAATGTTGTTTTGGGCAAGAAGTTCTAGAAATTCTAAAGTACAGATAATATCTTATTTAAAGTGAGCTAAAGATATTAAAAAATAATACATGCATGGAATTTAGCCAGTATCTGGCATATGATTAACAATAAATATTCAATAGATATTCAGCATCTTTTTTTTCCTTTTTAATTCATTATTTTTTTCTGTGAGATGATTCATGCTGCTCTATTTCCAGATGTTTGGTTTTTGAAACAGTATTATGATGGGTTTAGGTACCAAGTTTAGGTACCAACTTGACTGGATTAAGGAATGCATAGAGAACGGGTAAAGCATGACTTTGGGGTGTGTCTGTGAAGGCGTTTCCGGAGATTGGTGTGAGTCAGTGGACTGAGTGGGGAAGATCAATCCCCAAGGTGGGCAGGCACCGTCAAATGCTGGGGGCCCAGAAAGAACAGAAAAGGAGAGAAAAGGTTTCTCTCTCTTTCCTTAAGTTGGAGCACTCTACTCCTCCTGCCCTTAGGCATCAAAGCTCCTGGCTCTCTGGCTTTGGGACTCCAGGATTTATAACAATGGCCCATTGGTTCCTTACGTCTTCAGCCTTGACTGAGAAGTACACCATAGTGCATCATTGACTTCTCAGGTTCTTGAGGCATTTTTTGACTTGCACTGAACCATGCTACCCACACCCCAGGGCCTCCAGCTTGCAAATAGACTGTTGTGGGGCTTCTCAGCCTCCATTATCATGTGAGCCAATTCTCCTAATAAATTCTCTGTCATCTATTAATATCTATCCATCTATCATCTATCTATTCATCTGTCTTCTATCCCATTGGTTCTGTCTCTCTGGAGAACCCTGACTAATACAAGTGGTATGGAAAAACATCTTCAAACTGTTAACTAGAAGTCTAAGTAGAATAGGCCAACTTGTATTAAATTAATAGCATTCAAATTTGGGGCTTTTAATTCTGAAGAATGACTACTTCTAAAGGACATAAAAATCAAGAAAATCTATGTGTATCAGAAAAATAGTAGTGATACCAAATATTTTATAACTACTTTTATAGCTGCCTTCAAAATTTCTGTTAGGGAAGAAAACAGTCTTTTCTTAGAGTATTAGCTAAATCTGTAAGTTGGATTCTGGACACATGAGAGGACAATAAAACATAGAGGAACATGCCATGCTGCACGTGGAGGGTAGGCTGGGAGTGGAGAGCAGATAACAAGGGAGGGAGGAGGGAATAAATGACTATACAAAAGAAGTGGCATAATTCCTATGAACTCTAAGAACACTGTCATCTAATATTCAATGTGACAGTATTTGCATTATGATGACATAAATCTCTCCATTTTTTAAAGCTTCCCCCAATGTCCGCTATGCTCAAAAGCTTGTTGTGACTGTCTATTTTGTTAGGTAACATGGAATACACAGCTGGGCCTACACGGTGCTGGAGAGGAACACCCCATACACAATAGTGGAACTTTTCAAAATTGACTAAAAGTAAAGTGATATATTTAAGACTTAAGCAACCATTAGAAAGCAAATATCCCAGAAACAGATGCATAAATATTGGAGAGAAAAAAATTACTGACTAAGTCTGTGCCATGGACTGAAAGTTTGAGCATATCTCCCCTAGATATTACAAGGCAAGCTGGTCAGAGTTGACCTTTGATCTGTAAGTTAGGCATGTAGCACACATCTCGTCGTGCACATTGCTAGTCTGATATGCAAGTGGAAGTCTCTTAGCTAGTTAGGAAGTCTTGTAACTACTAAGTGTCTTCATCTCAGCTGATGATTTCTTTTTTCCATAACTTTTAATTTTTTTCATAAAATGTAATTATATATAGTCAATGTGCCATAAAATGTACCATTTTAACATGTACAATTCAGTAATTTTTTAGTACATTTACAAGGTTTAATAACAACCACCACTAATTCCAGAATATGTTCATCACCCCAAAAGAAAGCTGGTTGTTAACAGTCACCCCATTCCCTTTTACTCTCAGTGCCTGACAACCACCTGCTTTCTGTCCCTGTGGATTTGTCTACTCTGGACATTCATATAAATGAGGAGGATGTCAGACTTTCATCTTAAAGAACCATTGTCCTCCCTTTCAGCAGAAATACAGAGCTTTTAAAAGGGTGTTTTCAGCTTCAGACTATTGCTATTCAACTACAACTTTTCCAGTGAAGATAGTCTTGTGACTTCTGTTCCATTGAGACATCTCCTGTGGTTTAAGATACTAGAAACAAAAACCAAAAACATTCCTCTGCCCTTCTGATTACTGGCCTCAGGCAGGGATGCAGGTTTTAATTCCCGAAAAGAGTGAGGGGAGATGTAAAGAGACTGCTCATAAAACATCTTGCCTTTACCTCTGTCACAATTACAGTGATGCTAACTAAGTCATCTTACACATTTTACCGATAGCTCACTTTTCAGTGGGGGAAAGAATTGTGAAGAATTGACTTCTTTCACTGGATTGAAAAGCTAGAATTTCATGCTATTTGTAGTTGTATTGTACATTTTATTTAACAAAAACACTTTAACTTGTAATATCTTATCAGAGCTTTACTGTCACTAAGAAGGCTATACGTGTCAAGAATAAAAATCTTTACTTCTTTACTAAATGATCTTTCATCTATAGAATACTCCTCAGGCATTTATTTTAACCTTCTCCCTAATCATATTTTTTCAGAATACTCTTCTTTCTTCCTCTAATTTACTGCTTGGAGAAAATGGTAGAGTTCTCAGGCAAAAAGAAAGAGAAAAAGGACTTGTTAATTTTCTAACTTAATAACTTCCATCTTCATCTTAGAGGCGATTAAATTAAGGACTCTAATACTCTGCTCGTGCATGCTCCATTTGACTTCTCAACATGGATGATGTGAAAGCAGCAGCAGGACAGTTTTTTACCCCTTTATTTGCTGTTGTGCATCCAAGTAAATGACTGAGGCAAAAATCTCAATCAATGGAGGTTTATCAAGCCAAGATTTTGAGGACACACCCAGGAAAAACACAACCCGCAGACAAGCTGTGGCTGTTTTTCCAAAGTGGAAGTTGGAAACTTCAGCATTTTAAAAGCATACAGAAAGAAGGAAAAAGGCAGTGAGGAGGGGAGAACTGATGAGGTAAAGTGGTTACATTGTTGTGAGGCCCAAGAAGTCTGCATTTTGCATAAAATAAGAGAGTGAAGGAAGCACCAATTATGTGGATATCCCTGGATAGATGGAAGAATGTCTGATTCTGTCTTGTGTCTAGTTCCGTTACTGGTGAGATAAACTTGTTATTCATTATTAGTGTGGAATTGGATAAGCTTTAGTTTTAGGGGCTTGACATAGGTACAATTCACACTTCCTTGCTTAGGGAAGGTTACTCCTCAGTGAACGAACTGTAGCACCAGTTCTTCACAGCACCTGAGATTTTACCTTTTCTTTTGCATAAGGAGTTGGGAAGGGCTGGCCCTGCAGCAGGTAAGCAAAATGGATGCAGGAAACCCATCTAACGTGGGATAGGATGCTGCCACTTGCCCTCCTCCAGATAAGGGTAGCCCCTAGAAGCAGGCTCAAGTTAAGTCCCTATGGAATAGTTTATGGGAGACCCTTCCTAGCACCCCAAGGTAAGTATGGTAATATAATCATGGGTAAAGAAAGCAGAGTAAAGCAATATGTCAAACGAGTGGTTCAGATACTACCACTATTCATGAGTTTGCCTCTTTCAGGTCCCCACCCCAGTTGGAAGCAGAGACGTGGAAGGGACCCTATGAAGTGCTTCTAACAACTCACACCTCGTTGAAATAGTCAGGAGTAAAACCTTGGGTCCATAATACCAGAGTGAAGAGGTATTCCACAGAAGAAGAGGACCCAAGCCTCCAGAGGATGGGACAGCCTTTAGGCGGTCTAAAGTATCTGTTTAAGAAGAAGGAAAAGTGAAAATATTGACATTTTAACTAACCTTTCTTTAGTTATTTTCTCTGTCTATAGGATGGAGAGACAACTCCTTAGTAAGGATTTCCTGGGCTATCGCCTCTTCTGCTATCTGTCTCACTGCTGGGTTTGTCACCCTAAACCTCATTTGGTGTAAGTATTCCTGTATATAGTTGCCGAATTTTCAGAAGCTGGTCTCTGGTATCACCTACAGGGCATGACTAATAGCTCTGTACTCAGAGGTCCTATGTTTCTTTCTTACCCAGTCCCATATCAGACATTGTATACAAGGTGACAGTAAGGACCTGCAGTCCTACGGGTATCTTAGATACCAAGCAGGGTAAAATCTCTCTTTTCAGGTATCCTCTTCTATTTCACCTTGCCAGTCCTCATGGTTGTAACTGTTGCTTATGTCCTTTTCTGCCTGGTAATCTGTTGCATTCTTTATTTTTTTGTAAATCTACTGCCAAAGCTTTGGAATGGCATAAATAAGTACAAACCTTCTATCTAAAACATTACCCCAATTCAACAGGAAGTAGATCAATGACCAGATTATCCTTTCTCCCATAGATATGGAAGGGTAAAATGGACAGTGGGGAGTATGTAACAGAGGGAAGGCCTGAAAAAAAGCAAAATGTTTTCCAAGATGTATCTTTAAAGCGTCCCCTCCCATTCTTTTTAATCCCTGCAAAATTTGCATCCCTCCCTGAGGCCAGTAATTAGAAGGGCAGAGGAATAATCTTTGTTCTTTGTTTCTAGTATCTTAAACCATAGGAGATGGCTCAGCAGAAGAAAGGTCACAAGATCATCTTCACCAGAGAAGCTATAGTTGGACAGCAATACCCTGAAGCTGAAACCCTCCCCCCTCCTTTTTTTAAAGCTCTGCATTTCTGCTAAAAAGGATGTTCCTTAAGACAAGAGCCTACCATCTTCTTCATTTTCCATCAAGTTAATAAACTCCTTTTCCTCAAACAGCTTATCCTTGTTCTTCATTCAGCTGTGGGGACAAGTACTGAACTTTCAGTAACAGAATTATCTTGTCCATGTAGATATGATAATCCTCCTTCCATTGAAATAAAAATGTCTGCTATGTCTTCAAGTGATGCATACTAACATTTATTGGCATCCAGAATTTGATGTTTCTTCTCATTTCAGGTAAATGACAAGTGACAACCTCATATTGCTCTCAAAAACCAAATGCTTGCCACAAAATATCCATCTATCAGTCTCATGCTTTTCAAAATTTCTCCAATGTTGAAAATAAAAATAGATTTTTAGAAAGTGTATCAAAAGGAAAAAGAAAAAATAATGATGAGAAGCCAAATGGAATTGTGGTCACATAAAAGGACCTTTCCTGACACTAACAGCTCAGAATGGAAATGATGTGACCATAAGGCTATGCAAGATCATTTTTCCCAAAATCTAGGGAAGCACAAAGAAGTAATTCTCTCTTCTGCATATGTCAGCAACTGGAGTGATGACCTTCTACTGATGAAGAGAGAGCCTGCCTAATTCTGTCACTAGGTAGACAGTTGATTCCACTCAGAAAGGTAAAATTTTAATGTCCTCATGTGTTCATTCAAAATGGACTTCAGAGCCATTCCAAGAAAATGCTCAGTATTTAGAGATTTCCAAATAAGAATATATATTTTCTGAAGCAAAGAAGATGGTGTTTTGAAAAACTTCCAGGATCAGCAGACTAAGCCATCTTTGTTTCTCCATTTTTTAAAAAACTTTCATAGATAATTTTGAGGATTCAAAGACATGAAAGCATTGCTTCCATTTCTCCAATTACATTTGTCTTGTGACCCCGTGGCATTTATTCCACTGTCCACTAAATTTGATCCAAGATCACCAATAGTTTATAATTACCTGCTCAAGACAACCTCTGAATTTTCATTTTAGTCTATTTTCCTCTGATATTTACACTGTGTCCTGCTTTCTCTTTCCCATGTCCCAAGTTTGTTTTTTGCATTTTTTTTTTCAGATTCTTTCCTAATGTTCTGATCTCTTTTACTATTTTTCTTACCTTGAAAATGCAACTTTCTTAGAACCCAGTCTGGGTTTCCTCTTCTTCTATAGGAATTCCAAGCTCTCCCATTACTTCAGTTCTCACATAAACATTATTGACTTTTTAAATCTATTTTTCCAGTCCAGTATTCTCTCCTGAAATTCACTGCCATATGTTCTATTGTCTACTGGCAGAGCTGGCTTCATAGACATGCCACATGTTTAGCCACATGGTGCCCCAGGCACAGAGTCCTCCTCTTGATTTAATGTTCTGCTACTGGCATCCTAAAACTTTTAGTAATTCTTGCATAGGTCCCTGCATTTTTATTTTGTATGGGGCTTCACAAATAATGTAACTAGTAATATATACTGACTGTTTCCTACATAGCCCGAAATATTTACCATGTTGTTACCACCTTCTCCTCTACTTTTCAATATTAAAGTAATATCATCAACACCTATCCAGTCAAAGCTAGAAATCTTTAATAACTTCTTCCCTCACCACACCAAAAAATTGGTCAAAATATACCTAAATTTTATTTTCTTAGAATTTTCTAAATCTACTACTTCTCTTTGTTTTCATGGCTGTCTTAGTTCAAGCCTTTGTCCTCTATTTCCTACAACACTGTGACCTCATTATTAGGGCTAAAGAGCTGGACCTAAAAGCTACATAGGATCATGTCACTCCTGAACTTAAAAATAAACAATAGCTCCATACTGACACTGTCAAAATGCATTAACACAGGCCACTAGATCCCTATAATCTCTTTTCTGCTTACTTCTCATTCCATTTCCTCTACTAACAGTGCAATGGAATTTCAGATACACTTAATTATTCACTCCCCAAAACCATGTGCCTCCATGTCCTTGTGAATTTCCCAACAACGATTTGTCTGCCTGAAAACTCCTTAGTCAGTTTCTTCCTTGAAGGGATTTCTATGATTCTTCAAGATAGTATTTGAATGCCGTCGCAGCTATAAAACTTTTCATCACTGCCATAAAACTATCCTCTTCCCCAAGGCATGCATATTTACTCTTTCTCAAGACTCACCTACTTCTTTGTACATACATCAGCTATACAATTTATCACTTGTTATTATTTGTGTTACTCAACTGATCACTTAAGTTGTTAAAGGAAAGTTTATTATTTTTATTGTTATTAGCTTTAGCACATAGCTCACCATAGTGTGGGAAATAGATGTTTCTTAACACAGTAAACTTCCATGTGAGTTGTATATAACTCATACTAGTTTGGAGCCTGGGGCCTTGTGAAACATATGTAAATCACACATCTCTTTACCTTGGAGACCACTTGAACTATTTTTCAAGTTACATATAACTCATGTACAGAAAAGAAGAAAAAAATTACAAATTTTTTATTAAATTAGAAAGAATCATTTTGTTTTAGGTGTTTTTATTCTATTTTCATAATAAAACACCTTGGCACCAATGAAAAGTTTTTTTTTTCTAGTGTGGCAGTCAATGTGTTAAATATTATTGTACTAATATTATACTATATTACACTATAATATTAATTAGTCTATAATTTTGTATCTTGTTTTATCAGGCTTCACTTAATTGTACTTCACAGATAGTGCATTTCTTTTAAGAAATTAAATGTTTGTGGCAACCCTAAGTCAAGAAAACCTATCAGGTCAATTTTTCCAAGTGCATGTGCTCACCTTGTGTCTGTATGTCACATTTTGGTAATTCTTAAAATATTTAAAACATTGTCATTGTTATTGTATCTATTATGGTGATCTGTGATCAAAATTCTTTGATGTCACTATTGTAATCATTTTGGGATGCCACCAACCATGATCACATAAGATGGCAAACTTAATTGATAAATATTCTGTGTGTTCTGACTGCTTGACTGATGGGCCGTTCTCCCATCTCTCTCCCTCTTCTCGGGCCTGCCTATTTTCTGAGACACAATAATATTGTAGTTACTCTAATAAATAGCCCTACATTGGCCTCTAAGAGTTTAAGTGAACAGAAGATTAGCACATCTCTCATCTCTCATGTCTCTGTAAGAAGAAGACATTTTAGATGAAAGAGAAAAAAACAGACAGACAAACATAGATCAGAAAAGGATTTGAAGGAAGGGTGCCTGAATCTACAGGAGACTTCATGGGAAGAGGTTGCAGAGCAGAACTAGAAGGAGAAAGGCATTGGCTGGGATTAAGTCCAGAGAGGATTGAAGACCAGTGAGAAGTGTAGGTGGATTAGCTAATATACCCCTCCCTCACATTTTGGGATTTTGGTGGGTTCCCAACCTGCTGGAGTGACCTTTTGCTAAAGCCAACCCAGAGACTGCTGCCACCAGTGAGCAAAGAGTTTTTTGCAGAGAGGGCTCCCGGCTCTCAACCCCCCTGGGATGCCTCCCACTCCACGTAACCAAGCAGGGTGTCAGGTACCATATTGCTTCTCTACACACAGGGCACCTTTGCCCTCCTCAGAGGACCTCAACCACATAGGTTCTGTCTTGCTCATCCCCACAAAGGCATTTCCCAACTCTGGCCCTGACTTCAGGAGCCACAGGGATCCAATGGGTCCTCAGTGATCTGTGTGACTCCAGAGCCCCATCATTCTGGGTGGACTGCCTCCTTGAGAGAGGTCTGGAGATGACCAGAGTGTAGACTTTCCTCCACCTAGACTCTTTGCCGAGACAGAAAGTTGAGCCAGCACATGGAGGCTCCCACAGGGAATGAGGCACAGACCTTTCCTTTTGGGGTCCTGCAGCAGACTAGTGGTGCTCAGACAGTAAGATCACTTCCTGCTGGCCCTCCCTAATACTGCTTGTCCAGTGACTCCAACAGAGAGGGACACACCCTGAGTTGGAGCAATGCTGAATCAGCTTGGGCACCCTATGAGAGAGACTTGAGATCAATATTCTTTTCCCTGACATGGTCAGAGTTTAATTCCCAGGGCCCAGGGTGTGGACCCACAGGCCAGATCCTGTACACCCATGTCTCAATCGCATCACTCAGGGACACAGAGAGGATATTTGTGAATTAGTCTCTTGAGGAGTGTGAGCCTCCAAGGGAAGATCAGCGGTGAGAGTGCAGAATGGGTTCCAGCTAAAGCTAGCTTTGGGGCACCCCTCCTCCCACAGGTGGGCTGTACTCCCAGCTCAGGCTGGAATCCAGGGCAAGGAACTTCCCAGCCCCCATCACAGTCATGGGGGAGCTCAGCTGGCTTTGTTACAGCAAGTGTTACAGCGAGTGGTCCCGTGGACAAACCAAGCGGCACACGGAGAGTCGGAGAATCAACATTTATTCGCCGGCGGGCTCAGAGGGGTCTCGCCACCAAATTCTGAGCACCGTCTACCCAATTTTTCCCATTGTTATTAAGTTGGGGTGATC
>CM052439.1:85917195-85929031 GCA_028533085.1 Varecia variegata | reverse complement strand
TGTCAGGTGTTAGGTTAGTGATGTGCTAATGCAGGTCTTCTGTGCATGGGTGGGGGTCCCAGGTGGCTGCTGTGCTAAGTAATAGATGGGGGTTTTCCTTATCAGCTTGAGGTCTTGTCTGCCAGCAGAGGACCAAAAGAAACTGTAAAATAGGGAAGGGTGGAAAAGAGCAAGGCCTGCTCCAGACTGCCAGACTATGGGTCTCAGACAGCGGCGCCTTCACATGCAGACTTTCTAGTTGAGTCGGGCCAATTCAGGCCCTCCCTGACAGCTTTGCTCAAAGACAGGGAGCAGATCTTTGACCTTTGCTAAAAGCATTTGTGGAACCTGAGGGCAGGCTCACCCAACCCAGCCCCACCCAGCCAAGCTCCCCCACCTGCCGCAGCTGAGGTGGAGAATAAGGATACACATGGAAGTTCCCAGGCCCTAACACCATTTGCAGCATTAGAGTTCTTCTCCAGAGGAACTAGAGGTGGTCACAGGACCCAAAAACAACATTAGAGCTTGTTCCTCCCAGCAAGTGCCACCTACTGACAGGGAGTTCAATTTACATACACATTTACTGCATTTACTGACTCACCATACAGAGTATAGTCGATTCCCATCCACAAGAACCACCTACTGGCTTAGAGATTAAACTGGGTGTGTCATTATCTAAATGAAAGAAAATCAAAAGGAGAGACCCAACAGCTACTCAAGATAGGAAGGAATCCATGAAAGAACACCAGAAGTATGAAGAATGAAAGCAAAAGGATAACCCCAAAGAGGAACAACAGCTCTCTAGCAATGGGTACCAATAAAAATCAAAACACTGAAATGACAGATGAAGAATATCGAACATGGATTGTAAGGAAATTCAATGAAATGCAAGATAAAATGGAAACCCAACACACAAACAAACAAAAAAAAATTATCCAGGAAATAGATAAAAAATTCACTAAAGAAATTGAAATATTAAAGAAAAATCAAACAGAACTTCTGGAAATAAAAAATTCATTCAGGGAATTACAAAACACAGTGGAAATCCTTCAGAATAGGTTAGATCAAGCAGAAGAAAGAATCTCAGAGCTTGAAGACAATACATTACAATTCAACAAGTCAGGTGCAGAGATAGAGCAGAGAAATAAGAGAAAAGAACAAAGCCTACAAGAAATATGGGATTATGTGAAGAGGCCTAACATAAGAATCATAGGCACCCCTGAGGGTGAAGAAGAAAATACACAAGGGTTGGATAATCAATTTGAGGGAATAATTAAGGAAAATTTCCCTGGACTTGCTAGAAATCTAGATATCCAGGTACAAGAAGCTCAAAAGACTTCTGGGAGATTCATTGCAAACAGGAAGACACCATGACACACAGTCATCAGACTGACCAAAATAACCACCAAAGAGGCCCTTCTATGAGCTGTAAGGCAAAAGCAGCAAATAATTTACAAAGGAAAACCCATCAGACTAACTGCAGACTTCTCAACTTAGACCTTACAAGCTAGAAGGGATTGGAGCCCCATTCTCAGTCTTCTCAAACAGAATAATGCAAAGACTAGAATTTTGTATTCTGCAAAACTAAGTTGCATATATGACAGGGAAATAAAGTCTTTCTCAGACAAGCAAACAATGAGGGAATTTGCGAACACAAGACCTACCCTACAAGAAGTACTAAGAATTGTGTTACACATGGATAAGCTCAATAGAGACTCACCGGTGTAAAATCATCCAAGAGCTAAAGGTCAAAGGCAAGATACCACAGTGGCTCAAGAGATAAAACGAAGCAATGAAGTTTTACTCAACAGAATGAACAGAAATCCACCACACTTAGCAATTCTTTCAATAAATGTGAATGGCTTAAACTGTCCACTGAAGAGACATAGGCTGGCCTAATGCATAAAAATGCACAAGCCAAGTATCTGCTGTCTTCAGGAAACACTCCTAACCCACTAGTCTGCATTCAGACTCAAGGTGAAGGTATGGAAAACAATATTCCACTCAAAAGGAAACCAAAAGAAGCTGGTGTAACAGTTCTCATAGCAGAAAATTTAGTCTTCAAATCAACAAAAGTAATGAAAGACAATGATAGCTATTATATACTGGTAAAGCAAACAATTCAAGAAGAAGACATAACAATTCTAAATATTTATGCACCCAACACAGGTGCACCAGATTCATAAAGCAAATCCTACTCAATCTAAACAAAAAATGATAAACAGCAACACTGTAATAACCAGGGACTTCAATGGCCCCCTGAAAGAACAGGACAGATCTTCCAAACAGAAAACAAAGAAAGAAACAATGGACTTAAACAGAACTCTGGATCATATTGGGCCTAACAGACATTTACAGAACTTTCTACCCCAAAACCACTGAATATACATTCTTCTCATCAGCTCATGAGACATTCTCTAAGACTGACCACATCCTAGGCCACAAAACATGTCTTAACAAATTTAAAATAATAGAAATTATATCATGCATCTTCTCAGACCACAGTGGAATAAAATTAGATATCAATTCCAACAGAAACACTCATATCTATGAAAAGTCATGGAAACTAAACAACCTACTGCTGAATGATTATCAGATCAAGGAGCAAATTAAGATGGAAATCAAATGATTCTTTGAACTAAATGATAAAGGGAACACAAGTTATCAAAATCTATGTGACAAAGCTAGAGCAGTCCTGCGAGGAAAATTCAGAGGCTTAAATGCCTACCTCCAAAAGATATAAACATCAAAAATCAATAATCTAATGAACTGACTCAAAAAACTGGAGAAAAAAGATTAAACCAATCCCATCTCAACAGAAAAAAAGAAATAACCAAGATCCGAGCAGAACTAAATAAAATCGATACCAAAATAACCATACCAAAGATTAATGAAACAAAAGTTGGTTCTTTGAAATGACAAATAAAATTCACACCTCTTGCTAGATTAATCAGAAGCAGAAAAGAAAGAACACTAATAAACTCAATCAGGAATGAAAAAGAAATTACAACCAAAAACACAGAAATACAAAGCATCGTCTCTGAATACTATAAAAATCCCTACGCACATAAACTTGAAAATGTGGAAGATAGAGACAAATTCTTAGAAACTTACAGCCTCCCTAGGCTCAACCAGGAAGAAAGGGATCTTCTGAACAGGTCAATAAAATGTAATGAAATTAAAGCAGCAATAAAAAGCCTTCATAAAAAAAAAATGTCCCAGACCAGAGGGTTTCACACCTGAATTCTACAATACTTACAAAGAAGAATTGGTGCCTATCCTATGGGAATTATTTCACAGCATCAAGAAAGAAAAAATCCTCCCCAACACATTTTATGAAGCCAACATCACTCTGATACCAAAACCAAGAAAGGACTTGGCAATAAAAGAATACTACAATCTAATATCCCTTATGAATATAGGCACAGAAATCCTCAATAAAATCATAGCCATTTGAATTCAGCTGCTCATCAAAAAAATAATCTATAATGACCAAGTGGGCTTCTCACACAGAGGCAGGGATGGTTAAACATACACAAATCTATAAATGTAATTCAACACATAAATAGAAACAAAAACAAAGACCATATGATCCTCTCAATAGACGCAAAAAAAGCATTCAACAAAATTCAGCATCCTTTTATGATAAGAATTCTTAACAAAATAGGCATAGATGGGACTTACATCAAAATCATAAAAGCCATATATGACAAACCCACAGCCAACATCATACTGAATGGGAAAAAATGAAAGCATTCCCTCTTAGAATGCATACCAAACAAGGTTCCCCTCTATCACCCCTTCTGTTCAACATAGTACTGGAAGTCCTAGCCAGAGAAATCAGACAAGAGAAGGAAATCAAGGGCATCAAAATGGGGGCAGAAGAGGTAAAACTATCACTCTTTGCTGAATATGTGATCTTATATCTAGAAAACACCAAAGATTCAACAATATTTCAAACAAATTCAACAAGTCTCAAGTTACAAAATCAATATACAGAAATCAGTAGCATTCCTATACACCAACAACAGTCAAACTGAGAATGAAATCAAAGACTCAATACCCTTCAGAAAAGCAACAAAGAAAATAAAATACCTAGGACTATACTTACATAAGGAGGTGAAAGACCTCTATGGGAGAATGATGAAACACTGAGGAAGGGCATAGTGGAGGACATAAATAGGTGGAAAACCATACCATGCTCGTGGGTTGGCAGAATCAACATTGTTAAAATGTCTATAGTACCCAAAGTGATCTGCAGATTCAATGCAATCCCTATAAAAATACCAACATCATTCTTTGCAGATCTATGAAAATATAGAAAATATAATTCTACACTTCATATAAAACCAGAGAAGACCCCATATAGTGAAAGCATTCTTAAGCAAAAAGAACAAATTGAGAGGCATCAATTTCCCAGACTTGAAGCTATACTACAAGGCTATAATAACCAAAACATCATGGTACTGGCACAAGAACAGAGACATAGACCAATGAAACAGAACAAAGGACCCAGATATAAAACCATCCACATATAGTCATCTGATCTTTGATAATGCAGCCAGAAACATACACTCGGGAAAAGAATCCCTATTCAATAAATGATGCTGTGAAAATGTAGCAGACTGAAACAGGATTCTCATCTCTCACCTCTCACAAAAATCAACTCACAGCGGATAACAGACTTAAACCTAAGACGTTAAACCCTAAGAATTCTAGAAGAAAATGTTGGGAAAACTCTTATAGACATCAGCTTAGGGAAAGAATTTATGAAGAAGACCACAAAAGCAATCAGAACAACAACAAAAATAAACAAATGCGACCTGATCAAATTAAAAAGCTTCCATACAGCCAAGGAAACTATCAGTAGAGTGAAAAGACAACCTACAGAGTGGGAGAATATATTTGCATGCTATACATCTGTTTAAAAGCTGACAACTAGACTCTATATCAAACTCAAGAAATTCAGCAAGAAAAATTAAACCACCCCATTAAAAAATTGACAAAGGACATGAACAGAAACTTTTCAAAAGAAGATAAACTAATGGCCAAGAAACAAATGAAAAAATGCTCAACATCTCTGATCATCAGGGAAATGCAAATCAACCCCATAATGAAATATCACTTCACTCCAGTGAAAATGGCTTTTATTAAAAAGTCCCAAAACAACAAATGTTGGAGTGGATGCGGAGAGATAGTAACACTCATACACTGCTGGTGGGACTGAAAACTAGTACAACCTCTGTGGAAAGCAATATGGAGATACCTGAAATAGCTAAAAGTAGAACTGCCATTTGATCCAGCAATCCCACTACTTGGCCTGTACCCTAAGAAGAAGAAGACAGTATATAAAAAAGACATGTGTACTTGAATGTTTATAGTAGCATAATTCATACTTGCAAAGATGTGGAAACATCCCAAGTGACTATCTATACTTGAGTGGACTAATAAAATGTGGTATATGTATACCATGGAGTACTACTTAGCCACAAAAAGCAATGGTGATCTAGCACCCTTGTATTATCCTGGATAGAGCCAGATGGAGCCCATTCTACTAACTGAGGTATCACAAGAATGGAAAAACAACCACCACATGTGCTCACCATTAATTTGGAACTACTTGAACAACATTTATGTGCACATATAGTAGCAATACTCATTGGGAGTTGGGCAGGTGGGTTGGGGGATAGGGGATGGGTATATTCACATCTAATGGCTGAGGTGAGTACTGTCTTGGGGATGGGCACACAGGTAGCTCTGACTCAGGCAGTGCAAAGTCAACATATGTAACTGAAACATTTGTAAATGGCAATATTCTTAAGTTAAAAATGAATATAAAATCATTACAAATTATTTAGCCTCAATATATCTTTTGTCAGGGCCTCAGCTATTATTAATATACCTCTATTTTTTGTGGCTTTCACTTACACCTGCTTTCATAAATGTCTTTAGACTTCTCATAGAGCTGTTATGGGTCAGGCTACCCTGGGTCAAAGGCCTCTATTTCTTCAGGAAATGAACTTCTGTGAAGTGTGGGTGGGAAGGGCACATTCTTCAGCATGGCTGGAGCAGATAAACTCATTTTAGGATTGCCTTGATTCTACTATCGATCAGTTATCTGAAAAGTGAAAGAGACTAGAGAAAATGATGAACAATGAAATCTTCCCTTCTATTTCTCTTGTCACCTTTAAGTTCAACATTTTTTCCTTGTGGACTTTTCTTCCAGGAAACATTTAAACTTTGATATAATTGCCTTGAAAGAAAAGATTCTATTTCTATAAAATAAAGCATCATAGACTGTTAAAAATACAAATGTTGTCTTACTTTTGAATGCACTCTTATGTAACCTTGTCATTTATTAGCTGGTAATTTTTAATAAATCACTTAATTTCTCTGTTTTCCCCATAAAATAAAGGCAACTTGTGTAAGGGGTTAGGGAAAAAAATATCTAGAAATGATTAAACTTAATTATTGAGACATGTCAAAAGCTGAGATAGGATTGAAAGCTAGGCCTCTTGCACCAAAAAGTTAGCCCTGTTGTAAATGCAAAGGAAAAGTTCTTGAAGGAAATTAAATGTGTTTCTCCAGTGAACACATGAATGTCAGGAGAGGAATGGAGCCTATTGCTGATATGGAGAAAATCAATGATATGGAAAAATGATAGAAAATCAAACCAGCCACAATATTACCTTAGACCAAAGCCTAATCCAGAGTGAGAACTTACTAACTCTGTTCAATTCTGTGAAGGCTAAGAGGTGAGGAAGCTGCAAAAGAAAAGTTGCAGAGGTTGGTTCGTGAGGTTTAAGGAAATAACCCATCTCCATAACATAAAAGGATAAGGTGAAGCAGCAATTGCTAAAATAGAAGCTGCATCAAGTTGTCCAGAAGATCTAGCTAAGATAATTGATAACAACAGATTTGCAATGTAGAAAAACAGCCTTATATTGGAAGAAGATGCCCCCTAGGACTTTCCTACCTAGAGAGGAGAAGTCAATGCCTGGCTTCAAAGTTTCAAAGGACTCTTGGTGCAGCTAATGCAGCTAGTAATATTCAGTTAAAACCAGTGCTCATTGACCATTCAAAAAATCCTGAGGCCCTTAAGAATTGGGACAACAAAGCCTAGATGACAGTACTTCTTTTTATAGCATGGTTTACTGAATATTTTAAGCCCATTGTTTAGACCTGCTGCTCAGAAAATGATTTCTTTCAAAATATTATTGCTCATTGACAATGTACCTAGTCACCCAAGAGCTATGACAGAGATTTATAAAGAGATTAATGTTGTTCTCATGTCTGCTAAAACAACATCCATTCTACAGCCCCTGGATCAAGAAGTAATTTCAAATTTAAAATCTTATTTAATAAATACACTGTGCAAGGATATAGCTGCCATAGATTGTGATTTCTCTGATGAATCTGGACAAAGTAAATTGAAAAACTTCTGGAAAAGATTTCCACTCTAGATGCCATTAAGAATATTTGTGATTCATAAGAGTAGGTCAAAATATGAACATTAGCAAGAGTTTGGAAGAAATTAATTCCAAACTTCATGGAAGACTTTGGGGGGTTCAAGACTTTAGTGGAAGAAGTAACTGCAGATATGGTGGAAATACTACAAGAACTAGAATTAGAAGTGGAAGCTGAAGATGTGACTGAATCGCTACACTCTCATTGTAAAACTTTAACAGATGGGGAGTTGCTTCTTATGAATAACCAATGAAAGTGTTTTTTTGAGAAAGAATCGACTCCTGATGAAGATGGCATGAACATTGTTGAGATGACAATAAAAAATGTATATTACATAAACTTAGTTGATAAAGCAGTGTCAGGGTTTGAGAAGACTAATTCAACTTTTAAAAGAAGTTCTGCTGTAGGTAAAATGCTATCAAACAGCATCACACATAACAGAGAAACTTTTTATGAAAGGAACAATTAATAGATGTGGAAAACTTTTATTATTGTCTTATTTTAAGAAATTACACAGCCATCCCAACTTTCAGCAGCCACCACCCTGATGAGTCAACAGCTATAACACTGAGACAAGAACTTTCACCAGCAAAAACATTATTCACTGAAAGGTCAGATGATTGTTAGCATTTTTTAGCAATAAAGGATTTTTAATTAATGTATGTGCATTTTTAATACATAATGCTATTGCACACTTAATAGACTACAGTATAGTGTGAACATATTTATATACACTAGGAAGCCAAAAAAAATTGTGACTTGCTTTACTGTAATATTCATTTCATTGCAGTTGTCTGGAACTGAACCCACAATAACTCCAAGGTAAGCCTGTATATTTATGGTGTACAACATAATGTACTGGTCTAGGTGTATGTTGTAGGATAGCTAAATAATGCTATTTAGCATATGCATTACTTCACATACCTATTATTTATTATGGTGAGAAAATTTGAAATCAACTTTTTTAAAAATCAATTTTCAAGTATAAAATATACTGTTATTAACTATAGTCCCATAATGTACAATTGAACTCTTGAAATTATTCTTTCTTTCTAACTGAAATTTTGTATCCTTTAACCAACATCTCATCAATCTTGTCTTCTGCCCCTAGGCTTTAGTAACCACCATTCTATTCTGTTTATATGAATTCCTCTTTTTCATACTCTAAATGTGAGATCCTGTTTTGTTTTGTTTTGTTTTGTTTTGTTTTTGCCTGTGGCCAACTTATTTCACTTAACATAATGTCCTCCAGGTTCATCCATGTTGTTGAAAATGACAAGATTTCCTTTTTTGTAAGGCTGAATGGTATTCCATTGTGTATCTATATCACATGATTTTTATCCATTCATTTGTTGGTGGACACTTAGATTGATTCTGTATCTTAGCTACTGTATATAGTGCTGCAATAATCATGGAAGCACAGATACTTCTTTGATGTACTGATTCCATCTTTTTTGGATATATATCCAGAAGTGGGATTGCTGGATTATGTGATAGTTCCATTTTTGTTTTTTTAGGAACCTCCGTACTGTTTTTCATATGGCTGTACTAATTTACATTCCCACCAACAGTGGATAAGGGTTCCTCTTTCTCGACATTCTCACCAACACTTGGTTATCCTTTGTATTTTGCCATTCTAACAGGTTTGAGGTAATGTCACATTGTTATTATAATTTGCATTTCCCTGATGTTGAACATTTTTTCCTATACCTGTTGTCCATTCAAACGTCTTCTTTTGAGAAATGTTTGTTCAGGTCCTTTGTCCATTTTTAATTGTGTTGTTTGTCCTTTTTTGTTGTTGTTCTTGCTCCCTGATGTATGCATTTACTGCTATAAAGTTCTCCCACAGCACTGCTTTCACTGTGTCCTGCAAATTTTGATATGTCGCATTTTCATTTTGATACACATTACTGTATTTTTAAAAATTCTTCCTTGAGATCTTCCCTTAGACTTGTACTAAATGTGTGCTTTTTAGTTTCCATGTCTTTGGAGATTTTTCCATTATCTTTAAACTATTGATTTCTGTTTTAATTCCACTCTAGTGAAAGAATACACTCTGCATGATTTCAATTCTTTTAAATTTGGTTTAAGGTTGTTTTATGATTCATAAGATGGTTCATCTTGTTATATATTTCATGGGTACTTGAAAAGAATGTATTTTCTATAATATTATTATTGGACACAATGTCCTAAAAATGTCAATTAGATTCTTCTGGTTGATAGTGTATTCAGTTCTATATCCTTGATGATTTTCTGTCTAGCTGTATTTATCAATTAAACAGAGACTAATGTTTTGAATTCTCCCACTATAACTTTGTATTTGTCTTTTTCTCTTTTCAGTTTTATCAGTTTTTGTTTCACATAGTTTACAGCTGTGCTCTTTGTTAAATACACATTTAGGATTACCACGTCTTCTGGGTGGATTGACTATTTAATCACTATATGATATCCATTTCTGTCTCTGGTAAATGAGGTCTATTTTACCTGATACTAATAATAGTAACTCAGGCTTTCTTTTTTTCTTTTTTATTTTTTGAGACAGAGTCTCGCCTTGTTGCCTGGGCTAGAGTGAGTGCCGTGATGTCAGCCTAGCTCACAGCAACCTCAAACTCCTGGGTTTAAGCGATCCTACTGCCTCAGCCTCCCGAGTAGCTGGGACTACAGGCATGCGCCACCATGCCCGGCTAATTTTTTCTATATATATTTTTAGTTGGCCAGATCATTTCTTTCTATTTTTAGTAGAGATGGGGTCTCGCTCTTGCTCAGGCTGGTCTCGAACTCCTGAGCTCAAACAATCCACCCGCCTCGGTCTCCCAAGTGCTAGGATTACAGGCGTGAGCCACCACGCCCAGCCTTCAGGCTTTCTTTTGACTAACCTTTGCATGATGTTCCTTTTTGCATCTACTTTTAACCTGTCAATATCATTATATTTGATATGATTTCTTCTAAACAATATATATTTGGATAATGTTTTTTAAAATGCCAATCTATCTTTTAATTGACGTCTTTTTGGTATCTTTTAATTATCTATTTAAGTTATATAAGTTTATAATTTAATATAAATTCAGCCATTTATATTTAAAATAATTTTATAGGTTAGGAATTAAGTATGCCATTTTAGTTTTTGTTTTCTTTTTGTTCTCCTTGTTATGTAATTTTCTATTGACTTATCTATTTATTTATTTGCCTTACTGTTGGTTAATTGAATATATTTTAGAATTCCATTTTGATTTATCAGTAGTGTTTTTGAGTATCTCTATATATCTTTTTTTGATGATTGCTCCAATTACCATGCACATATAAATAACATCACTGTACACTGCTGTCATCTTTTTACTAACTTGAAGTGTACAAGCTTTACTTATTTTTATATCCCTTTTTCTTACCCTTCCCATTTATAGTATAATTATCTTAATGATTCATCTAGATATGTTAGAACCATCTCAATGTTATAAGCTTTGCTTCCACAGTCAAAACTAAATTAGAAAATTCAGTAGGAGAAAGAAATTCTATTTTATTCACTCATAATTTTGCTTACTGTGTTTGTTTTTCCTTCTTGATGTTCTACTATGTCTTCTTTTATCTTTTTGTATTTAGAGAACTTCCTTTAGCTACTCTTTTAGAGTAGGTGTACTGGCAACACATTTTCTTAGTTTTTCTTTATCTGATTTCTCATTTATTTCTGAAGAATATTTGCAATGTATATAGGATCCTGGACTGACAGTTCAGTTCTATTTTCCTAAGAAGTTCAAAAATGTTGTGCCACTGCCTTTTGGCCTCCACGGTTGTTGATGAGAAATCCATTGCCATTTGAATTGCTTTTTGCTGATAGGTTAAGTGTTTCTCTTACTGTTTTCAACATTGCTCTCTGCCTTTAGTTTTCATAACTGTTAATATGATGTATCTTGGCTTGGCTTTATCCTGTTTTGGGTTTGCTCAACTTTTTGATTCTATAGGTTTATGTCTTTTACCAAATTTGTAAAGTGTTCAGCCATGTTTCCTTGAATATTTTTTAGTCCGATCCGTTTTTTCCTCTCATTTCAGAAATCCAAAGACACAAATATTAGATCTTTTTTTTAATAGTCCCCAGGTTTTTTAGTTTACTTTTCCAGTCTATTTATTCTCTGTTGTTCAATTGGATAATTTCTTTTGTTCTATCTTCAAGTTCACTGATTCTTTTCTCTGTCTCTTCCATTCTGCTCTTGTGTCTATCATTGAGGCTTTATTTCAGTTCTTGAATTTTTCAGTTCTATCTAAAAATGATTCAAGCCATATACGACAAACCCACAGCCAACATCATTCTGAATGGGGAAAAATTGAAAGCATTCCCACTTCGAACTGGAACCAGACAAGGTTGCCCACTGTCTCCATTACTTTTCAACATAGTACT
>CM052439.1:85879367-85916695 GCA_028533085.1 Varecia variegata | reverse complement strand
CACCGCATGTACTCACCAGAAAATTGGTTTCCCTGATCAACACCTGGGTGCACATTTGGGAATGATACCAATTGGGTATCGGACATAGGTGGGGGGAGGGGATGGGTGTATATCTACATGATGAGTGCGATGCGCACTGTCAGGGGAATGGACATGCTTGAAGATCTGACTCGGGGTGTTGGGGGTGGGGGAGGGGATTTGTGTATACCTACATGATGAGTGCAATGTGCACTGTTGGGGGAATGGACACTCTTGAAGCTCAGACTCGGGGGGTTGGGAGGGGCATGGGCAATATACTTAACCAGAACTGTTGTACCCCCATAATAAGCTATAATAAATAAGCAAAACAAAACAAAACAAAAAAAAGAAAATATCTAAACAATAAAAAAAAAGCAACAAAAACAACAAGACCCAACTGTATGTGGTCTGTAAGAAATCCACTTCAAAAATAGACACTCAGATAAAAAGTAAAGGAAAAACAAAATCCCCTTTTCAAAAGAAAACTGGAATATCTATATCAACTTCAGAGAAAGCGGACTTTAGATCAAAGAAAATTATCTGGAACAATGAATTTTCACCTTTCCAAAAAGATATAGCAAACCTAAACATGTATGTATCTAACTGAGTGTCAACATACACGAGGGAAAAGCAGACAGACTGCAAGGGGAAATAGATAATCCACTGTTATAACTGAAGTCCTTAACACACTTCTATCAGTACTTGACAGTTCAAGCAGGCAGGATTATATATCAGTGAGAATATATTTAACTTGAACTACACCATCAATCCACGTGATCTAATTGATACAGAACATTCCATTCAACAACAGCAGCATTCATATTCTTCTCAAGCTCACAGGGAACATTCACCAAGAAAGGTGGCATTTTAGGCTATGAAACACACTTTAACAAATTTATAAAAAAAAAAAACAAAAAAGAAAAGAAAAGAATTTAAAGTATATTCTCAGATCACAATGGAATTAAACTGGAAAATTAGAAATTAATAACAGAAAATAACTGGTATGTCATCAACATTTGCAGATTAATCATAAACTTCTAAGTAGCAGATATCTCCAAACAGAAGCCTCAAAATTTTTTTTAAATCTATTTTTTTACTAAAGGCAAATCAAATTGAACTAAATGAAAATTAAAGTGCAATCTATCAAAATCTGTGGGATGTATCAAAAGCAATACTTAAATGGAAATTTACAGTATTAAATGTGTACATTAGAAAAGAGGAAAAATCTAACATTAATGATCTAAGCTTCCACCTTAAGAAATTAGAGAAAGAAGAACAATCTAAGCCTAATGCAAGCAGAAGAAAACAAAGATTAAAGCAGAAATCAATGGTATTGAAGACAGGAAAGCAATTGATAAAATCAGTGAACCAAAAGCTTGTTCTTTGAAAAGATCCATACAACTGATAAACATCTTCCAGTCTAAGCAATGACCAAGTTGTTCACAATTTCCCTTAATCTACCCTGTGCATTGGCTCTGCCAAACTTTGGTAGGGAATGTCTCCTCCCAAGATTCTGAACTTCGGCTTGCCTTCAAATCTGAGCAAGCTCTAAAATATACAATGTTCCCCTTAACATAGCATCCTGAGAATCAGCTGACCACAGTGAAAACAGAAACATTTGCTGTCAGACCACCTTGATTATGCTGCCTGCTCACTCCCACTCAATTCCCACTCTAAAGTTCCTATTAGTTCTACTACTAGAACCGCCCCCCTTAAAAAAGGAAAGTATTTTTTTTTTCTGTTTGATTTTGAGATGCTTGTACATAGTGAGTTTGGAGTGTTCTCCTGGTTGAAATAGTCTTTTCAATAAGATCTCTTCTTACATAAGTCTGGATTTGTTTTCATTTAATAATACTATGAAAAAAAGAGAGAAGACATCAATTACAAATATCATAAATGAAAGAGGGGCCATCACTCCTGATCCCTTGGATATTAAAATGATAAAAAATGATAATCAACAAAAAGAATAGTGTGAACTGAATAACAAATGTCCACAAATTTGACAATAGATGAAACAGACCAATTCGCTGGAAGACACAAACTATCAAAACTCAAAGGAGGATTAATAAATAATCCGAATAGGCCTATATCTATTAAATAAATTGAGTCAAGAAATAATAATCTTCTAAATCAGTGGAAAGGAAGAATGAAATTTTCAGGCTGGGGATGAGCATAAGCAAAGATTCTGAGATGGAAATAAATAGAGCTGGAGCAGAAAAGATGTCAACTCCTGTCTGATTAGAGCAGAGGGGAGAAATAAAGAGAAATAGTAACACTTAAAGAAGCTCTCTATTTGCTAACAGATGCCAGTCAGCTATTTCCTTCCCACGGAGCTCTGGAATTATAGGCAAAGGGTCTCTCTAGGGGGCATTTCCCACATGCCAGCATGCAGGAGTTACCAGCAGAACCAGTGTCAGTTGATTGCCAGTTTCTTGGCAGTCTGACAAGAGAAAGAAGGAATTCTTTGTTCACAGACTGACACCTGAGCTTCAGCTGGATCACATGAATTGGTAAAAATACAAAGCCACTAGCACTTTCAAAGAAGAGTCCATTGAATGGCTTTGGCACTTTGATATAGGATTCGGAACAAAGGCACCTTGTGAAGCTGACACGATTCAGAGCTGATACTGAAAGTTCAAACTGGGGGCGTGCTGATGTGTCTAGAGGAATGTTTGCAAACATTAACTTCTTTGCTTTGAGTTACAAATTAGTTATAATCCCAAATTAGTGACAGGTCATTTCTCAATTGTTTTATTTTGTTGTTCTTGATCTTTTGGGTTAATGGGTTCTGTAGCAAATTTTGTCACCAGAAAAGCAAAACTCCATAGGACTATAGATGACAGTAGAGGAAACACACCAATTCCCTGGAAGACACAACCTCCCAAAACTTAAACAGGGATTAATAAATAATCTGAATAGACCTATATTTATTAAATAAATTGAATCAAGAATTAACAATCTTCTAAATCAGTGGAAGGGAAGAATGAAATTTTCAGGCAGGAGACGAGCATAAAAGATTTAGGACTGAAAGAGTGCGTGTTGTTGGAAGTGGAGAAGGGATGGGGGTGCTATTTGTAAAAAAAGCAAAAAGGGGTCTCTTATTCAAGTGGATTTTTAGATTAATAGAGCAGAGTCAAGTCGAGACACATAGATGGGAAATCATCAGAGCATAAATTTAAATAAGTTATCATGACCACACATGGTAGATTTTAAGAAATTCTAAGATGTTGAGAATGCAACTATGTGCTGGACAGAATTTCAAGGAATGCCCCACACCCCGCACCAAATTCCTATTCCCTGGCTATTCAATCGGACACTAATCTAGGTACTGCCATGGAGGGACCTTGCAATTGTCATTTAAGGCTTCAGTCAGTTGACCTCAAAACTTGGAAGCTCTCCAGGTGAGCCCCATCTACTTAGCGCTTTAAAAGACAGAAGAAGGCAGAAGAGGACAGGACATCAGAAAGATTTGAAGCACAGCAAGTGCTCAAAATGCTATTGCTGGTTTAAAGGTGCAGAGACCCATACCAAAATGAAAAAGAATTCAGGTGGCCTCTAGGAGCACAGAGTGAACCCAGCAGCCAGCAAGGAAATGGGGACCTCAAATCTATAACCACTAAAAAAAAAAAAAAAAAAAAAAAAGAAGAAAAGAAAAGAATTGGGTCAACAACTTAATGGGCTTGAAAATGGATTCTTTCTCCAAGCTTCCAGATAAGAGTTCAGCCTGGTTAACACCTAGATTTCAGCCTGTGATACCCTGAGCAGAGACCAGCCAAGCTTACCTGGACTTCTGACCTAGAATAAATGGGTGTTGTTTTAAGCTGCTAATTTTTTTGTAATTTGTTATGCACCAATAGAAAGCCAGTACAATTTCTTCCCCACGTTTATGCATAATTCAAGATCAATTAGCATATATTTAAGTGACTGTCATGTAGTAGCTACTCAATAGAAGCTAAGATTATTATTGTTATAGTCTAAGGATATGAAGAAATTTAACTTCCATTTCTCCTTTAATGGAATAAACTCTAATGAGAACTCCCACATGGTACAAAAGGGGTGACTTCATTATATTTTAACAGAAATGTTTTGAGTAATGAGCTGCTCAGCTAGTATGAAGGGTTCCCTCCTCCACATTCTTATTAGTCACAAACCCTCATTTCTCTTTTTAAACATTTTTCTTTTTTTAGGATTGCTAGAAACTTACATCTCTGAGAGCCTGCCAATCTTTTAAAAAATTGTCCTAAACTAAAACTGCAAGGGAATGGGCACTTCAGTCTGGCTGTTGTGACAAGGATAGTGTCCCAGAGAGTGTCTCCTGAACTTGATGACTTAAAAGACCCTACAGAGGAAAGAAACAAGAGGCTGAGGGCCACCTGAGTCTGGTGAGCTTTAGTGTAGCAGGTGTTGCAGTTGTACTGAAACTAGTTGAGTCAAAGAAGGAACTTAAAGGGAGCGAGTCAGTTTCTTGGTACCAACAAATAAGGGGTCAGTATAAGTTCAGGCAAAATTTTACAGTATACTGCAGAAGTAAAGTTACTTCTTTCCATTTAGGGGTTTGTGACTTGCCAGAAAACAAACTCTATGTTATGGTTGAAAAGCCCCCTTGAGTTTGTGTAAAGCACAACTTCTCGTCATATTACAGAGCCAAAGAGTCTCTCCTGGGGCATCCCAAAACTTCCCAGGTTTCAGTTTTCTTCCCTGAACCAGAACATATTTAGGCTGGGCTTCCAAGAGATGCGAAGCTGCTGATGCTTATTGCAACGAGCAATCTGTATTCCTAAGTCTCTCTTCGTTTTTTTATGGTGGCAAGTTTGGCTGAATCATAAGTCAAATTTAAAGTCTCTTTAACTTTTCTCTCTGAAAGCCTGGAGCCAGTGTAAATATTGTTCCTTAGTTCCTTTTCCCTGGCCATGCCTCAGACCTTCTCATTTCTCTCACCCCGAAACTGTCCTGAATCAAAGGATATCTCATTCTAGAGATATCCAAAGGGACCGAGGAGGAAAAAATGAACCAATTCTCCCTTCCCTGCCAAAATTTTCCCCAATTAGTGCCAACTTAACATCTCCTAAATGTATGAATTCTTCTGCTTCTCAGGACAAGAATTTGTAATATTATCTGTACAAAATCACAGTGCAATACAATTTTGTAAAATGAATGTATTTCCCTACTTTCTGTTAATCTTTTCATATCCACTGGCGGAGTCCCAGCTTGAGCCCAAGCTGCTCCCACAGATGACATTCAGTCACATCTGGAAATGTCTTGCAAACCAGTCCCCCCTCGCACCCCTCCCAATTAGGTATAAGCAGCATGAACATGGTATCTTTGTCTTGTTCAGTGAAATGGCCCTGATGCCTAGATAATGTCTCTCTTAAAATAGTGTTCAGTAAATTACTTGTTCAATAAGGGAACTGACATGATAGCCTACCGAAAGTTTAGTTTCCTGAGAGCCCAAGAAGATCCCACATTTCACAAGATAGGGTAGGGTGTCTTTTGGTGATAAACAACTTCAGAAACTAGGGACCTATAATTGTAACCAGAAAGGTATATTTTTAACGAAGTTTCTTTCTCATTGTGGGCCAGCCTAGGGGCTTTGTTCCATGTCTGCTCTCTCCAGCCAGGTAACAGAGAAGCCACATTCTGCTAGTGTCAGTTACCGTGGCAGAGAGGACGAGAGCTATGCGGAAGATTTTGAACTCTTGGGCTGCACATTAAGTGCTCATGCTAGGAAGTGACACACCAATTCTGCTCACAGATTCTTGGTCAGCGTAATCATATGGACATGCTCAACTATAATGAGCCCAGAAATTTAGTAGTACCATGGGCTGGTCATATTTGGTGAATATCATTTATGATTATCATGCCCTCGAACAGGAGTGAGAAAGAAGGTACAATTAGCTTCACGGAAGGACTAAGTCTAATCACAGAATAGATGAATCTGATCACAGTGTATTTTCTGACTTTCAGATTGGTGTCTGCTCTGATCCTGTTGATTCCACATCCAGACTTAGACTTAGGCCTACAGTGATAACACCAGGGAAAGGAAATAAAGATTAATGAACCCTTTACCAAAAAAATGTCTAAGGTATAAATAGTTCCTATTTCATGCTCCTCTTTCAAAATGTCTCTGAAGTTGGGGAAAGGGGAGAGTCTCCGTTCCTAAGAGGACTCATCACAATTTTGTCATCCTTAGGACTCCATAGACCCAGTTTTATTTTTGTCATCTTGTATTTTGTTAAAGAGCATATACAAAATTTTATAGGCATCAGGGCCACACAACTTATATCTACCTTTGCCAGTGGCATCCTCTCCTGCCAAGGAAGTGTGCAATTTTGGCCTGGTGACTTAATCATTCCCAGTGGCAAGGGAACCTTCTGCCAAATTAATCTCATTAAACAAATGCAGAAAGCCTGCAGAACCAACCCATTTCAGGACTAGTTTCTCTTCTTTTTAGTATATACACACAAAAATTAATGCCTAGTTGGACATTTCTGGCTAAAAATTTTATTCCAGGAGTTTGATAATGGTAAGTACATACTAGTGGATTACTTAAGGCACAAAATTCAGTGTAACTTGTGTCACTAAACTTTTAAAATCATTTATATAAAATTCATATCTTTATAGCAATCCCTGCTGCATTTCAAGTGATTATTTGTTACCACATTTCAAAACTGGCATGATATTTTAAATATATATTATTAATAATACATATTCAATATATTAAATGAAATATTTAGTATATGAAACATATCTCACCCCGTAATACATACGAATTTGCTGAGCATTTCTGACATTCCTTCACTCAAGTTGTGGTTTAGGTTCTAGAACATTACAGAGCCCTGTGGCACATCACCAGGGTCCACTTTCCCATTAGAAAGTGAAACCCCTTGTGTGTGGCTGTTTTGGTACATTTGTATTATCAACCAGCGAGTATTTCTCCATCATGTCCCCAAGACTGTTGAGACGCTTCAGGAAAACAGTGGAAATTGTTAAAGCTAAAACAGAATTTTGTTCAATGTTTTCTTAGGTATTTCTTCATTTTCTTGCCTCCTGACCTGTAGGCTTGGATCTGTGTTAACCTATTCTGTGTTTAGAAGCAGCATGTCTTCAGAAAAGTTTCCATTCCTTTTTCTTTGGAGAAGCCTCAGTGTCATCATCCATCAACTGAAAGTAGTAATATTTATCAATATGAAGATAAATCAGTCATGCATGTTAAGACCGTAGAGAAGTGCCCACCTCATACTAGTGATCAATACCTATAAATCTTGTTTTCTTGGCTTTTTCTTTGCTCCCATCAATTTCATGGACCCTATAAACCCTCAATAATACTTTTATCTGCAGGATCATCAGTTGATTCAGACATCACAATCACAAGCATTTACAGTTAAACCAAACTAAAACAGACATACCTTTTCTCAAGTCCCTTCAGATACATATCTACTCTGAACAGACTTCAAACCCCAAAACTAGGTTTAAAACAAAGAGCTCAGATATGATGCCTTCTGAAAGCTACTACCTTAGTGCTTTGGTTCTCAAAGAAGAGATAAGTAAAGTGATGTCTGACTGGAGACATTTGGGAAGAATTTCTGCAGAAGGCTATTTCAGAGCCCTCTGAAAGATGAAAAGGAAGTTCAGACTCTCTACAGGAATGAAAATCAAATAAGAAGTCATTCTGTTGAAGGTGTCAATGGGGTGGGAAGCATTTTCTATCTACTAAGTTTGGGGAAATGGGTGATCCATATGTCATATTGGCAACTTAATCAATCAGAATATCATTAATCAGAAGCCCAATTCACAATAGGTAAGATATGGAAACAACTGAAGTATTGGTCAATGGATGAATGGATAAAACTATTGTGAAATAAATATACATGTTATTCAGCCTTAAAAAGAAGGAGGTGCTGCCATTTGTGACATAATGGATGAACCTAGAGAACATTATGCCCAGTGAAATAAGGTAGGCACAGAAAGAAAAATACTGCATGATCTCACGTACATGTGGACTCTAAAAAAATAAAATAAAATAATCAAATACATAGAAACAGACAGAAAAATAGGGGTTTTCAGGAGTGGAGTGGAGCGTGTAGGGGGAAATGAGAAGATACATTTCAAAGGGTGCAAAGCTCTGTGTGATGAATAAATTGAGAGATCTAATGTACAGTACGAGGACTGTAATTAATAATTTTGTATTGTGTACTGGTAATTTGCCAAGAGAGTAATTTTTAGGTACTCACACTATAACAAAAAAGAAAGAAAAGAAAGATAACTATATGAGATTAAATTTGTTTGATTAGAGTAATTGCTACATATATTAAAATAAGAATATCAAAACATCATGTTATACACCTTAAATATATAAAATTTAAAAAATCAAATAAAAAAAAAACAGGCAAAGTACTTTACCTCACTTATTTGTTTCTTTTTTTTTTTTTTTTTTGAGACAGAGTCTCACTTTGTTGCCCGGGCTAGAGTGAGTGCCGTGGTATCAGCCTAGCTCACAGCAACCTCAAACTCCTAGGCTTAAGCGATCCTACTGCCTCAGCCTCCCAAGTAGCTGGGACTACAGGCACGTGCCACCATGCCCGGCTAATTTTTTCTATATATATTTTTAGTTGGCCAGATCATTTCTTTCTATTTTTAGTAGAGACGGGGGTCTCACTCTTGCTCAGGTTGGTCTTGAACTCCTGACCTTGAGCGATCCACCCGCCTCGGCCTCCCAGAGTGCTAGGATTACAGGCGACAGCCACCGCGCCCGGCCACTTGTTTGTTTCTAATCGATGTCTGTTTCATTCACACTGAGAGGCAATTTCATGCCCAAGTATTTATTTGACGTCTCTTTTGTATAATATGCTGCTTTGGGTGTGGCCGAGATACATCAGCTATGGTTTCCACACTAAGCAATTAAAATTGTTTTTAAATCATATTCACGTATATTAGCTTACTTGATTTCATGTCTCCTTGTAAGTTTTATATCACAGGAAATATCTTTTTCTTCCTCTGACAAAGGAGGACTTAGAAATTTCCCTCAAGGCTGGCTACAGACAGACTGGGTATTGGATAGTTAGTTTGCTTTCTAACTGGTAGTGTAACCTTAGGCAAAATTTATTTAACTTCTCTCAGACTCAGTTTATTTAACCTTTATAAAAGATTATATATCATCAGCTTGTTGGGAACATTAACTGAAATAATGTATGGAAAGCACTTAGCACACACAATTCCTGACACATAGGAATTGTTAATAAATGGAATATCAACATCACCATTCTGACCACTGTAAAATACTTCTGAGGAACAAGTTTGACTTTGCATTTCATTCCATTTTTTAATCCTTGCCATCATCTGATCTTTTAGTCACATTGGTATTGATATAAAACAGCCACTGAAAAGGGAAGTGAACTACCTTAGACATACGCTCTTCATGAACCGTTCATCATTTTTTCTCCAAATTGGTCTGAATATGAGTCTTCCAAGGCCAACAGGAATGCAGTTTTAGTCTGGTTTGGCAGGATTCTTCTGCAGTGTTTCCAAAGTAAAACCGGATTTTGATCGGTGTTTCCTGGCCCAGGCCTGATAGGCACATTGACTAAGACCTGGTAGAGAGGGTGTCTATTAACAGGCAGAATTACGCCCAGGGCCAGGGTTAATGGAGAAATAATGATGCTCTTTGCCTGGGCTCCATTTTGTCACTTTGTCACATTAAAGCAGGGAAGAGTCTATAATAGCTTCAAAAACAATGAAGGCCCAAACACAAAGTTAGCTGACACTGTCATCAAAAGTCTGAAGTGTACTTAGTTTCCTTCATTACAATTCACAAAAATATGCACCAAGTAATCTTTTCTGAAGTCACCATCATTAGCAACATTGATTGCATGTGTACTATTGTATAGCAAATGAAATAGAAAACTAATAAATATTGAGTATCTACAGTATGCACGAATCACAGTGCAAGGTGTTTTTGTACACTTTATACCAACTGATCCTCATAACAACCTTTCAACCTGACTTTTATTGATTCTATTTTAGAGATGAGAATATTAAGCTTTTGAAAAGGAAGAGACATACCCACAATCACACATATGAGCACAAAGACACAATCCTGACCCTGAAAGAAATTCTTTCTTGGAGACTTTGATAAATACATAGGAGTCTTTGAAAAAGATCAGCTACTAGGAAGAATAAACTCAATGTCAACAAGACCAGTCACCAAAGTCCACTGTCCACAATCGCAGGACAACCAGGGCCTACCAATCCCCACCGCCACTACCCCGACACACTCTGTCCTTGGAGCAAGCCTGCCTGAACCGGAAGGAAAGATCAGACTACATCTATTGTTCTTAGGCAGTGTGATGCTCTGATCTCTCAGTCCTATTCCCCAAAGGCCTCTACATATCGCCACTTACAGAACATTCCATCTCCCGCTCTTCTTCGGATTCCTTGTTCAGTGAGTAGTATTTATTTATTAGACCGAAATTCTAACATTCTTTAAAAACTTTCTGCTTGAAATTGTGCAATCTGTCCTTCTCACTCCATTGCTCCCCAAATGAGGTGCCAGCTGCCCACCTAGCATCCGACCTCTCTTTCCATCTCACCCCCGCGACCCCATGGTTCACTGTGGCGATGCTCAAGCTGTCTAACCACCCACTCACCCCCTGCCTTTTCTGGAATCTAGACTGTTCATGTCATCCGTCTGCTTGGGAAACCCTGCCTTTGTCAGGTCACCATTACCTCTCACACCCGTCATGGGACACTTGGGTCTGACATCACCCACCCCCGCAAGTTCTCTGACACAAGCTTGTGGGGATCAGGCTCTTCTGTGTGCCTACAAAACACTCTGGGTTTGTCTTTATCAAAGAAATGCTGCCATCAAGTTGCAATGATCTGTTTGTGTGTCTCCCTGCCTTATTATTCGGAATTCCTCGGTGATGGGAATTATATTTATTTATCTTTGTACCCCGATCCCTAGCACAATGTATAAGACTAAATACTACTAGCTGCATTTTAGCCCAGTGTTTCTGAAATGATCTGGAGTGTTACACAGACGGTGTAGAGGAGAAAAACTAATCTCTTTTCCTAATTCATCACAAGATTCGGGGCTGAAGTCCTTGTAACAAAAGACATATTAACAAGAGAAAAAGCATACAAATTCATAATGAAGACCCAAAGAAACAGGGAAGTCTGTGTATTTTTATGCTTTGCTTTGACGAAGAACAGACAGTCATGTATTAATAGAAGTACTATTAGAAGACAAAAGGTTATGATTTAATGGTAATAAACTAGGGAGAACTTAGCAAAGTCTGTTTGTTCATATTCTTCTTGGCCTGTGGGTTTAGGGCAGGATCCCTCTGGAAAGAAGGTCTTATGACCTTAGACTTTCAGGGCAAAATCAGCAGGTTTTTATGATTCACATCAGAAGAGAAAGGCAAGGGAGGGGGGCTTTTTTTTTTTTTTCCTGATTTCTATGGTCTTCTTCTGCTATTTTCTCAAATATCAAGGCGCCATATTTTGGGGGTAGTGTGTCCTGAACCTCAAAATGGTTATAATTTATTCTAAGTATTATGTTTTTTCCTATATTCATTTGGAAAAAAATATTTTACCCATGTCTCAACATATTGTTTATTTTTAATTAATAGTGATGAGAAATTTCCTTTTTAATGAATGTATTTAAATTAAAAAATTTTTAAATGTTAAGTAAAAATTATTTCAACAGCCAAAATTTGAGAGTATGGCATAGGAGTAACCAAAATGTGTGTGGCCCTGGCTTAATTCAGCGTTCTAGCACAGAAATCTCAGTAGGATAGATGAGGGAAACATTTTAAGAGCCAGGGGATTTTTGGAAGTCCCCTGCATCCTATTTCAAGAGATCAGCTTTGCTCAGAAACAGTTTGGTTCCCAGAAAGAGCTAAGGCAGATATCTGAAGGGTTACAATAAAATTTTAAATTAGATTTGCATTCAGTTCCCTTCTTCTGGAAGCAGAAGTTATAGTGCTGACCAGGGCACGGTCACCTGGTTCTGTGAGCACATCTGTGAGCTTGCAGCCAGTTCCAGACCGTCTATGGAAGAAAGGCCTAGGGGATTTCAGGTGAGGTATGCAGACCACTTTGCTACTGCTCCCCTTCCCTCAGGTCAAATGAGGTCATTATATACAGGAAAAGGTAAATCTTAGAACAAAATTTGACTAATATTATGTTTTAATTTTCTTATGAAGAAGACTTAAGGTCCAGGAATCACTCAGCGACACAGAAGCCTTTGGGAAAAAAATGAAGTCAAACGGAGACTAACAAAGTTTCAAACCGCATGCCCGTTGCCTTACGTGCACGGATGCCCATGTCCATTATGACCACCGAAAGGAAGATCAGAGCCCATCACCTGGTGCACGGGAGCAATGCCCTGGGAGCAGGTGTAAGTATAGCGGACAATGACTTGCCTTGTGGAATCCCAGGAGAGAGCACAAAACAGACCACCTAAGAAGAAGCATTGTTGGGCAGGTAGTCATGGGGACTGTCAGGCCATGCACGTATGCCTGAGCAGGACAGGGCCACTCACTCTTGTGAAAAGGCTGGACTTGGTTCAAAATAAACAGAACCTTCCCATCAGGATGTGCTGGGGACTTTCACTCACAAACCTGAAAAGCATGTCAGGAAAGTGAACCCCTTGCTCCTAGGGCACTCTCTGCAACCCTTTCAAGCTCATACTGCAGTGACTTCCTCACCCGACCTCACTGGATCCCGAATCCAGACGAGATCTACACACACTTGCCACTGGGCTTGCTTGCTTTGTGCCTATAAGGCCTCTAGTTCAAGAGTTAAATCTACTTTTCAGAATTACTAATGTCACAGAAACTCGTATGATTCAATCATTTATGTCATAATTATCCTATGTTTTCTTTATGCTCAATTCTAAAGAATTTCCTAACTTTTCAACATATTCAATTCTTCAAGCCTAGTTTTATTCCTTTCAGTTGTCCCCAGACAAAGCAGTCCTGTCTGCTGCCTCCCACCGATAAACATTCTGCTAAGTACACTCAATTGTTTTTAGCACATGGCTGGGAGCTTAGGTCTTTCTGTAACCTACCAAAACCCCCACTCTAATCATCTTAACCCAGCCATGCCCTGGAGAAAAGTAAACAACCTGGTTCCTCAGAATCTGTTCTTGCCTTCAAGGTAAGTTTCCTTGGATCATTTACCTATGACTCCTACCTACCATTCCAGCATCTTTGTTTTTTTCTGCTACCTAACTGTAGACCTATCTCCCATCTCTTTCCGGTAAAGTTCTCCAAATGCATTTGGCAATCTTCATATTGCTTCTTTCGTTTAGAATTCCTAACCACCCCCTCCCCGCCCCTTACCTGCATCTGTGTTTACCTGGGTAAGAGACACTTGATCTGGGAAGTTCAGTTCTAAACTTAATCTCTGAGGAGTCTTTATGATGCCTTTCTACTACCACTACCCAGTTGGAGATAAAATTGACCATAAAATTTACCATTTACCATAGTGCATTGTAATTATCTGTTTATTTCTTTTTCTCTTCCATGAATGAGTGAATGGTTTGAGGGAAACAATGATACAATCCAAGCAACTAGGGATTTGCATTGCTGAAATGGTTGATGTTAAGTTATTGTCAAATAAGTGGAGAAACACATCAAACATTCACAACTAGTGATGGGGACCCAGAGACTCCTACAAATGGTTTGATTGTGCTTAAGCTGTGGCCTACATTTGTGAAAATATTGCCTAGGTGCCAAGTGACCAGTAGTGAGGCAGTTATTTCTTAATAGAGTGTCTGCCTCAGTCACTTCTTTCTTATTTTATCCCAGCTAGAATTCATGGTCTGATTCTCTGACTCTAGGATAAATATACTAACGTATTCCTAGACACATTGAAAATAAACCTTAATGAAAGGCAAACACTCAGACGCGTCCTTTGGCTGACCCCTGCCTGGCAGAGCAGCCAAGAGGAGCATCTGCCCGGGCACAGGAGCGGTGGGGTGGTCCCATTGTTTCCCTGGTTGTGAAAGGCAGGCAAATAGAAATTCGATTGTCCTTTTCTTCCTTGAAAAGGACTTCTTTCTCTCTCCCTTTGCAACTGGAGGTAGGTTAATAGAAGCACTTGTTATTCGTTCCAGTGGGAACTGAAGTTATCTTTCTTTCTTACCTTTTTCTGTAAGTTATTCTGTTCTGCCCAGTACTCCAGCATGGCTCACTGGGGCCTTTATATATAATATATATGAAGTCTCAGCCTGGCAGAAGAGGTCCTGATTACACGCCCCTCACTCCCACCCCCTGCCCCCATGAGGCACCTGTGCTGGCCACCTTAGCCTGATAGAGCTCTGTGCGCTCTGTAGGGTGCTAGGCTTTCCCACTGAGGGAAACTTCTTCCCCAAGCCAGAGAATACAGCCACCTTTAGAGGCCTGACAGTTCAAACAGACCTTTTTTCTGGATGCTGGGTTTTCTTTTTCTGCCCATTTCAAAAAGCTTTAGCATGTCAAATTTTCCAAGCATGCAGTGCAGTTAGAATGAGTGGCTGATCATACGGAGACATTTTAATGGGGTTTTCACTAACATGACCAAAGTAATCTTTGGAGTAACAGCCTAGACCAGCCAAGTGGTTTAATTCTGTCTTTGTAAATCAACACCTTTGTATGAAGTTTCTAAAAGTTATCAAGATATGAAATGTATATTTATCCTAACTTGTTCACTGTGTCAGCAACTATCACACCTAGTAATGACTGAACATCTATAATAGCCAGATGTCTTGAATCCTCGCAATAAAGCAAAATTAAAATGGCAGACTTTTTTTTCATTCATTGCTGTTGCTCTAGCCCTGGGAACTGTGTCTGGCATACATAGAACACTGAAAAAATATTGGTTGAATTAATTATTTAACAGTTAAAAAACAAAAATTCACATTTCAGTGCTGATTCTTCTTTTCTAACGGGAATGCTGCTATTTATCCACTGCATCTTAATAGCCAACACACACACGCACACACACACAAACGTGGGCGCACACACACGCACATATGCACATACACGCACACACGTGCCCATGCACACACAGACCAAAGTGGAAAGCCACCCCCCAAACATATGGTTATGGTCAGGTAAGAGCAGGACAACAGATCCCACATCACCGTCGACGTTGATTCTGTCTTGAACATCCATTCCCACAACTCGAGATGGAGCGCCTGCAGCCACATGGCTGACCACGTTCCAGTGTGAACAACAAAAACACTCAGATTTGTGTTCCCCGCACTTGCTATGAAACCAAGATTTTTCATCTCTATTTGCCTTTGCTTATTTTGTGAAACTTAAAAGATACACACAAGCACTTTGAAAAGTCCATTCTATGTATTCATCTAATTCTTCCCATACCACAAAATGTTAGCAACAACCTTTCTCTTTTTACAATTAATTAATTTGACCTAAAATGCACATCTTTATATTGATCCCTGCTTCAGTTCAAATGTTTACTTGTTACTATATATCAAGCATGGCATGATATTTTGAATATATTATTTAACATATGAAACATTTGAGCTCTGTATTACAATGTAAACTTGATAAGCATACCTGATATGCCTTCACTCAAGTTGTGGTTTAGGTTCTAGAACATTACAGAGCCCTGTGGCACATCACCAGGGTACACTTCCCCATTAGAAGGTGAAACCCCCTAGGTGTGGTTATTTTGGTATCTATAACCCCGTGTATTTGTATGATCAACAGCCAATGTTTCTCCATCATGTCCCCAAGACTGATGAGAGGCATCATTGGAAAACAAAGGAAACTGTTAAACTAGAATTTTGTTCAATACTTTGTTATGTATTCTTTCATTTTCATCCCCCTGGCCTGTGGGCCTGGGCCAGTGTTATGTATTCTGTATGTGGAAGCAGTGCATATTCAAAAGAAGTTCATTTTTTTTTCTGGATAAGCCTCAATTTCTTCATCCATAAAATAAGAGCAGTAATACTTATCATTACGAAGACAAACCAGTCAAGCATGTTAGGAGCCTAGAAAAGGGCCCAGGTCATACCAAGGGTCGCTACATATGAATCCCATTTTCTCGCCCTTTCTTTTGCTCCCATCGATTCCATGCACCCCACAAGTCCTCAAAAATGCTTTTATCTGCCGACCATCAGGTGCTTCACATATCATAATTATAGGCATTCATAATTAAATTAAACTAAAACAGACATTACATTTTGCCAAACTATGTCATTATATGTTTTTACATATTTTTATTTTTTAATTTTCAAAGATTAAAATTAACTCTTCAATATGGACAGCTCTATGGATTTTGATGAATGCACAGAGTTCTGTATGCACCACCACAATCAAGATACAGAACAATCCTATCACCCCAAATAACTTCCTCATGTGGCCCCGCTATGGTCAGATGCTTCCCAGCCTCAAATTCTGACACACACTGATCTCTATGTTCCTATAATTTTGCCATTGCCACAATATCATATAAATATTGTATGAACACAAGACATAAATTTTCATTTGCTTTGGGTTAATACTTAGAGGGGAGTTGTTAGGTCGTGTGGTCAATGTATGCTTAACCTTATACAAAACTGCCAAATTATTTATCTAAGTGACTGTACCATTTTGCAATCTTACCAGCAATCCCTGAGGCTTTCATTTGCTCTGCATGCTCATCAATACTGTGTAGTGTCAGATATATGTATGTGTGTGTGTGTGTCATTTTAGCCATTCTAGTAGGTTTCTAGTGAAATCTCATTATTGCATTTGACTAATAATGTGCATCTTTTCGCGTGCTCATTTGCCATGCATTTATCTTCTTTGGTAAAGTATCTGTTTAAGTTTTTTACCCATTTTCTAATAGGATTTTTTTGTTGCTGCTTTTTAAGAAATTCTCCATATATTCTAGATACAAGTGCTTTGTCAATTATGATTTGCAAATAGATTCTCCTAGTCCTTAACTCATCTTTTTATTCTCTGAATAGTGTCGTTTGTATAGCAAAAGTTTTAAATAGGGGGAAAGTCCAATTTATCAATTTAAAAAAGTTTTTTGGAGTTACATAGAAAAACTTTTTGTCTAACCCAAGTTGCAAATATTTTATCTTTTTCTCTTTCATAGTTTCATAGTTTTATAATTTACCTTAAGGTTTATGAAGGTCTATGACCCATTTTGAGTTAATTTTTATGTAAGGTATAAAAGTTTGAAGTTCATTTTTTTTTAAATAGATCTCTAATTTTCCAGCACCATTTGTTGAAAAAGCTATTATTTCTTCATTGAATTGTTCTTGTACCTTTGTCAAAAAATGGTTATATTAATATGGAGATATCTTTGGACTCTGTTCTGTTCCATTGTTCTTTGTGTCTACTCTTTTACCATTTTCATACTGTCTTGGTTACTATTGCTTTATAATAAGATTTAAAGTGAGGTGCTGTGAGTCCTCCATCTTCATTATTTTCAATATAAATTTTTTCTTCCCACATAAATTTCAGAATCAGATTGTTGATAGCTACAAAGCAAAGCCTGCCAGGATTTTGATCGGGATTCCATTGATCCACAGATTTCTTCAGCTATACTGACCCATGACATTTTTTATGGAGCTATACCATCCCTGGCCCTGCTTTTTCTGTTTCCACAAACAACCAGCAGTAGGCCCGCTCCCTCAGCCCCTTCTCTGCCTGTCTTCTATTTGTATCTTTCAGCATCAGCTATAATTAGAATACAGTGAGTGCAAGCTTCCCATGGCCCCATAGCTCAGGGGCTCACAAGGAGTGCAGAAGTGACGTGACGTGAAGTTTAGTACTCTCTATGGATAGCTCATTACTGATCCAGCTGAGATACCCTATAATATGCCAGCCTAAATCTGCACAAACCCTAACTAATCTAAACACATATTCAATAGTAATTTCCTCAAGTTAACAAAATCCAGCAGGTAGCTCTGTCTAAGGCTCAGCTTAATGCACCCTGTGATGCACCCTATGCTGTCTGAGATATCAGCACATCGCTCCAGATGGCTGTAGCTTTGATACTTAGATTTGCAATGCTGTGAAGTAGTCCCAGCTCTTCTCTTTGGGTCCACAATCACTTGATCTCCATGCCTGAGGAGGAACACATCAAACAGTATCAGAAATATGTCTTGGTCCAGCATTAAAATGTAACAAGCCCCTTAGAGGGGAACAATTTCAGAAACTACCTTTAATAAAACAAACCCATACAATGCAAACCAAGATAATTACAACAGAAGACTAATGTCTTCATTATTTTTAACCCAGGCCCGGTAAGTCACTCTGCTAACAAGCCCTACACAAAGACAGTTAAATTGGCCAATGGTGTGCAGCTGCAGCTGTGGCCTTGGGCCCTACCTGATATTCCTTCTGAAATAGCTGTATTTTTCTTTTCAGACCTTCCCGAGGTGAAGTGCACTGAAGATTTGTTTCTTCTTACTGCTCATTACTCACTTTACAAAGAAGCTTCTTCAAATTTGACTTAAGAAGCAGTCATTGTCTTTAATATTATATGAAATGAGGATGGAATGGTGGAAAATAGGGATATTTATCCTCGAGAGCTGTGTATGATGGTTAAAAGAACACCTTGAGTGGTGAAGTGGAGGGTGAGCCAGGGGAAAGGCTCGGAGTGAGCTGCCAGGGGACTTTTGTGGAGCACATGACCTTGTGATCTGCCATAATTTGTCCTGTGTCTTTAAATGAACCTTGCAGATTCCAAAATTAAATTTCATTAGCAGACTCAGAAGAATAAGACTGTTACTAATAGACTAAACATAGTCTATAGCTAATGGCAGAGGGGTTTCTTTTCCAACTAAGATTTGTGTGTGTGTGTGTGTGTGTGTGTGTGCGCCTTTCCCTGTGGGAAAGGCACACACACACACACACGTAGCAACGTTCAAGAGCATTTCAATAATGAGAAACTGCTTTTTGAGTCTAAAATTTTAGCAAGGAGAGACTTATAGTCTTGAAAGATATATGAAAAAGTCTGTGATTCTTGACTTACTAAATCATCTTGTTTTCATCTCATGCTGGACATGTGATCAAAGTTTGCTTCTTAAATTCCTCTATTACGTTTACACTTTATTGATAATCTTTCCCCCTTTCAGGTGACTTATATTTGCCTTTAGATTGCATTAAAATAATAGAATTAGCTAACTTCAGGCACCACAGTGCAAACTGTAATCAACAGCCTCTCCTGTGCTCCTTGGAGCTGCCGTCCGACCCACCTACTCCCAGATACCCCGTTATCCATCTGTGGCTTCAGGACATCCTGGGTGCCCAGGAAAAATCCCACTTGATACCTCATGCAGTTGGCAAGAGCATGCACATCGTGATACATTCATTCATTCATTTATTCTTTTAATCTACAGCTAATGTGTATTATGTACCAGAAACTGGGTGATATGAAGATGAATACATAGTGTGTCTAACTTAAAGGTGATCGCTTATGAGCTCCCAAAACTTAAGGGTTTGAATTCTTCTTGGCCTTTAGCTTTCTCTAGAGTGACCTAGCTTAAACAGTGTTCTTGTATCCATTCGCATCAGGAGTTTGGAAGATAAATTCCTAATATCCACCTTTGGGTACCTTTTCCTTTAACTTTCTCTATATATTCAGCATAGATATAAATTAAATCTGTTTTAAAGATTTGGTCTCTAGATGTTGGACCTTCCCTTTTAAGTTGCAGTTTTCTATTGATTTCCTTTATTTAGGTCATCTTTAACTGTCTAGGCAACTTCTCATTTCATTGTACGGCTAGAAAGTCTACTTATCTTTGAGGAATGTCTTGCCATGGTAGAAAATTTGGAAACAAGGTCAAATAGGAAAGTTGGGGCCAGGTCTTGGAGAACGTTTAATGTCAAGCCAATGTGAAGCCAAATTTATTAGGTAATAGAGACCCATTGGAAGTTTTCTTTGACATGTTATCATAATGAAGTATATCAAGATTAATCTGATAAAGTACATAGCTTTGTTTTTTGTATAAGAGAGATTCTTCAGGTAAATTGTTTGCAAAGTAATAGAATATTCCAAAAGTCAAGGAATGATTATTTAAAATAAGATACTATTAATATCAATTACAGTGGAAACAAAAATATACATATATATAAATATTGAGATAAGCAAAAAGTGTTTCCTGACAATAAATAATTAATTCAGCCAATCAGGCATTAACCAACTTTCCCTTCTTTCATTTCCCAAGTCAGATAAAGTTGAGTGATTGTGGGGGACAAAGGAGACCAAGAAGTGGAGGATGGTTGTCATAAAGGGGTGACTGAGATAATGGCACCTCAGTCATGATTTTACCGTGTTTGCCCTAACAAAAAAAATGTTGATGATAAGGCACAGAAAAAGAGTAAATGATTTTGTACATGATAACAGTATAGATTGGAGAATTAAACTTAGGTTGAAATGCAAAGCTATGTCTACTCCAACATGCTGCCGGAAAAAATATGCAAGAACCAGAGACAGTAAAGGAAATAATCTTGAAGAGTATTTTTGATAAACACACACATTTTAGATATTTGATAATGAGATTAAAAATGAAAATTAAGGGCATGGGAAAAATTAATAAATTAAAATGATTAAAACAGTTAACATCCAGCCCTAGAATTGGCCTATTCTAACTAATTATATAAAATCCATTTGCAGTGAATTCTAGTTAATACCTAACTTCTCAAACCATAGTTAGTGTATGAATCCTTAAAACTGCAATTAAGTGAATAAATTAATTTCTAAAGCTGCTATTCCATTTTCTTTTTATGTGGCTTGAGTTTAAGTTATTAATAATACTTGCAATTTGTTTTTCATACTTTCTATTTGGAAACAAACATGCTCTGTTTTCATAAAGGCTAATGAAATTAGTGTTTTAGATGGTTTAATGAGTTTATTTTATAATATATCAAACACTTGATATCCCATGTCCTATTTTGCTAGGTACAGTTTTTCTTTCTCTGTGGATTTGCAAGGACAATCAATATATTGAATCTTAATGTCCAATGTATAAAGAGTCATTGGTTGTCCAAGAAGACTTTTATATCTCTCTATGTTTGAAATTACTTTTTCTCCCCAGATAATATTTTTAAATGCTAGTTCAGCCATGTGTGACCCAGTGGAGTCTTAATGCCTTAAGAACAATAGCTCAACCTGCTTTTCCTTGACTCTGGGAAAGTGTAGAAGGAGATGTTCCGTGCCCACTTAAATGTCGGTGGGAGGAAATTTGCAGGCTGGGGCTGGTGAAGAGAAGGTATTAATAGTCCAGGGGCCACAATTTATTGCTCACCAGTGAGAAATAAAAAAAAGAATAACCAGATTTGAAACCAGAACCCAGAAAAACCTCTCCCATATGGTACTGACATGAGAATTTAGCACAAAAAAGAAAGGACTTGGGATTCATTCCATACCCATAGAATCCAACTGAAAAATCTGTAACATTGCCAGAAGCTATCTCCACGTGACATTAAACATCTGTTTAAAAATTAAAGTAATCTTTTAAGTTGATATTTCCAAATGACTTTATCACTAACAAAATGCAGACAAAGATTTTTTTAAGAATTTTTCTGTTTTTCTCAGTTTGGTTACAACACACACACACACACACACACACACACACACACACACAGATTTTTATGCTCTATATTTCTCTGGCTTTTCAATCCCCAGACCCAAACACTTCTGTCCTCAGTATACCAATTAACACATTGCCACACTAGAAAAGAAAATTTTTTCCTTGGGGCCACAGTGTTTTATTACAAAAATAGAATAAAAACTTTTAAAACAAAATGATCCTTTCCAATTTAATGACAAAATTGTTATTTTTTATTGTTTTCTGTGTGTGAGTTATATGCAACTTGAAAAATAGTTCTTGTGGCTCCCAAGGTAAAGAGACATGTGAGTTACATATGCTTCACAAGGCCCCAGGCTCAAATTAGCATGAGTTAAATACAATTCATATGGCAGTTAATGTGTTAAACATGTTTGAATCATATGATTAGACACATATGGAAACATATAACACATATTTAAACACACACACACACACATACTGAAAAAAAGAATTGAGTCTTTTGCTTTCTTCGTAGAAACTGCCAGAAACACTCCTTTCTAGACTGTAATGAAAAATAAAATCAAAGTAGAAGTATTTTATTTAAACTAATCTATAAGGCATAAATTTTAAACTGCTTCACACTGGACTTCCAGAGAGGCAAGGAGGTGTAACTAATAAGTTATCAATGGAAACTATGGAAAAATGACCTATAGCAGTAGAAATTATGAGGAAGCCTCTAATCCATTCCTCAGCAACTCTGTAAGTAAATGTCATGTTTGACAAAGTGGTTCATGTTGAGAAACACCATCTGTGAGGAATAATAGAGACTAGGAGATGTTATGCTTGATAAAGCTGGTAATGCTCATGCCCATCAGAAAAGCTAGCGAATATTTTAAAAGCTCATGGAAAAGAGATTTAAGAGAGGAAAACAATGAGTTTGAAGAAAATACCTGAGACCATTGCTAATGAAAACAAGAGCATGAGAATCATTCTGTACAAAAACGTTTCTCACCCAAAAGAGTTACCTGTACTTCTGTTAAGGGACCACATCTCCTGATGTTTAATATTTTCTCTCTGCCTTCAGCTAACACCTTGATTTGTCCTTTGACACTCATTAAATGTTGTTTCCTTGCACATACTAATATACATCAGTCTTGGAAATTAAAACATAGCAAGAAGCTAATAAGTCTCCTTTGTTCCTTCTGGATGTGCCATTCAATTCAATAAATATGTCTTGAGGGTGTTTCTGAGGTGGGTCCTATGCTGGGCATTACAAGTTGATGATTTGAATGCTTGTCTCCTCCAAAACTCATGTCAAAATTTAATTGCCAGTGTGACAGTACAAAGAGGTGGGAACATTAGGAAGTGATTGGGCCATGACAGTTCTGCCCTTATGAATGGATTAACACCCTTAGCAACCAAAGGTTCGTTGCTGTGGAAGTGGATTTGCCTGCTCTGGTCGCTCTTGTACTTGTGTGTTCTCTGTCTCTTTCTCCCTTGCCTCTCCCCGGGCTTTCCTTTTTGCCCCTGTGATGCCTTTGGCATGTAATAATGCAGACAGAAGGCCACCATCAGGTGCCAACACCTTGATGTTGGACTTCCCAGCCTCCAGAACTGTGAGCTAATAAATTTCTTTTCACTGTAAATTACCCACTCTGTGGTATTCTGTTATAGCTGCAGAAAACAGACTAAGACACAGGCACATACTTGCCTTCAGGGAGCTCTCTAATATAGACGCACACAGAAAATGCTATCTCCTTAGGGCCCAGTGCTGTAAACTTCCATAGTAAGTGATGTCTGTGCAGGAAGTTATGTGGTCAGTATGCTGGCAAGACCTCAGAGGAGCTGTGCTGTGCAGGATGAAAGGTAGTTCATCAGGTAGCAAGGATCTAGTTGGAAATATGGGTGGTGCATAAACTTTATAGAGACACCTATAAACTTGCCTTAAGTAGTATATATGCTCACTGTTTACTGGGTTATGAAGATGGATAAGAACCTGCCCATCCAACTTGCCTCAAAGGATTTAATGTATTATAGTTCTGAGTAGAACTCAACAAAGCAAATTGTTTCTGCCCCAGGTTACAAAGTGGATTGAGATAACCCTGGGATCCTTTCCTTTGAAGCATTTCTCCAGTGTGAAAGGAAAAAATATCATCTTTATTTCTCTCTGAAACTGGTAGTCAAGAACTGCTCAGACTCTTGGGAAACAAAACAAAACCCTCACAAAGCAAAAGGCTAAAACATGTCAGTTGAGGGCCGATTTAGTGTGGGTATTATCTGATTATTGTTTAATATCATTTAGTTAAAGGGCAAAGGAAATGTGCCTAACCTCTGGCTAAAATCTCATCTGTCATAAAATTCCTTTTCATTTCTGATTTTAAAAGAATCAGAATTAAATTTGGCCAAGATTTTGGTCAGCACTTAAAACTTTGAGTAACTACATAAAGATGAGTAAATCAGGAAGATATAATAAAACTAGTCAATGCTATTTTCCGGATGTTTTCTGTATCTCAGATAATGTGCTGGCCTTGGAAGTACAGCATTTGCCCTCTTGGCGCTCCATGCAGGTATGTGGGAAATTGCAAGTACCATACTGGATTGAGACTTGTGTGTTCCAGGTCAAAAACATGGGTAAAGTGTTGATAATCTACACAAAATATAATTAGATACATGGCTGGTTGGACAAATACAATCATATAATAACTCAGCCCTGATACTTATAGTTGTGTCGAAAAGAATGTTCTGAAATTAGGAAGAAAGAAATTAAAGCATGCGATATATATGCTGTGATCATGGATGACTACAATAAAACTTAAGGTGATTATCTACTGTAATTCAACATAAGACTGATTTTACTAATTTGAGGGCAAACATGCTGACAGCAACATTAAGCTTTATCTTTAATAAGTTAAGATACAGTGTCAGTAAGAATATTGCTGATGTACCTGTGAGCCATATTCAGGCATATCTCACCTTACTACACTTTGCTTCATTGGAATTCACAGATATTACGGGGTTTTTTTCTTTTTCAAATAGAAAGTTGGTGACAACCCTGCAGCAAGCAAGTCTATTGATGCCACTCTTCCAACAGGATGTACTCACCTCATGTCTCTGACACAGCATTTTTTAGCAATAAAGTATTTTTTTTAATATTTGAACATTGTTTTTAGATATAATGCTATTGCACCCAATAGATTACAATGTAATGTAAACATAACTTTTATAAGCGTTGGGAAACCAAAAAATCTGTGTGACTTGCTTTATTGCCATATTTACTTTACTGTGGTGGTCTGGACCCGAACCTGTAATATTTACAAGGTTGCCTGTATTCGGCAAACTGGAGAGGAAAAAAAGTGGACGCTTTGTAACACAGTCACTTTGGTATTAGAATAAAATGTTTTCAGTGCAAATAGGCCTGTGTTTGAATTACAGATCATTCACTTGCTAGTTAGATAATACAAAGAGAGACTACATCTAAATATCTACTTTACTGACTTCCTGTGAATATTAGAACAATATGCTATACATAGTAGATGGTCAATAAAATTTTCAGGGGATTGGTCTCCATATGATAGGGTTCCCATCCTCTGCTCTTCGTTTTCTGTTTTGATCCCTCCCCCTTTTTATGCCTTGCTTCCTCTCCTGGTCCTTTCCCACTTTGGAAGGCTGGTCTACAGCATACAGCGGTAGGCCATGGCGATCTTAAGTGTTGCTGCTAGGCCAGGGTTTGATTTTTTTACCCAGGAAGCAACCAGCAAGAGTAGTGGGAGAATCTATTTTTGGTTCGTAATCAAATACACAAGGGACTCATCAAGCTGAAAAGGGTTTAAAGTGCCTGCTGCTCACCGCCTCTCTCACAGTTTATTGATCCACCAGGAGACGCAGCTCACAAAGAGAACACACACACAGACAACTGCAGTGGGGGGAGAAAGAGGCACAGAGCCACAGTCCCACACAGCTATGCTCATGCACCAGAGGAAGAGGAAGCTAATGTTACGCAAAGCACACATGAGGAAAACAAGCACACAGTAAAACATCAGTTAAGGCTTATTCCAAGATTGAATATGAGGAAAAGGAAAACTTTAGTTATAAGTAATAGGGGATAAGGAGAAAGAAAGAAATATATAAAATGGCCAAATTATATAAGTAATGCATCTTCAAAAAGGCATGTCAATATGTGCTTATTCTATGTGGAACTGTTACACATTAAGTGCCGTCTCTGGATCCAGTCCTCAGATGTTTCTTGTCTTGCTAATCATTGCCTAACGGTATGCAGTGCCCATTCTGTGGCCTATTTTCTCAGAACTCTATTATTTCTGATAATTAATCTGATGCGCTCTATTAATGGAGAGCATTCCATCTTACTCTACATGTAATCATTATATAATTATTACCTAACTGGCTTTTGGGGAATATATATAAGAAAACCTTCAAAATGTGGAAAAACCAACATTTTAAATGGTATTCCATCGTCTATGGGCTTCCATCTTTTCTGTGGAGAAATTAGCTGTCATTTCATCGTACTTTTAAGGTGATATGTCTTTTTTCTCTCTGGCTACTTTTAAAGTTTTTTCTTTTTAATTGACTTTCTTCAGTTGTATTATGATGTACATAAAAGTTTTATTTATTTATTCTTTTTGTGTGTGTTTATTCTATTTGTTTTTTTCAGCCCTTCTTGCTATCTTTCTTCAACTTTTGAAAATTCTTGGCCATTATCTCTTCAAATATTATTTTGTCCTAATCTCCCTCTCTCTCTTCTCTCTTCTCGAGAACCCAGTTACATGCCTTTAAGATGTTTTCATCCTCTGTCTTATGTGTCTTCCATTTTTGTCTCAATGCTGCAGTTGTTCTATTTAATGGAACCCTTACCTAAAACCTGAGAGGTCCTACCCCAAGATACAGACTTGTCATCATTTGTATATCTTGGAGTGTGAAAACAGCGTGTGCTGTTCTAACTGCACCAGAAAGCTTTTTCTCATTTTTCCTCTATAAGATTGTGTGTATGTATTCAGAATAAATTGAAGAATCAAAGATAACATCAGTTCCTCATAAAGATTGTACCATCAAGTGTCTTTCTCCCACTCCAAACAGTAGCATAATGAACTATATCAAATAAAAATAAAACCAGTATTCTTCTTTTCGTATATTATACATATCTGCCTCTATACTTTCACTAGATCTTCTAGAATGATGTAAAAAACACTGAAATAATCATACTTCTTGAAATGTCCCTAAATGTGATGGGAACGTCTCTGGCCTTTTGCTGTCACTTATGAGGTGAACTGTTGGTTCAAGATGATCTTTAGTATATAAAGAACATATCTTTATGACATTAGTGTTCAGCTTTTACCAGAAATAGTTGTTGCACTTTTTCACATGACTATTTTCTATTATATTAATATGATATGAACATACATTGTTTTTTCTATCACATGATGGTCTAGTTGTAGAAATACATTACCTAATATTAAATTAACTTGCAAATTTCATTTTTCCCAAGTGATTTATAATGTTCATATACTATTAAATTATATGTGTTACAATTTATCTAAGATTATTTTATCTATATTTGTGTGGTATAATAATTATCTATAGTTATACTCTTTTGCACAAATAATTACTTTTGTAAAAATGAATTATAAAAATTTCATAATTTTATGTCCCCTAGAAAAATTTGGATAGTATTAGATTGTGTCAAGACAAAAATCTGACAGAACTCACCATACAATGATCAAGAATTAATGTTTTATATTTTAGTTTTTCGGCATTTTCAAATATACATGGTCATTTATGTATGTGGACTTTCTACTTATGATAATTTTCCCTATTTATTTTGTGACTCAAATACATTTTAAATCCTAGAAGTCTATGGCTCCCAATAAGGTCTACATAAGCCTCTGTAGGTTTAAACTTTGGTTCCATTGCTCACTTAGCTTTGGCATCTGGACATATTAATTAGTCCCTTTAAGCCTCAGTTTCTTATCTTTAAAATGAGAAGAAATGATGGAATTATATCACATGGTTGTTTAGGGATTATCTACTATAATAAATTTAAAGCATTTAGCAATGCCTAATACCTGATAAGGGTTGAGAAACTGTTACCAGTCATTGTTACATAGAGTTTATTCTTAAGCCATCTTGATCAATAGCCACCACTGCTCAAAAAGGAAGGCCTGAGTCTGTATACTTTGTTGGAACCTTCCAAATAAATAGTCCATGTTAGTGTCTATGTCTCTGTTTGTGATATTGATTAAAAAATATTTACTGGTGGCATACTATGTATGTGGTATTATTCTGGGCACTCTGGATATGGAAGTGATAAAATAGCAACCCCCCCCAAAAAAAAAACATTTCATTTTCATGAAGCTTTTATTCTAGTCATCTTCCCTTGGTTCCATCTACTGAACCTTATTCCATTATCTCCTGGTGATCTGTTCCTTCCTATCATGCTTCCAGCATTTTTTGATAAGGATTATATTGATTTTCAGAAGTAAATCACAATTTGCGACTCATTTTTTCGTGCCTTCTTTGAGTGTCATGCCAAGCTTGTATTCTTGAAACTTTAAAGGAAAGATGTGAAGGATTTGAGCTGAGAAGTGGTCTGACCAGAGCTGGGGTTTAGGATTTCCAGTTTGATAGCAGTGAACACACAGAGCAGGGCAGCGGGTGAATGAAGACAGCCTGACTTAGGAATGGACATGACGGTACAAAAATGGAAAGGAAAAGCAAAGCAAAGGAAGACTTGTAGATACAGACCAGGCAAGTATTGACAAAATACTATACACTGTGATGGAGAAAGGAAACAGATTTGAAAAGGTGACTCCATGAATTTTGATCTGAATAATTGAGAATCTTAGAAGTTCCATTAAATGGAATCACAATATAAGAGACAGAAATAATTAAGGATGGTAAGATAATTTTTTTATGTATTGACTTTTAAATGTTGAAATATTACTCAGAGATAATAAATTGTCAATGATTTGCTCATGACTCTATTGTAAATGCCTAAAACCATACCTGACATAGAGTAAGTATGCCTGAGCTGATGGAATGACAGTTTGAAATAACTCGAGAATACAAATATAGATTAAAATGCTATTTGCCTTTCAAAATTTATATAGTTGCCATCAAAGGGATTTATCAAAAGAACTTGAAAAGCAATTCTTTAATTCAGTTAATGAGTAAATACCCCCCAAAAGCCAATAATTTTTTTTTTAAAAAACAGCATTGAGTGGAATTTTGCCTTATCAAATATCAAAGCACTCTAGAATTCTATAATAAATAAAACATAGCAGCAGGGGTTGAGGAATGAGCTTTATTATCCAAGAACTCAGAAAGGATCCATTATTATGGAGGACGGGGGAAATAAATTGTGTGTGTGTGTAAATATTTATGATTTATCATTTCAAATTGATCAAGAAAACAGGGACTATTCTCTAGGTTGTATGAGGCTATACTTTCATAATGAGGGTGAGGAGTGAAGGGCAGAGTGTCTCTCTACATTTCATAATACACCAGAATAAATTCCAGGCATATTACAAAGCTAAACACAAAAATAGGATAAGAATGATAATAAGGAGTGAGATGGTGGAGTAGCCTTCTTTGCCTCACAAAAAACAGCAAATAGAGAATTATCCACAAACAATAATAGCGTGGCAGGGCCCAAGGGTCCATTTAAGAAATTGCAACAACACAAGAGAGTATGAAAACAAAAAACAACCTCACATAAAAGATCGCTGCAGAGACTGACATACCCGAGATGTCTGAAGACGCTCGGAAGAAAGACAAAGGGCTGGAGCTATCAGTACCAGCCACAAAGATGTGGATAAAAGGGAACCTTGCACGCTGCTGGTGGGAATGTAAATTGGTACAGCTGTTATGGAAACTGTATAAAAGGTCTTCAAAAAATTAAAAATAGAACTGCCATATGAGCCAAAAGTTATACTTCTGGGTATATATCAAAATGAAATGAAATCAGTATGTCAAAGAGATGTCTGCTCCCTCATGTTCAGCCAAGATAGAGAATCAACACTTAGTGCTGTGCGTAGTATGATCTCGTCTATGTAAACATGTGCGTGCACATGTGCCTGCTCTGGAGGTGTGCTTGTGCAGGTGTGCCAGAGTGTATGTGTGTGGACAACTACAAAAATATCTAGAAAGATACTCAGGGAACTGGGAACAGCGGCTATTTCAAGCGAATGGAGAGAAAGACTGGGAAGAGGATAAAAATAATGTACTTTATGTTTTATAAGTATGTCCTTGCTATCCTTTAGAAAGGCCATGTATGACTTTTGGACTGAAAAATGAAGCCTTTAAAGGTGAATGAATGAAGTAAGCAGTTATTTGAAAGAGGATGACTGTAAAACCTCTGAGATTAAAAGATATGATTTAATAAAGTGATAAGATTTTTGTTTCTGAAATTATCCTTACTGGTGAATATATCATCGACTGTTACAATGAATGTATTTACACACACCAATGAACAAAATTTCATGTTTCAACAATCTTTGAATAATACCTTATAATATACAATTCATCAAAATTATGGAAACTTTAGTTATTCCTTTTCTATCTTGTTGGGAATAATTGTGACTTCTTCACAAAATCAATAGTTGGTCTTAGAGACCTCGGTGAATTAAAAATGAGTTAGATGGTCAGGCCAATGCCACTAACTGGAAGTTAGGAGATTATATCGCTAGTTCAGGTTTACCCACTACTGTGGGCTATAGTTTATTTACATATTAAGTGTGAAGAGAGAGAGAGAGAGTGATTATATTAGACAGATTTTCCACAATTGCTACATTTAGAGTTCTAGAATCTTATCCAACTGAAATTTTATATCTCTGATTGCAATGGTTTCTTCAAAATGCAAGCCCAGATTTTGCTTCTCTTCAGAACAGATCCTTATCTTAGTGTAAGATTCTCTAGAAAGAGACTCTGAGAAAGGATTTAAGTTGCAGTAGTTTATTTGTGAAATAATTTCAGAAAATGCCAGTAAGAAGGTAAAATCTTAAAGCACAAAATAGGAGGAAGCCAATAAGAGTGTGGTGTGTTATCAAGCTAGTTATTACTGTGGCCTTTGAAATTCAATCCCACTCGCCATGACTTGAGGAAACTCTGGCATTCATACACCAACTCCCTGACCCTCATTTGTTGAGGCCTGTGACTGGTATAAAATGCTTCCACACTTCTGTTTACATTGTGCAAAGGCTGAGCATGCTCCCAAAGCTGGAAACATGTGCCCTAGGGGAGAGTCTCAAATATTTCCACTTAAGTAGCCTTCAGCAAGCAGGGACATGTGCTCAGGGGATAAGGACAAGACACTGCAGCACCTGCTGTATTTCAGCACTTCCATTCTCAGTCAGGTGTCAAGGGATAGTCGTCACAAATACTTAACCAAAACAAAAAGGTCTGTGACAGGAGCTTCAGTGGGACTGGATATAGTCCCTGATGGTATATTTGTCCCCAAAGCTATAATTAATTTTTACCCTCTCCATCTTCTACCACTCATTCTGTATTCCCAAAACCCTTGACTACTACTTCTGCTGGTTAAAGTTCCTTGTACAGTAAAGTAAACCAGACCTTTGCTCCTGAGCGTCTGATCACCTGGTGACCACGTCCTTATCAGGCTATGGCTGCAGCAATTGCTCACTCATGGTTACCCCAGGCATGGAAGTGCCAAGAGACACCTCTGTGAATCCTGTAAGCTCCAGACATACACCTCCACATACCCATTATATAACCCAAACCCCATTCTTCATGGTACAAAGGGTCACTTATCTTTTCCAGCATAGTAACTCCTTTGTCTGCTAATCCCCTAGCATGAAGAGCCCCAAACCTCCAGGATATGCATAGTTTCAGGTGTTAGAAGGAGACAGATGTAGCTCATTTACCACCAAATGGCTCGTTGGTCTCCTTAGGAGGCAGAAGCATATTGAGGGCTCAGCATCAGCTGCAGTAGTAGGTCTGATATTTCAATTGGTGAAAGGAAGTCAATATTAAATATATCCCTGTACAAACATGTACATTTTCCACTCTGGCCAGCACAACTACTTTATTCATGGGCCCACTGTGAAACTCTGATATTGTTTCCGTCCTCAGGATGGGCAAGGATGGAAGATGATTCACCTCACTGGACAGGTTATCTTGTTATTTTGTGCCTTTCTTTGATAGATGCTCTTTTATGTCCATAGGTCCCTATTACTTCTTATCTTACTGCTTCCATGCTCCTGCCCAACAAGCAAAGACATTTGCCATTGCCCTAGAAACTATGTATATTTTTATTTCAGGCCACTTTTTTCTCCATACCAACTTTTTGACCTAGTGCAACAAACAATAGCCCATGGGCCAACCACCTGTTCTTGAAAGTAAAGTCTCATTGGAGCAGAGCTGGACCTACTTGTTTCTGTATTGCTCATGGCTGCTTCCATAATATGTGGGCATAGCTGAGTAGTTGGGACAAGGATCAAATGACCCATAAGCCTAAAATATTTATTATCTGGCTCTGTGAGAAAAAGTTTGCTGACCTTGGATCTAGTGTATTGCTAGAATCTCTTTATCTTTGGAGAACTTCCCCTCACTACAGTCTTTCAGAGCCAACTCTGATTGGGACTGTAATCTTAAAATAGTGCATATTTTGGCTGCTGATATCAATATATTTGCCGAGCACATTCATGAGCCAGGCATCAGTTTTTTCATACTCTGCTAGCTGGTTTTAGACATCTTCCCATGAGACCAGCCTTGTGAGCTGACAGGGCAGTGTCAGTGCATCCAAGGTAGGTGACACAGGATCTGAGCCATTTGCTTGAGTGACCTTCTGTGCTTTGCAGGCACTAAGCTAGAAGCTTAAATGTGGACATGACAGAGACAACAAGCCCTGCTCTCTTTAGCCTTTAAGGTTAGCATTAATCTGCTGTCCACCCACGCCTCGGATTTACCACCTTGGTTGTGGGTACAGGTATTTCCCTTTTCCCAGTATACAGTTATTCTGGCACGTGGCTGTAGCTTCCTGGAATAAAATTTGGATGAATTTCTATGTGATGTTCTTGCTGTGACCTCCATCCATGTGTTCTGGATCTGGAGATTGGCTTAGATATGGAAACTTGGAAATGGCCATATTTTTCCTTTGTGACAAGTAATATCAGTAGTCGACTCCTTTACTCTTGATCTATAAGTTATATAAGTCAAGCAATTTCACCATTGGCTGCTCACTGAATCTCAAGTAATGGCATGGTCCCTGTGAGTCAGGGTCCCTCTACTGCTGTTCCATCTAGTTGGCACATTAAATCGCTTAATTTTATCTTGTCTCTAACAGTTTCGTGCCACCAAACAGCCTCTCCTATTTTAGAATTAGCTCACTCCCATTGACACTAAGGAGCCTCTTCCATGCAGCATCATCACTATCCACCTAGACACGCAGAGGCCCACACTGACCTTCTCAATAGTGCCAGTGCCTCTTCTCCAGCACATTTTTGTTGCTAGTGAAGGGAAAATCTATTGGGACTTCCCAGGGAATATGGTCATTTGGTAGATTCTCTATTGTTACATAATAAATCAATTTTAACATGACCAGTTATTTGAGCCTTTTTATTCATTCATCAATATTCTGCCAAGGCAGTTCTGTCATCTCCACTTCGTTTTCAATCTACTGCCATTCTTGTAAGCTTTAATAATCCATTCCAGCAGTGTAGCGGGACTTGCTCTAGCTATTCTTGCCAGGACATCAAATCCCAAGTTACAGAAGAATGCCCCAGTATCAATTAAATCTCCATTATCAATTCTTAGTATCTCTCCACCCACTGGGGTTCAGCAAACTCTAGAAAAATTCCGAAGCTATTCTAGCTCTGCCCACCCACTTTAGCCAGTTCCTTTAGTAATTTAGTAAATAATACCTTTCCTCCTGCAGCAGGGACAGATCATGCAACTGGGGCATACTGAGACTTGACTTTGATTATTACTCATAAAACAGTACAAGGAGAAAAGCCTGGAAGAGGTAAATACAGTGTTGTGAGGCATCCACCACCAGTAAGGACGTATATGACCTCCTGGCAAGGGAGGCTGTTAATCTCTCACAAGGAGGAGGAGGCCACTTCAGCCTCCTCGGAAGAGTCAGGGAATCTGGAGGTTCTGGTCTCCAGGACATCCACCAGATGTCCCTGTTCCTGACCTCAGGATTTTACTGCTTCCCTATCTGGGTTCTGACTCTAACATAGGACATTTCTTGAGACTGTGCATGCAGCTACCCTCATAGTTCTGCCACTTTCACAATCCCATTATGGACCTTGTTTTCAGCACAATCTACCATCCAGTTACAGAACATGAGTGTCTTTGCACTCTGACTGTCATACTGCAGTTGAGTTAACATTGGCTGACCTGAGTCTGTGATTTTCCTCTTCCATAGTTTTCATAGCAGCTCACAGTAGTCAACCAACCAGCTTCTTATACCTACCATTGACTTCCTACCTCTCAAATGCTAAAGCTAGTTCATGGGCCAGTGCATTCACTTCTACCTCTGCCCCGTGCCAATTCACCATAGGTGATATAACATACCAAGAGTTATTGACATGTCTTTGGCCACCAACATCAAGGGCAGTGTTGCCATTTGAATAGCAGGTAATCCAAAGTCAGAAGGGGTTCATGAGGTTTTCTTCCTAGGACCACTACTATTACCAAAAGTCTTGACTTTGGTTCTCACTAAAGGAAACTCTGTGATCAAGATTCTAGTGCAATTTGTTTATTCAGAAGGTGATCCCAAAAAACACGAGTAAAGTAGTGGGAGCTTGACACAAGGAAGAGAAGGAAACAAGTATGGGGCGGAGGACTTGGAAAAAATAATGAACAAAAGGCAAAATATTAGGAGGTGATATCAGAGAGCTAATGGGGCCAGATTTTATACAGCCTATTAGGCATTGTAAAAACTTCAGATGTTATTTTGGGTAGGACTGGGAGGGATTGTAGACTTTTGATCAGAGAAGTAATTGATGTAACTAATGCTTCAATAGGAAAACTTTGGCTACTCTGGTAAAACACTGAATGACTGAGGGCAAGGACAAAAGCTGGGATATGAGTGAGGAGGTGCTTATGACAAGAAAAAGGAGACAGTATGGTGGCTGGGACTTGGGTAGCAGCAGCACACGTGGGGAGAAGTGTTCACGTTCTGGACATACTTTGAAGTAAAAGCCAACCTGATCTGCGAATGGAACCCAAGTAGGAATTGAGAGAGACTGGAGATAAGAATGGCTCCAGGGTTTTGGCCAGAGCAGCTCAACTCATTAACTGAGACGGTGAATGCTGTGAATTTGGATTCACAAATCCAAAATTCCAATGAGCAGAGGATGCTGTTGGACACACAGGCACAAGATGAGAGGAGTGGTCTAGTACAGAGAAACGCAGTTAGAGCAAGTCAAGGAAAAATGTAGGGTAGCGACCAGGTCTAAGGGCTGAGCTCTGGGCCATCCTAAGTCAACATGTCAAAGAAATGAATAAGAAAAAAGCAGAGAAAGAGAAGATAAACAGGCAGATGTGGAAAACAGCACATAGAGGTTAAAATTTTATTCGTAAATGTGTCAGAATAGAGTACTAACAATTACAGTGCACTTACTGAATGCTGAGCTCTTTATTTTATTTAATCTTTACACACTATAAAGTATTATTACAAACTAGTCCTCTTTGTGTCTTACAATGAGGAAATTAAACCTGTAAGTTAAGCCATTTTCCCAGCTCACTGGGCTAGACAGTGCGTGAAACTGATCTGAGCTTTGACACAGTGATCCAGGTGCCCAGGCGTTCATGTGCCAGCACGCTGCTCTCTCAGCAAAGGCAGCACGGCTTTCACACACTTCATGTCAAAGTAGTTCTTTCTTTACTGTTTCCCCACAGATCCACTTTTATGTTTCGTTAGCTATTTCATCACCTATTAGCATCATAGTAGTGGGAAGGACCTTAGAGGTCATCTAGTCAACCCCAATATATTAATTCCACATTATGGGTGCAGACAGGAAGAAAACAATTTGCAGTGTAGCATAGTTGTTAAAATCTCAGCCTTTTAAACCAGATTGCCTGAATTTAAATCCTAATTCCCCACTTGTTATACGTATTTAAGTAACCTCAGAGGAGTTAATTACACTATCCGATTCTCTATTTTTTCATTTGCAAAATAGACTAACAATAATATCTACTTCACAGGGCTACTATGATTAAGTGAGTTAATGGGTAGAAAGCAATTTGAACAATGTTAGCTATTATTAATACTATTATTATTTCATAGAACATTTTTGAAATGTAATTCCTATACTATAAAATTGACCTTTTTTAATGTGTACAATTTAGTAGTCGTTAGGATACTCACAAAATTATCTAACCATCACCCATATCTAATTCCAGAATATTTCATACCCCCAAATAAAGCCCCAACCCATTAGTAGTTACTCTCCATTCTCTGTTCCTGTGAGCCCCTGGCAACACAATCAACTTTCTGTCTCTACGGATTTTCCTATTCTGGATGTTTCGTGCAATGGGATCATATAACGTGTGTCCTTTTCTGTCTGGCTTCTTTCACATAGCATGACGTTTTCAAGGTTTATCCATGTCAGTATTGCATTCTTTTTTTATGGCCAAATCATACTGTACTGTATGAAAATAGTATATTTTGTCTAGAAATTCATACTTGGGTGATTTCTACTTTTTGGCTATTATGAATAATGTTAAAATATTAACATACAAATTTTTTTGTGTGTATATATTTTCAACTTTCTTGGGGTATATACCTCGAAATGGAATTGCTGAGTCATATGGTAACTCAAATATTACATTTGTGAGAAACCATGGAATTCTTTTCTAATGTGGATGCACCATTTTTCCATTCCCACCAGCAATGTGTCAGATTAACACCTTCTCCACATTCTTACCAACACCTTTATTCTCTATTTTTTTTAATTATACCCATCAAGAGAATATGAGGTGCTATCTCATTGTAATTCTCATTTGCATTTCCCTAATGACTAATGATGTTCAGCATAATTTTTATTAATATGTGCTTATTGCCATTTGTATTCCTTCTTTGAAGAAACATCTATTCAAATGCTTTGTTCAAATTTTAGTTATATTATTAGTTATTTTATTATTCAATTGTAATAAGTATTTTCTCTCATTCTGAATTGATTTTCACTTTCTTAATAGTAGTCTTTTGAAGCACAAAAGTTTTTATTTTCAATAAATTCTAATTTATCTATTTTTTCTTTTGTTGATTGTATTTTGGAGTCATATTTTAGAAGGCATTGCCTAGCTAATGTCATGAAGGTTTAAACCTATTTTCTCCTCTAAGAGTGTTATAATTTCATTCTCACTTTTAGGTATCTGATTAATTTTGAGTTAATTTTAATATATGACATTAAACATGGGTCCAATTTCATGTTTTTCAAGAAGATACTCAATTTCCCCAGCACCATTTGTTTTATTTTTTTTTTCAGTCTTGATATCTTTATTTTTTTTTTAATTGAGGTAAAATATACATAACAAAATTCATTATTTTAATCAGTTTTAAATTTTCTTCTTTTTTTTTTCAGCTTAAATATTATAATAGTATGATAGTTTTTTTTTTATTTCAGCTTATTATGGGGGTACAAAAGTTCTGCATAGATATATTGCCCATGTCCCTCCCAATCCCCCGAGTCCGAGCCTCAAGCGTGTCCATTCCCCAGACAGTGCACATCGCACTCTTCCTGTAGGTATACACCCATCCCCTCCCCCACCCCCGTCCCCCCCAAGTCAGAACTTCAAGCGTGCCCAT
>CM052439.1:85809668-85878867 GCA_028533085.1 Varecia variegata | reverse complement strand
AATATTGATGCTTCCAATCCACGAGCATGAAATATCTTTCTATTTTTTTGGTTCTTCTTCATTTTCTTTCATCAATGTTTTATAGTTTTTATGATAGAGATTTTTCACTTCTTTGGTTAAGTTTATTCCTAGGTATTTCATTTTATTTGTAGCTATTATAAATGGGATTGTTTTCTTGTTTTCTTTTTCAGATTTTTTACTATTGACATATAGAAATGCCACTGATTTTTGTTTGTTGATTTTTTATCCTGCAACTTTACTGAATTCTTTTTATCAGTTCTAATAGTATTTTTGTGGAGTCTTTAGGTTTCTCTAGATATAAGATCAAATTATCTGCAAACAAGGATAATTTGACTTCCTCATTTCCAATTTGGATGCCCTTTATTTCCTTATCTTGTCTGATTGCTCTAGCTAGAGCTTCCAATACTATGTTGAATAATAGTGGTGAAATTGGGCATCCTTGTCTTGTTTGAGTTCTTAGAGGAAAGGCCTTCAGTTTTTCCCCATTCAGTATGATTCTTACTGTGGGTATGTCATATATGGCTTTTATCATGTTGAGATAAGTTGCTTCTATACTCAGTTTTTTGAGAGTTTTTATCATGAAGAGGTGTTAAATTTTATTGAATGCTTTCCCACATCAATTGACATGATCATATGGTTTTTGTCCTTCATTCTTTTGATATGATGTATCACATTGATTGATTTGTGTACATCGAACCATCATTGCATCCCTGGGATGAATCCCACTTAATTATGAAGAATAATATTTCTACTGTGTTGTTAAATTCAGTTTGCTAGTATTTTCTTGAGCATTTTTGCATCTTTGTTTATCAGAGATATTGGGCTATAGTTTTCTTTTGTTGTGTCTTTTTCTGGTTTTGGTATCAGGGTGATAGAGGCCTGGTGGAATGAGTTTGGTAGTATTCCTTCCTCCTCACTTTTTTGGAATAGTTTAAGTAGGATTGATATTAGCTCTTCTTTGAATGCTTGGTAGAATTCATCAGTGAAGCCATAAGGTCCTGGGCTTTTCTTTGTTGGAAGACTTTTTATTACTGCTTCTATCTCATAACTTGCTATTAGTTTATTAAGATTTTGGATTTCTTTCTGATTCAATCTTGGTAGGCATATGCATCTAGGAATTTATCCATTTCTTCTAGGTTTTACAATTTATTGGCATATAGTTGCTTATTGTTCCTAATGATCCTTTGAATTTCAAAGCAGTATCAGTTGTAATGTCTCCTTTTTCATCTCTGATTTTATTACCTGACCTCAACTTATACTACAGAGCTGTAGTAACCTGAACGGTATCATACTGGCATAAACACAGACACAAAGATCAATGGAACAGACTAGAGAACCCAGAAAAAAAATCCGTGCATCTATAGTGAACTTGTCTTCAAGACAAGTTGTCTTGTCTTAACAAGGTGCCAAGACATACTGTAGAGAAAAGATAATCTTGTCAATATATAGTGCTAGGAAAGCTGGATATCCATATGCAGAAGAATGAAACTAGACTCTTATCTCTCACTATATATAAAAATTAAATCAAAATGATTTAAAACTTAAATCTAAGACCTGAAACTATGAAACTACTACAAAAAAACATTGGGGAAACACTTCAGAACATCAGTCTGGGCAACGATTTCTTGAGAAATACCCCCAAAGTACAGGCAACCAAAGCAAAATTGGACAAATGGGATCACATATAAGCTAAAATGATTCTGAATAGCAAAAGGAAACAACAAAAAAAGTAAAGGGACAACCCACAGAATGTGAGAAAATATTTTCAAATTGCCCATGTGGTAAGAGATTAGTAACTAGAATATATAAGGAGCTCCAACAACTCAATAGGAAAAAAAATCAAAATTTGGGAATAACACCAATTGGGTATCGGACAGAGGTAGGGGATGGGGGGAGGGGATGGGTGTACATCTACATGATGAGTGGGATGCACACTGTCTGGGGAATGGACACACTTGAACCTCAGACTCGGGGGTATGGGAGGGGCATGGGCAATATATTTAACGAGAACTTTTGTACCCCCATAATAAGCTGAAATAAAAAAATAATATAATTTAAAAATGGGCAAAGATCTGAACAGACATTTCTCAAAAGAAGAAATACAAATGATAAACAGAAATATGAAAAAATGCTCAATATCATTAGTCATCAGAGAAATGCAAATCAAAACTAAAATGAGGTATCTTCTAATCCCAGTTAAAATGGCTTTCATCAAAAAGACAGGCAATGATGAACGCTGTCAAGTATGTGGAGAAAACGGAACCCTCTAACACTGTCATTGGGAATGTAAATTAGTGCAACCACTACGGAGAACAGTATGGAGGTTCCTCAAGAAACTAAAAATAAAACTGCCATATGACATGGCAATTCCACTACTAGGTAGGTATCCAAAAGAAGGGAATTCAGTATTTTGGAAAGATATCTGGACTCCCGTGTTCATTGCAGCACTATTCACAATAGCAGATTTAGAATTCACCTGTGCATCCATCAGTGGTACATATACACAATGGAATATTATATAGCTATAAAAAAGAATGAAATCCTGCCATTTGCAACAACATGGTTGGAACTGGAGAACATTATGTTAAGTGAAATAAGCCAAGTGCAGAAAGACACATTTCACATGTTCTCACTCATATGTGGGAGCTAAATATTAAAAACAATTGATCTCATAGAGACAGAGAACAGAATGATGGTTATCAGAGGCTCAGAAGAGTAGTGGGGCAGGGGTAAAGTTGGATTGGTTAATGGGTACAAAAATATAATTAGATAGAATGAACAATAAGTTAGAGCACACCAAAGTGACTATAATCAACAATAAGTTAGGGTATTTTAATTAAGAGTAGAAATGGAATGTTCCTAACACAAAGAAATGATGAATGCTTGAGGTGAGGGATACCCCGATTATTCTGATTTGATTAATTCACATTATCTGCCTGTATCAAACATCACATGTGCCCTATACATACAAATATTATGTACCAAAAATCATTAAAAATTAGAAAAATATCATGATTCCCTTATTCAACCAGATATCACACTTTCCAGAAAATAGGCTGGCAAATTAATGCTTAAGAATTCTGAAACTCCTAGTGAGAACACCCTCCTGCCATCATCACTATGACCACCACCACCATGGCGCGTGCACACACACACACACACACACACACACACACTGAATCACAATTCAACAAAAAAATTGTTAAAAATAATATCTAACATATATATATAACACCTATGTGGTAATTATTATACACCAGTCACTATTCTAAGCAATAATATATTGAATTATCACTGCATTCCTGTGAGGTAAGTACTGTTTCACATATGAGGAAGTTGAGGCACTGCAAGTTATACAATTTCTCAGAACTCCTATAGGATACCCGTGGATGCATTGAATCCATATTTAAACCTAAGGAGTCTGACTTCAGAGCCTGTTGTCAAAACTGCTTCTTCAAAATCCAGACAGAAATAAAAAAAAAAAAAAATTTTAATTGAATGACAAATATGTGACACAAGCTTCCAAAAATCTTTTGGATATAATGAAAGTAGTGCTAAGAGGAAAATTAATAGCTTTAAATGCTTACATCAAAAAGACAGAGGCCAGGAAGGGTGGCTAATTCCTGTAATCCTAGCACTCTGGAAGACCAAGGCAGGAGGATTGCTTGAGGTCAGGAGTTCAAGACCAGCCTGAGCAAGAGCAAAACTCCCATCTCTACTAAAAAATAAAAAAAATTAGCCAGTGGTGGTTGTGCACATCTGTAGTCCCAGCTACTCAGGAGGCTGAGGCAGGAGGATCCTTTGAGCCCAGGAGTTTGAGGATGCTGTGAGCTAGGCTAACATCACAGCACTCTAGTCTGTGTGACAGAGCAAGACTCTGTCTCTAAACAACAACAACAACAAAAAAGCAGACAGAAAGGTAAAAAATTAACAACCTTATGTCACACATCAAGAAACTAGAAGAACAAACCAAATCCAAAGCTAGTAGAAGGAAAGAAATAATTAAGCTCAGGCAGAACTAAGTGAAATGGAACCCGTCCTCCCCCCCAAAACAAAATAATACAAAGGATCAATGAAAAAAACAGTTGGTTCTTTGAAAAACTAAAATTGATATGCCAGTAGCTAGATTAACCAGAAATAGAAGCAAACGGACTCATATAAGCTCAATCAGAAATGAAAAAGGAGATATTACAACTGATACCACAGAAATATAATACATCATCTGTGACTATTATGAAAACCTCTATGCACACAAGCTAGAAAACCTGGAGGAAATGAATAAATTCTTGAAAACCCACAACCACCCAAGCCTGAGTCAGGAACAAACAGAAATCCTGAACAGCCCAACAGTGAGTAGTGAGATTGAAATAGTAATAAAAACCTCAAAAAAATACAACCCCAGCCCAGACAGATTCACAGCCAATTTCTACCAGACCTCCAAAGAAGAACTGGCACCCCATTCTACTGAAACTGTTCCATAACATTGAGAGGGAGGGAATCATTCCTAACTCATTTTACAAAGACAGTATCATCTTCATACCAAAGCCAGGAAAGGACACAACAAAAAAAGAAAACTACAGACCAATATCCCTTATGAACATAGTTGCAAAAATCCTCAACAAAATACTAGCAAACTGAATCCAGTAGCAAATCAAAAAGGTAATCCACCATGATCAAATGGGTTTCAACTCAGGGATGCAAGGATGGTTCAACATATGAAAATCAATAAATGTGATTCACCACATAAACAGAAGCAAAAACAAAGACCATATGATCATCTCAATAGATGCAGAAAAAAGCATTCCATAAAATCCAACACCACTTCATGATAAAAAACCCTCAAAAAACTAGGCAGAGATATAACATACCTCAAAATAATAACAGTCATCTGTGACAAACCCACAACCAACATCATACCCCATGGGGAAAAGTTGAAAGCTTTCCCCCTAAGAACTGGAACAATACAAGGGTGCCCATTGTCACCACTTATATTCAACATAATACTAAAAGTCCTAGCCAGAGCAATCAGGCAAGAGAAAGAAATTAAGGACATTCAAATTGGGAAAGAGGAGGTCAAACTATCCCTGTTTGCTGATGATGTGATCTTGTATTTAGAAAGCCCTAAAGACTCCACCAAAATATGCTTAACCAGAACTGTTGTACCCCCATAATAAGCTATAATAAATAAATAAATAAATAAATAAAAGAAAAAAAAGACTCCTAGAATGGATAAACAAATTCAGCAAAGTTTCAGGTTACAAAATCAATGTACACAAATCAGTAGCATATCTATATACTAATAACAGTCAAGCTGAGAGTCAAATGATGAACACAATACCATTTACAATAACTGCAAAGAAAATAAAAGACCTAGGAATACACTTAACCAAGGAGGTGAAAGAACTTTACAAGAAGTACAAAACACTGATGAAAGAAATCATAAATGACACAAACAAATGGAAAAACATCCCATGCTAATGGATTGGAAGAATTATCATTGTTAAAGTCTCCATATAGCACAAACTGATTTACAGATTCAATGTAATTTCCATCAAAATACCAATATCATTTTTCACAGACCTAAAAAAAATAACTCTAAATTTTATATGGAATCAAAAAAGATCCTGAATCACCAAAGTAATCTTAAGGAACAAGAACAAATCTGGACAACCTACAGAATGGGAGAAATTATTCACAAACTATACATCTGACAAAGGGCTAATATCGAGAATCTACAAAGAACTCAAACAAGTCAGCAAGAAAAAATAAATAACTCCATTAAAAATTTGGCAAAAGATATGAACAACAGTTTTTTCTAAAGAAGATATACAAATGGCCAACAGACATATGAAAAAATGCTCAGCATCACTATTATTCAGGGAAATCCAAATTAAAACCACAATGAGATACCACTTTACCTTTATCAGAATGGCCATTATTAAAAAATCAAAAAAAAACTAGTAGATGTCGGCCTGGATGCTTACACACTGTTGGTGACAATGTAGATTAGTACAACCTCTATGGAAAACAGTATGGAGATTCCTCAAAGAACTAAAAGCAGAACTATCATTAGATTCAGAAATCCCACTACTGGGTATTTACCCAAAGGAAAAGAAGTCATATCAAAAAAAAACCTGTACCCGAATATTTATTGCAGCACAATTCACAATTGCAAAGATGTGGAATCAACCCAAGTGCCCATCAATTCATGAGTAGATAAAAAAAATGTGGTGTGTATATACCATAGAGTATTATTCAGCAGTAAAAAGGGATGAAATAATGTTTTTTGCAGCAACTTCGATGGAATGGAGAACATTACCCTAAGTATCTCAGCAATGGAAAAATAAACACCACATGTTCTCACTAATAAGTAGGAACTAAACAATGGTTACATATGATCATATAGTGGTGTAAAAGACCATGGAAACCAAGAAGGGAGGAGAGAAGGAGGGGAGTGAGGGATAAGAACTTATATGGTTGGTACAATGAACACTATCCTGGTGATGGGCACACTGAAAGCCCTGACTTCAGCATTATACAATTCATCCATGGAACCAGAACACTTGTACCCCCTAATATTTTGAAATAAAAATTATTTAGATTCCATGGTTCTCTTTCTTACAGAAAAAACATTATTCAGAAAACCTTGTTTCTCATTACTATTTCTCATGAGATTGTTAAGAGAATGTGATTCATTAATTTCTGTATTCATATCATTCTGAACCAAGACATAGGGAGCACCGATTCTGGCCAGTCACTATACTGGTTACTAATAATACAAGTGAAATAAGAGACCCTCTCTGCCTTCAAGACATTCATAGTCTAATGGCTACATTTATATCTCAACAGACATTTGCATTATAATAAAGGCCATACTAGATCATAAAGGGCTGCACAGTGACAGTGATAACTAAGCCCATGTCCCAAACATGATGGATACTGCATGACAGCAAAAAGGCATTTAATATCCCCTGTCTTCCAGAAAGTTACCAAGGTAGAGTGGACGGAACATGAGATTTGTAATAGATGGAGCCATATGAAACTGACATTTTGTAGATCAAAAACTTTTGAATATTGGCAATTTCATTTGGTTCATCCTAATAATTACGCAAAAGATACTCTGTGAATGTTGTACCATTATTTATTATCAAAGTCTTCACCTCCCTGCATTTCAATTTTTATTATATGTTAAGAGAAAACAACACTACCTTATGATTTTCATGATGAGCTTAACATTTCAATGGAGTAGGCAAAGCTGAGAAAAAAATTTCCATGTCACATCTACATGGCAGAATATGCAATAAGTTTTATAGAATTTACAAAGGGCATAAGTCCTCTGGGCTTGAGTAGGTGGTTTCTAACTGGGAAATGATTTGAAAAGAATTTGGTTAGAGGAAGAGGAAGACAAAGAGGTGTGTCCCATCTACTTCTCCATTCCACATAGTCATGTCCTCTAAATAGTAACCATTATTGGTACTTACAGTTAATCATAGTTCCTCAGTGAGGAACATATATATCATACATAGATCAGGAGATTTGAAATCTGAGAATGAAGACAACTTCATAAAGTATTTCTGTCAGAAAATTAATGGCAGTGTTTTCTTTTGAAAGTATTTAAAAATATATATTATGCCATATATTTGAAGACTGAGCTTTTTCTATTGAGGGCTCTTAAAGTGGCCAAGCCACTTTTACTGCAAAGGGCCTTGCTTTCTTTCCTTGTAAGAGTGATAAAGTCCGAAATATGGCTTCTCAGGTCCCCATCAAACTCTCAGACACTGACTCTCCTCTAGTATGGAATAGTCTCCCATGGGTCTCCCTGCTTTCATTCTTGTATACCTACATCTGCTCTCTTCCAAGCAGCCAGAATCATCCTTTTAAAATATATTAGGTCATTAAATCTGAAATATCCTATTTCGAATCAAAAGTGTAGTTTATTATATCTCAAACAAGAAGCAGTACAGTTAATAAAAGTACATACCTAAACTCTCAACACAGTTTTGCCATCTTAACGGTAGCCTGTTTATGCCAGCAGTGAAGAAATCTAAAGAGCAAGTGGCAATGAAATCACCAAAGGTGTTTTCCCAGCTTGTTGAGAATTGAATACTTTCCTTGCAAGAAGTGGTCCAATGCCTGGAAGAAGTGGTAGTCAGTTGGTGCAAGGTCTGGTGAATACGGTGGATGACAGAGAGTTTCCAAGTCCAGCTTCTGTAGTTTGAGTAGCTTAGTTTGTACAATGTGTGGTTGAGCATTGTCTTGCAAGAGGATTGGCCTGTCTCTATTGACCAATATCAGCTGCTTAATCACAAGCATCTTCATCATTTCATCCACTTGGTTGCAGGAGACATTTGCTATAATCAACTGATCAGGTTTCATGAATCTGTCATGGATAATACCAGCTCTGGACCACCAAACAAATACCATTTGCTTTTTTGATGAATATTTGGTTTTGGACTGTGTTTTGGCACTTCATCTTTATCCAACCATTGTGCTGAATGCTTGGGATTGTCAAAAAGAATCCATTTTTCTCCACGCGTAACAATACAGTGTAGACATGGTTCACCTTTGTGATGTGACAGCAAAGAAAGGCAAGCTTTGAGATGACTTCTCTGCAGATGCTCATTTAATTCATGGGGAACCCATCTATCCCGCTTCTTTATATCGCTGATTTGTTTCAAATGGTCCAATACTGTTGGAATAGCAGTGTCAAACATTGCTGCTAATTCACACGTAGTTTGAGACGGATTCGCTTCCACTACAGCTTTCAGCTCATCATTATCCACTTTGGTCTCAGGTCGCCTACATGGCTCATTTTCAACATTAAAATCACCAGAACAGAACTTCTCAAACCCTGATGTACTATGTGTTCATTAGCCACATCCTCCCCAAATGGTTCGTTGATATTTCTAGCTGTCTGCACTGTATTGGTTCCACAACAGAATTCATATTCAAAAATAACACAAATTTTTGACTTACCCATGGTTTCACAAAAATTGCTCTAAAAAAATTTCAAAGATAATCACAAGCCAAAACATGCATTTGAAAGACTGAAGATGTACCTTCACAATAAAAATAAAAAAAGAAGTGTCAAAGAGAAATGTCAGAGATATCAACTGTCAAACTTAGTACTTAAGGAAATCAGATATTTCATAATTAATAACCTAAGAAATCAGATCACATCATACTACAATTGAGAATTCTACAATAGTTCACCTCCTCCTCAACAATAAACCCAAATCCTCAATGGCCAGAATAAATTCACACAAGATCTAGCCCTGGTTACTTCACTGGTGGTTGTTGTCAAAATGTAGTTAGAGAAATCAATGGAAATCTAGGATTTTGAACAATTGGATCCTTTCCTCTTGATAAGGTTTGCATGAAAGATAACATCTTACAGTGTGTTGGGTCAGAGGGGCTTGTTTAACTTTCACCATGGTCAAATTCTTGTTATAAAGTGATAATGCTAATGCAGGAAGTTAGATCATCTGAAAACAAGCAAGGGAGAGTGGGAGAGCTTTGCAAGCTTTCACACCTTCCTGAGGCCGGGAGTAACTAACACCAACTCTCCTCCATGCTTATGGTCTCAGTTCTCCCCAAAATTTGCTTTTTTTGAGACCCTCTGGATAAATTAGAAGGAGTGAAACTACACTTTTTGTTTATGGAGACATCCTTACAGATATTAGGAGCTACATCCTTGGAAAAGCTGATCTTCTCAGCTGCCTCCTCACTGAGACAGAAGGAAACAATACTATGAATTTAAATGCTGCCTGTGACTTCAGTATAAGAAGATACTGGGAGTCGCATACAGGGGAAAGAGCAGATGTAATAAATTCAAAGTTTTCAAGAAGAAATTACAAGATAAAGAAAGTAGGAAATGATAAATTATAAGAAACTTTGGTGATGTATTCACCAAATGTAGTGTGTCCACTTTGAGTTCTGATTTGAACCAGTCAAATGAAGAGTGACAGTGTAGTGGAGTATGTAGAAAATGGAGATAGAGAGGGGGTGAAGTATGAAAATTCTGGAAATATGAACATTCATTTGATATTTTATTTGCTTTTTTAAAAGTAAAAGTATCTTGCTGTTTTTATAAATACAAGCTATTCCCTGACAAAATGACATGATGTCTGAGATTTAGCTCAAAATAGCCCATCTACTCACAGAGTAAGGACACAGGTACAGACAATGAAGAATAGCCAGATATTAAGAAATTTAGAAGGTAAGTAACAGATATCAAATACATGGAATTTTGTTACACCATTTCATTCTACTCTTGTTTATGCTTAAGCTTCCATAATTTAAAGAACAAGGGGTGTACAAAGGGTTCATTAGTCAAATAAATAAGTGAAGAAGAAACGCGTAATGCAGAAGGGAAGAGTGTGGCTTGCAAAAACTGGACCGTGTATGTGCACGCCAGGCTAGAAATAACTCAAACTGGAATCTCCTTTAAACATGTGTGGCTAAACCACACACGACGACAGGCTGGATCGTGAAAATGTCCACACGTTCTTGATCTTTAGAATGTAGAAAAAAATTCAAAATCTCACTAGAGTCAAAACAAGATGTTACTCTGAGAGTTATTTAAAAGTGCCTTCAGCAAAAGATGGAGACTCATTGGGGGACGACTGAGAGGGCGGGGTGAGCATGGAAGAGGTGCAGCGGGCTGGTGTGCAGCCAGTCACCACCACAGGGAGTGATGAAGCCAGGAGCACAGTTTGCAGCAGGTGAGGCAACACCATCCAGGTAACTACTTCCAAAAACTCTGGGCTTTCTTGGAGCCTGGAACTTTCTGTGTTGGCTGGGTTAATCCTCAGCCGCCATGCCATTTGGACAGATGGCCATAATTAGACTACTTCAATGAGATGACAACCTCCCTTGGGAATGAATGATGGATCGCACATCCCAACCTTTGCAGCTGTGCAACTGAGTGCCGTTGTGGAAATGCTGATTATCTGCATTGCTAATCGGATGTAATGCACGGAGACAAGGCCTAGGAGTTCATTAGCAGATGGAGAACTTCAATACACGGTTCCTTTGAGGGAGATGAAGAAAATAAAATTTGATAAGGAGCTGTCTTGGGATCCAATTTTTGATGGTTTATTGATCTTATTTGTGGTTCATTAAAAGTCACTGTTCTTTTGGTCCATCCAATGGGATAATTGAAAAGTAGGATTTTGGAGGTCACTGAGCATTTTCTTGACAATGGTTTTTGGGGCAGCTGGAAAACAGAGTCCTGATGCTATCTATAAAGAGTGAAATACAGACTCTGAGACTTATGAAAAGACAGAAAGTAACAGCTATTAAGTTAGGTGTGAACAATCCAAGAACATTCCATTTTGGAAAGAGTTTTGGGAAGACTAGAAATTCCACTGTTTGCATTCTCCTGAATATACTAAGCTAAAATAAATTGTAATACTAAAATTAACTTTTCATTTTTTGCTCATAAAAAAGAAGTGCAAAGCTTCTCTCACTCACATCTTCCCTCAAGGAAATAAGTGTATATAAAAATAGTGCTGAGACTGAGATATTAAAACATAAGAGTTTTTTTAGAAATGAGCATATGATCAGAAAAGAGATTTTTTTCAGAGATAAACTTTATGATGAGTGATACCAAATAAAGACAGAAGAGTTTTCAGAATGAAAATGTACAAAGAAAAACACAGTAAAAGATAAACAGTCTTATATCTACCACAGAGATAACATCTGGATTGTTCTTTTTTTTTTTCTTGAAAAGTATACTGTTAAATCTGTGAATATAAATGTTGGTCAGTCATGAAAACCTGGTTTAGGTCACATGATAAACTCTGGTGAAATCATTCATTTCCCCTAGTCCATCTATTTTCCATCCAGGCCTGCATTGTGTGTTTGTGGGGGATTAGGGGGGAGCATAAATTTTGGAGAGACAAATGTTGGCCCCAGGATTTGAGGTGTGATACAGCTGTTTACTGAAAAGTGACTCACGTGGCCGAGGGAGCAGTCATTTGGAGAGATGAATGGGCTATGTCTGCTGATGCTGACGGAGCCCAAAACTCACAGGCAGCCATCCAAAAGCAAGACCAGCACCAGAACCAGAGGAAAGAGCTGGGGCCAGCTCAGCCTCTTCTTCCACACCATGTTCGCAGAGGCTAAATTTTTGCAGGCTGACTGTGCTGACCACTTTGTGCATAATGGGCCATTTTATGCCTGTTGTCGTGTCATAATTTTAAAACGTGCCTCTTTTCTCAATTTTGAAATGCCCCAATTTGATAGAAACAATTGTACTCTCCTAATCTTCTTGGGCCTTACTTTCTCCTCTAAGGGTGTGTTTGAGATTCATTAGAAACTTTCTTTAAAAAATGGGACAGAAGGCTCTTTTGTTACGACAGGGGGGCCTGTTTGTCGTCTATGGCAAATGTATCCTGCTCTTGCTCTGTGAACCTGTATCTTGCTCTTGCTCTGTGAACCTATCTTGTCTTTCCTCAATAAACTTTGTTTTAAGCTTGCCTTACAAAAAAAAAAAAAAAAAAGAGAGACAGAGGGTTGTCTGAGAAGTTTACAATGGGAGATTTTGTAAGAAAAAGATTTTTAGATAAATAGGTCTTGCTAATGTCACACACAAAATTACACATGAGTGAATATAAAACATTTGACCAAAGATGTATATGTGTGTATAAAAGAGGTCTGTGTATAAAATGTACCTATCTAGATATAATGTATCCACATGCATGCAAACATATGCAAATATATGTGTATATAATACATAATTTACATATAATGTTATATACAGATACTCTTTGACTTATTATGGAGTTATGTTCTGATAAACCCATCATAAATTGAAAATATCCTAAGTCGACAGTGCCTTTAATACATCTTACCTATCGAATGTCTTAGCTTTGTCTAACTTACCTTAAACATGCTCAGAACACTTACATTAGCCTGCAGTTGGGCAAAATTACCTAATACAAAGCCTCTTTTATAAAAGAAAAGTATTGAATAATTCATGTAATTTATTGAATACTAAAAATGAGAAACAGAATGACTGTACAGGTAATCGAAGTACTGCTTTTACTGAATGGTGTTGCTTTCACACCATTGTAAAGTGGAAGAATTATAAGGTGAACCATCGTAAGTCAAGGAGCATCTGTATTAGATCATATTATATATTTTATATAGACACATCTATACATAAATGTGTGTTTGGACACACACATACACATATAGGTATACACATATACTTTACAAATCTAAGTATGAACCACTTACCACTTTTACTCTAGGAGTTTTAGCTAAACTGCTACAGATGTGATTATGCAGTTAAAAAATTGAGTCATAGGCTTTTAAATAATGGGAAAAATATTTTAGATAATGTACTGTAAGTGGTCTGTTTTATTGAAAGGCAGGCATATAGAACCCTTCCTGCACAACACATAGAGAAGAAAGCATTTTCTGATAATTTTAGGTCAAAACAGTATGTATGTTCATAAGAATATAAGAGAAATACAACTCCAGTCTTCTCAGTTCTGTACAGTTTTAAACAAAGTGAGGAAAGAGATGGTTAATGCAACAGTAAAAGTGTAAATCAAGATTCTACATAAAGATTAAATTCAGAGGAGCTACCAAAAATCTGAGAATATGCTGCAATTTGTATTTCAGTAATACTTCAAAGACATTATTGGCTCAATGTAAATTGTGTGTAGTTCAAAACAACAACATCGGTGTGCAATACAGAACTAGAAATTGAGCAAGTAGATTCCTGATCAAAAGATTTATCTGTGCTGTAGCATTGTAGAAACCACGGTGGTGACAGTTGTACTGTCGATAAGATATGTGCATGTGTACGCCCAGACATCTACATGTGAGTACAAATGCACACATGCAGTGTGCGAGGGGATTTGTGTACATCAGTACAGGTGACCACTTCGCAGCACTGGCAGTTAATGCACAGAATGCATTTGCCTGAAACTAATGTAGGTTCTTTCACGATCCTCTGTCTGATTGGTAGGAAGGAGTGCTTGTTGACCTTGGGGTATGGAGTGACAGGGTCCTTGAATTCTTTCCGTTTCTTTGGGGTCCTTGCTAGTCCTGGCTGAGGTGGGACCCATCTAGCATTCTTCTGGTGATGGCGAGGCTGGCCCCATTATTTGTCATTCTGTGAATGTTTGCTGTTGATGTGCAGAAAGCATTCATGACCATCCCTTTCTTGGCTTAGCTGCAGCCAGTGCCTCTCTCTGTAGAAAGGCCCCCTACGCTCTCAGTCTCCCTCAGAGTCTCTGCCCTTCTGCCTTTGCTCCCCTGACCCCAGTGATCAGCCCTTCCTCCGCGCCTGGATGTCATTGCCTTTGCCACCTGCTGTCCATGGCTGGCCTGGGGAACCCATTCCTCTATAGCCAAAACTAATTTCCTCTAGATTGCTGGTAGATGAGCAGTCATTGGAGGATTTTGCTTTTTGACAACAATAAAATTAGTAGGAATAACTTCATCTAGTTAAGATACAAAAGAAAAATAGGTATGTCAGTTGTTTAAGAGTAAACAAAAAAGGCATCATCACTTTTCAATCCTAGGATTTTTGTTCTCTTTCCCTCCAGATATACTCACAATACACTCACTCTAAGCTAACAAGCCCTTCTTATCTGCCTCATTTCAGTATTTTGCATTCCAAGAGTTTGATACAGCTGAAAGAGCACTGAACCTGACTTTGTACACATTGATTTTTTAAAAAATTAATCGCAATTAAAATATTATTTGAACAAACAAAAGATGGAGTTAGAAAAATGAAAAAGTAATCAAAGATTATAAAAAATAATGAGATATAGATAGTTAAAAAGAAACCAAATAAAAATTTTACAAATCAGATACGTGTCTTTTTTTGTGGTAAGAACATTCAAAAGCCTCTCTTCCATCCTTTTTTTAGTATATACTAACTTACTGTTAACCATCATCACCCTACAGTGCAACAGAACACCAGAACTTATACCTCCTAATTGTAACTTTGTAACCATTTTTTGAGCAATTAATTTAACCTCAGTTAAATGGCCTTGATTCGTTTGTCTGTCAAATGGGCATAATGTCTGCCTCACAACACAGCTATGAGCAACACACGTGCAAAGAGTTATAAGCAGTCAATGCATCTTATTTCATTTTCTTATTTATTAAAGCCTTATAAATATATATTTCAGTATATGCCTTATAGATATATTTTAATGAAGTTAGCTCTAAAAGGAGAACAAAAACTCTACCTCTATTACATATTACCAATTTAATGTGTTTCTTTCCATACTTTGTCCATATACACACACTCTTAGAGATATAATCAGAGTATAAATATTTTATATTTTCCTTTTTTCCTTTAACATTAGACGATGATTACTTTAATATTGCTATATAATCTTTATAGTACCAATTAAATGCCTTTATATATTAAAGGGTCATTATTAATATTTCCCTGATACTAAACTTTTAGATTATTTCTAAATTTTGTCACAGCAAATGATTTTTGTAATGATTTAAAAAGACCATTTTGGATGTAAAAATGCATACACACACACAAACTTTTTTATTCTAAGCACCTACAATACACACAAGCACCCTGTAGTGAGAGATTTATGGAGCAGTCTTTCTATAGAGGAATCTTCTATAGGTCCCTGACATTCTTGTCCTCTACATATACATCATCTAAAACCTCTGGATGCTTCTTATTTTCCAACACTTATTTATCATGCTAACCAAAGTTGCGACAATAGCAATAGCCATTCCAAACTCTTCTTGGTCTTATTAGCAATTGCTCAAACCACTGCAGAACTTTTGCAATCCAACCCATTGGACAGGAGCTGGAGGTTGAGGGGGTGGGGAAGAAGTGATGGAGCTATATTGAATAGCAGCCCTTGGTTCTGCAGAGCTACAAACTTGAACTACAGAAACTGATGAAGTTGTCAAATGGAAGAGCAGAACCATATGCCACCTCACTAGCTCAGCACCAGCTCACGATACCCTTCCTTGGCTGCAAGCGTGTTGGGGTTCACCTGCAAGGCCTCAGACATCTGTGCATCAGTGAGAGGAGACTGGGCACATCCAAATGGCCAACCAGCAGCTGGCCTTCCCTGCAGCTAACACATTTAGCAGTCCTAGTTAAGCAAGTGTCCTTTGGTTAAATATAATTAATCTCCTTCTAAGTGTTAGGAGTGGGGTGATTGTGTGTGCTCTTAGGCAAGAACATAGAGAGAATAATTATTCCATGTAGCCCAATAGAGAACAGATGTAATTGCTCAGAAGGCAGGTGGATGTAAGAAGAGGAGACGAGCCCCATTTTGAGTAAAGACTATCTATAAACTTGAGAAAAATACAAGGGCATCTCATCCATGCAGGATTTTACTTAAAAAAACACCTGGTAAACTTCCAAGAGTAGTTTCTATTAGCAATTGAAAATATCAATCTTTGTAAGAAATCTCACCTTAATAAATGTAAAATGATGCCTTATTACTGTTTTAATTTTCATTTATTTGCATGTTATTGAGGTCAAACATTGTGTCCTTCTCACTCTAAATGAACCGTGTCATTGAATTTTTGCCATTAGAAGTAACTTGGAAATAATCTGTTTATATCTCCAAGCCCATTTTATAGTTAAGGCATCTAAAGTCCAGAAAGTTAAGTGATTGGTTAGGTGGCTTAAACAGATCAGAGGTTAGCATCCAAGGATTTCGAAGTTCATTCATGTACATGTTCTGATAAGAAAGTCGAAAAACATCTGCTTTGAAAGATGGGCTCACTGGGGAGTCTTTTCTATGCCGTTTCTTACAAGGTCCTCAGACTGTTTTGGCTCCTGGTTTCCGCCTTTCACCCCAAGGCGGTGTTTGTGTGACTCCCTTCCCCAGTGCGCTGTCAGCACGCAGGCTGGGAAAGCGGCCCGCGGGGCCGGGAGGGCTGCCCTCGCCCAGGGCTGCGGCCTAACCCGGGGAAGGAGGCTCCAGCCCGGAGCTCTGAAATTGCATCCTAGCTTTCTACCCACTCTCTTCTCCGCGGCCTCGAATCATCCTGATCATTGGTTTGTTTCTTTCGTGGTCTGCCTCCTCCAGCTGAAAGTGAACTTCGTATGAGCAGGAGCCTCATCTCCCTAAGTCCTGTTTAGCATCCCCAACCCATACAGAATATAGAAGGTGCTCAATAAATATTCGCTTAACGAATGAGAGAATGATCTTATGAAACCTGCCTCATCTCCCTGGTCATCAAATTTTTCTCACCTGCAGAATGAGGACTGTGTGTCAATACGGGACGAGATCGCGTGTGTAAAGCCACCGACTCCAGCGCCTGGCACGGAGCAGCGCTTACCAAATGCCTCGCTGCGGGGGACCGGCCGTGCCGACTGCTCAGTGCGGACGGTGGAAGGGAGACGCCTGAAAAATGCGCTGGAGGATACAGAGTAGCCCTGCTGAAATCATTCGTGAGGACTGAGACAGCGACAGGAAGCCAACACATAGTTCATGGGCTGCTGGAAAGGCGTGAGCAAAGGTCGGGAGTGGGGAACCTGCAGCCTTGGGGCCCCAGGTGGCCTTCTGGATCCTTGAGTGTGGCCTTTTGACTGAATCCAAATTTTACAGAACAAATCCTTTTAATAAATTGGGGATTGACATGGAGGAATCCTGAAGATCCCTTTTTGCACAAAAGTCTTCCCATGAGCCTGGCGGAGCGAGAGAGGCCCGCTTATGGTGGCCACAGAGGCCTGGCAATGAGCAAGTTTGGACTCACACTTTAATCCAGTGATAGACTATGTTTTGCTCTTTAAAAATGCTGTTCTGGAGGGATCAAGAGGTGGCTGACGTTCTACAAAATTACCTTATAGCAGAAAAACTACCCCACTGACAAATTGGCAGAGAGTCTAGTCTTTAAAAAATGTAATTAAATAAGTGCTCCGTTCACAAAAGCCAGGTATCAATCATGGATGGTATTTCAGTTTTGCTCCTGTCTTCCACGGTGCAGTTGGGTGATTGTAACTCTGGCGGTGGCATCAGACAGACGGGGGCTCTGATTCCAGCTCCATTACCCACTCATTGCACGGCCCACGGCACTCATTATCCTCTCTAAACTTCCGTTTCCCCATTTGTAAAATAAAGTTAGTAATGGTACATTGAGTTGTGAAAATTTAAACAAATAAATAAATAAAACACTAAGCCTATAAAGCCCTCAGCCCAATGTCTTCAACTAGGAAGTTCTAAATTAATATTAGGTTTTCCTCCTAAAAATATTGCTATTGGGCAGGCACAGTGGCTCACGCCTATATACCTAGCACTTTGAGAGGTCGAGGAGGGAGGAGCCCTTGAGGCCAGGAGTTTGAGACCAGCTTGTGCAAGAGCAAGATCTTGTCTCTGCAAAAAGTATAAAAATTAGCCGGGCGTGGTGGTGCGAGCCTGTAGTCCCAGCTACTCGGGAGGCTGAGGCAGGAGGATCACTTGAGCTCAGGAGTTTGAGGTTGCAGTGAGCTGTGATGATACCACTGCACTCTAGCCCGGGTGACAGAGCTAGACAAGACCCTGTCTCAAAAAAAAAAAAAAAAAAAATATATATATATATATATTCCTAATTTCCACACTATACTCTTATTCATGCTTTATTCCATTCTTGGTCTTTGACATAGTTCCTTTACCATCTGTGTGTATACAGTTTTGATTTCTTCAAAATAATTCCAGTGGACAGTGGAGGAGTATACAAGATGAAAGAAAGGTGCCCAGGAATGGAAGATTATTGTACCTGGGAAACAGACATGTGGGTTTATTATACTATGCTCTACTTTTTTATATATTTGACATTCCTCATGAAACAAAGTTAAAAAAAAAAAAAGGAACCAACATTTATGGCCATTGAAGGAGAGATTTCTGGTGAGGAATGATCTCTGACTCATTGTGGCCTGAGATTTTAGTGTTGGTATTAATTAGAATAATAATATTCCAAATATTCCAACTAATTGATGAATTACCAATCATACACTCAGGGACTCATCTAGCTCTGTCTTTTTAAACTGGTTGTCCGAACTCGACAGAAAGAGGCCCTCCACCCTCGCTCAGCTGCACACAAGCTGGCACGAAGCTTCTGATTTAGGCCCCTCCTGTCCTCATCCTTTTTCTTCTGTTTCTATATTCCTTTCCCCTCCAATCTGATGCTTGGTGCATCCCCTGTGATAAGAATTCTTCAGGGAAATTTCAGGTCAAACCCGTGTCTCCTGGGTTGGTTAGAGAGTGCGGGTCTCCGTGTCTAACTCACAGATGTTCTCTTCTTGGTCTGGCTCAGCTCTGGCTTGGATTCAGTAGCAACTGGCAGCTGCCCTTTGTGACAGACCCCTCTGGCCGGCAATGTGGTCGTAGGTGGTCCTTGGCTTGTACGAAAAGCATCTTTCCTTTCCTTTGGCTTCCCTCCTGCAGGAGATGTTGTGTAAAATGGTCTCTGGTCACCTCAGATGGCAACCACAGCTCACCTTCTTCTTCCTCAACTGACTGCATAAGCCCACACAGGTGACAGCTTGTCAGGGATTTTCTTGGATGGCACAGATTTTTCCAGTTTTTCTTTAGTTCTTATTTGTAAGAGCCTTCCTCAAGATATTTAAAATAATAACATGATAGAATACAAGGTTCAGGATTAACTTTCATTCATTCATTCAAAAACAACAAAAATGAGCACCTTGATGGGCCAGTCACTATTCTGGACACTTGAGATACATCAGGGAAAATGAAACAAAACAGACAATCATTTTTACCCTCTTTGAACTTACATTCCACTGAGAAGAAAAATGAAATAAATGTAATAAGTGAGCAAAGTCTGTAGCTTGGTTGAAGATGCAAAGTGATCTGAGATCCTAAAGCAGGGTGAAGGGAGTTGGAGTGCTGGGCATGGAATCTGCAGGTGGTCAGGGCAACCTCAATGAGAATTCATCATTTTTGTAAAGACTGAAGGAGGGGAGGATGAGCTAACTGGATGTTAAAGGGAAGAGTGATTCTGGCAGAGGGAGCAGGCCCTACCGAGGGAAGTGAGCGGGGCTTGAGAGGCAGGAGTGAGAAGGCAGCAGAGGAGGGGAGGCACGAGGGCAGGAGGCCTGGTGCACCAGATGCATTGAAGGGGCTCTGGCTTTTCCCCTGCAGGTTTGGAGCAGAGGAATGGCATGACTGAATTTAGGTTTTAAAAGGATCGGGGGCGGGTGCCTGTGGCTCATGCCTGTAATCCTAGCACTCTGGGAAGCTGAGGCGGGCAGATTGTTTGAGCTCAGGAGTTTGAGACCAGCCTGAGCAAGAGCAAGACCTCCCCATCTCTACTAAAAAAAAAAAAAAATAGAAAGAAAATTAGCTGGGCAACTAAAAATATATAGAAAAAAATTAGCCGGGCATGGTGGCACATGCCTGTAGTCCCAGCTACTGTGGAGGCTAAGGCAGGGGGATTGCTTGAGCCCAGGAGTTTGAGGTTGCTGTGAGCTGGGCTGACACATGGCACTGTAGCCCGGGCAACACAGTAAGACTCTGTCTCAAAAAAAAAAAAAAAAAAAAAAAAGGGATCGTTGTGGTTTCCTTCATACTTAGAAAGTTTAAAAAAAAAGAACATTATAACCTGTTTATAAGTGAATGCACTGGAGGCTTAATGCACTGTTTTGAGTTGGGCTTGTGGTGAAAGCAGACAACTTTTGGTTGATTTAGTGCCTGTGGCACTTCAACGAAACTAGATAATGCATCCAGTTGAAGTTCCCGTACTCACTTCCACCGCCCGCTGCTGGTCTATGCTTGGTTGGGGGGTTGTGGTAACAACCCACTTACGCTGCAGTGGAGGCACGACGGCAGCGAGGAGGTGCTCTAGCAGCTCCCACTTCCTACTACAAGCATGGATGATGTCAAGTAACGGATAGTGTCAAAATCTTCTCCAACAAATCTTTGACTCAGGAATTTAGTATAGATCCTGGAAGATGAAAATGATCATTTTATAAAAAGAATCAATTTGCTAGTAGATATAGTAGATAAAGACTAAGTCAGTTTGTTTTATACATCTTAGTTTTTGAATAGATAAAAGAATGACATCATGGAAAATCATAAAATATGCTGGATATGGAGTAAGGATGTAATAAATACTGTTTCATTGAGTTGGATCTTAGCCAAAATAGTATAATATCCATTAACAGGAAAAAAACCCACCACATTGCTTGGAGAATGTGAAAAGTTGCCCTGGCAAGTCTCATCTATTTAGTGGTCACATTGATCTAACATCATGTTGATTTCCTACAGAGTTAATTTCTCACTTCTCCAGACTGTAATGTCAGCACTGTTGCACATCTTTTTGCTTCTTTACCAAAAATATCACTACAGTCCAAGTGCCAATAGCTAAAAGGCATGAAACCTATGACTGAATTAAACTCTGTATTCCATTTTACCAATTACCAAAAAAGAAAACTAAGTTGGAAACTGCTTTTGCAATATAGTTTGAATAAGGTAATTTTATTTTATGTCATTAGGTAAAAGCATATCACTAATAAAGTTTGATATTTAGGCTTCAAAGAGTGGAAAATGTTACTCGGTAAGTTTAAGGAGGTGATATCAGAGATAATAGGACCATCTTGAGAAAGAAGATTTGGATATTAAAACTCAGGAATTCCAAAAGCATACGGCCTCCTCTCCTAATTCAGTTCACCAGGACATGAGTTCAGAACTGTTGACACTAAGCTGGATACTTTTAGAGAAATCATAGCTTTTCTGGGCATCAATTTCAAGTGCCAAGAAAACACAGACCTTGAGATTGTTTAGAGAATTGAGGGAGACGCCTTGCTTAAACCAGAGTAGATTTTAGCTAGAACACACTAGAATCCAGGGTCTGCTCAGGTGTGAGAATATAACTATAGTGATTGGTAAACAGCCACCGCCCCAACTCTCCTAGGGCTCACCCCCACCTGCTCACCAAGCCTGTGTCTCCCTTGGGACCCCTCCTACCCCATCAGTGTGCGTACTCAATAATTGTTCATTATAACAAGAACTTGTACACAGCACATATCTAGTGTATGATCGCCAACTTGTTAGTAACCCTCGTGGAAGTACTTTTAATGGTTAGAAATGACATATAGTATTAAATGTTATTTTATCTTCACAAATATATAATTGTTTTGAGGTTGTCCCTTAAAAATGAATAATGTTTAATATCATTTCTATGCAAATACACACAGGACACACCAATGAAAAATACAGAGCACGAGTCACACCAGCCAAACCCGATTTGAGCCACATGCCAGATCTGGAGGGTGCCATTCAGCTGCCAGTGCAGCCCTGTAAGAAGGCACATGCCACTGCTGGGGAGGTACTTTTCACCTCCTCTCTTTTAATACTTAAATGGCTAATTAGCCTTTGCCCACACCAAACCAAAATTAGTCATTGACAAAAGATGCCTTGGCTTGTCCAGTTATATGTAAACTTCAGACTTTTTGTACCTCTGTTGGTGTATCCTCTGCTTCCTGTGCTGTCTTCTTCCACTCAGTGTGCATGTGTGGAGCTAAACGAATGGCTCCTTCTCCACTGGGGTGTCAGCAGTCATCTCAAATTTAGCAAGTCCAAAACCCAACTGCTCATCCAGCCTCCACCCCAGCCTATTCCCTCTCTTAGTAAATAACAATTTTATCATTCCTGGTTTTCAAAGACAACAAATCCTTTGAAGCTGGTTTGCTTTTGCTCTGTCTCCCACCCCATCATCAACACATCCAAATACTGACCTCTACAAAGTATCCCAGAAATTGAAAACTTCCTTTGCCATTTTCTCTTGTTTGGATTACTACAAGAGGTTCTTGTAATAATCTATAGATTCCTAGGTATCAACCTAATACTCTACTATCTACCCTCAAAATATCAGCCTTGGAAGATTTAAGCGCTTCCAAGCTGTGGGAATATTGCACAATCCTCCATCCTGGTCTGGGAGGCTGGTCTTGCCGAGTCTCACTGGCTTTCTCTCTCCTTGCTTGTTCTCCCTAAAACTAGCCAGACACAGATTTTGGCACTTGCTACTCCTTCTACATTGAATATTGCTCCCTTAGATTGTCTTGCTTCCCTCTGGTCAAGTGTCACCTTAAAAGTAAGGTCTTTCTTCGCCTCCCTTTATAAAAGAGCAAGCCCTCACACAGTGCAATGTGTCACCTGCCCCTGCCTCATGCTTTATCTTTTCCAAGACAGTTACCACTATCTGAAATACTATATATGTACTTGTTAACTTTTTATATAAACTTCTGTCTCTCTAACAGAATAAGCCCCAGCAAGGGAGGCATTTTTTTCCTGTATCTATCACTATATTCCCAGTGCTTAGAACAAAGCTTCTTATGTAGTAGTCAATGTGTTGTTAAATGACTGGGTAGTGTCTACCACATATCAAGTGCTAGGGATGCAGAGATCTTAGAATGGTCCTTTCTCTCAGAGCACTCACAGGTTTCTCTCCATACGTCCGGGCTGAGAACAGAGGAATTACATCCTCCCCATATATCCCACATGTGCTATATATTGGGTAATTTTTTTCTAAAGCTGATTTACCTACATGTATATTCCCTCAAGCAAGGGGCACTAAGACTAGATATGGTTCTATCCCAAAGGTGAATGAATTCTTCAGATAATTTTAGAGTATAAAAATGGAGAAAAATATTAAATTTGCCCCAACTCGCAAATGTGTTCAGAAAAGCTGATTAGTTCTAAATTATCTCAGTAGTAGTCACTAGCTAATTAGAAGAATAACTGAGAAGATTGTATTAAATTAAAGCTGAATACTTATGAAGGACATATTTATGTGGAAAGTTGGTTAAAAGATAAAAGGGAATATGAATGTTGAGTACTAGTACTGCGGATGCTTCTTTGAAAAGTCCTTTCTGTAGCGACTGCTGCTGACTGTGGGGAATCCCAACTCAAAATACGAGCAGAGGGTCTGTGTAGTAATGGGTTGCATCCAACTTGAAAGCACTTGGCCAGCGTGCACATGTAGAAGAGGTCACACCAGTAACCCTGTAACTCACCATCCAGTGTGTGAGTCTATATCAAACATTCAATCAAAAAGTATGTCTTAAACCCCTCCTAGTACGGATGAACCATTATTTTTAATTAGAATGCTCAGGTTTTTTCCTAAACAATAATACCAAATAGGCACTGTCTGAAATGAGTCTACACCCCATAAAGATTAATTTGCAAAAGTTCTCTGTCAATTTTTCTAAGTGAGGTTTTATAAAATTGCTATTTTACATGACCAATGAATTCTGCAAGTCAAAATAAAATTATTTGAAAATCTAATGCTATTCTGCATTCTTGATTAAGTCAACCAGATTAATTTTGTACTTATTTGCAATTTATAGCAAAATCTGTATTCATTTTTGCCACTCTGTCTACTTGGTACAGTTGCTAAACATTCCTATCAATATTGCAGACAAGATGGAACACCTGATTAATCCAAATATCCAAACATAGTTTGCCTGATCTTGGCTAATTTATCTTGTATTGACAAAAATCAAAAGTACTTAAGAAATAAGCATACAAAATGTTACTCACCATCTCGTAAATGTCAACCTTATTGGGAGGCAGTATTATGTGTGGAATGCTTGCTTGGTTTAAATTTCCCAGCATAATTGAAAATATGTTTTAATAAATCTTACATATTAAAAATAATCTGGTTGCAACAGGACAAGAAAAATTAGACTCATTTGATAACATTCTCATTTAAATACTTAGCACTATGCTTGTACTCAATGATTATATCAAGTAAATCCTCCAAATTCACAGTAAAAATGTAATTGCCTGAGAAATAATATAATAAAAAACTGAATAACAAATATATGAAGTCTGCATTACAACTATAGAGCAAGTCAATACCAAAAGATTGATAGTGTTTGTTTGATATTGTGGAGTTATAATTTGAAACTGTTTATGTTACAACTATGAAAATATATGGCTTGGCATCAAAAATTGCAATGTTATAAAATTCACTCCTTCCTATCTCTTAAAGGCACAGAGTAAAATTGTAAAATCAATCTTTTATTATGGATAAGGTAAAGAAAATAAAATCTTCCTGGGAAAACATAGATTCAATACCATTCCCTATATTTTCTTCAACTCTGTCCATGAATATGTTCCTTGATCATTGTTTCTCATGATGAGAGTGTCTCCATTATTGTTAATATCTTAGAAGTGGATTTCATCCACAACTTTGTACATCTGCCTAATTTTATCTCATAGCCAATACTTGGATTGACAAGATATCCCTGAGAACCTTTCTTCTGAGCCTTCCAGAGAAAATCACTCTTCTCTCTTGGCTCTATACATGTGCAATTATTAAAGTACCAATTATACTATGTTTCTAAAATTAGATGATCTGTTTCTTCAGTCAACAGTGAAGTCTTTGAAAGTGTAGATCAAACGTTCATCACTGAAACCCCAGAACCTTGTACATTACTTAATGCTTAGAGGTAATTCAATACATGCTTGTTGGGTTTTTTAATGACATAGAATTGAATTGAGTGTATAAAGCAGGAAACTTGTTTTAATATGTTCTAGAAAGGTTGTTAATATCTATTTATTCATCTTGCCAGAAGTGTGATAAAGTTTGTGGGGTTATAAGAGTAAACAGACATCTTGCAGACAGAACAACACAATGCAGGGAAAACCCCTGTCAGAGGAGACACTGTCACCTGCTCAAATATCCATTCCCCAGACATTCACCAGTCACCTCACATATGCAGGATACTCAGCTCACTTCTGGCAATGTGAAGACCTCCCTTCTCCCAAGGGTCTTCAGACCTGGTAGGAGGTGTGAAGTTTTGTAGCAGTATGCAGTCCGCACAGAGATATTGCATTTCTTCTCCTAAGCAGTTGTTTTACCCCGAACATCATTTCTTGTATTCACTCTAGTAAAAAACCAGCCCAAGATGTTAAATTAATGGGGATAAAACATCAACAAAGTATTTAAATGTCTGGACACTGACAATTCCCAGTAAATGTTAGGCTTTCGATAACCATTGACTTCCCCATCAAAGTTGGGTTGTCCCGCGTGAACCCGATGAGCATATGCTGCCCTTTCTGCCCCTGCCTCAGAGTCTGCAGGTCCTCCGTTAGTAGGAGCCAGGTGCCACCCACCCCATCTCCACACAAAGCTCCCTCCGGCCTTCTAGTTGGTCCTTACACAAGGGAGGAACTACTACACTCTCAAATTGTCCCCAGCCCGCTAGCCACTCTCCAATGACATCTTAGGTTCTTGCTGGGCACCCTGTGACGCTGAGCAGGCATCACTGTCACTGTTGGGGAACAGTGTTGCTACCGAGATCTTCAGTGTGAATTGCTGTGCACTCAGGGCTCTGTCTTCAATCTGTGAATCCACGTGTTGGGTCATTTGCTTTTCTCTTTCCCACAGAACACTTACTGGGTTCAGACAGAAAGGCAAGCAGAGCAGATGTGACCTCTGCTTTTATGAAGTTTGCATTCCCTGGACATGGAGTGGATGTTAGGTCCCTGTCACTTGGCTCATGTTCTTTTCTCTTTTCCCCTTATGGCTTTCAAAAGGGTAAGCGTGAATGCCCACTACTTTTGGAAGAGTGTGCGTGTGTGTGTGTGTGTCTCCATGTCCACTTTCCAAACATATACACAAATGCACACCACATCCCCCTAATACACTAAGTATTTTTGTTGTTGTTGTTTTTCTCTATCAAAAACTTTCTAGCTACGTGTGTTTCTTTCTCTCTACCACCTCCAGCATGTAGCATGGTATCTAGAACACAGCCATTCTTCAGTAGGCACCTGATGAGTGACGTATAAATAAACAAATGAACAAACAAGGAACCCAGCATTGCAATCACTCACTTGTGTGGGAGCAATTAAACTATTTTTAGAAATGTGGAAGTTTGTAGTACTATTCATAAATACTGACTAACTCCTCCTGTGTGACAATTACACTTTCCCAGCCATGGGCTCAGCCTGGGCCACCTGACTTGCTTTGGCCAATGAAAGGGAGCAGAAGTGATGTTACCCACTCCTGAGCACAAGTCCTAAAAACAGTTGTGTGGTTCCATCATCTGTCTTTCCCCTGGGCTCTGAGACCAGTATGATCCACTTGAGGGTTTTTCTTCATTAGACTCAGGGTACAGGGGATATGGAATCCCAGCTAAACTCACAGATGACATGAACAGAGGGCAAGAAATAGACCTTTGCTGTTTTAAGGCATTGAGGTATGAGTTTTATTTGTTTTAACCACAGTGAAGTTTAGTCTAAGCTAACTGATTAATGGAGTATCAGGGACTTGCTTATTTGACAGAGGAATTATCCAGAGCTCCTAACAGTCTGAGAGCCTGGAATTGCAGAAGGAAGAAGCTATCACTCCCTGAGAACTCCCTGGGCATCGAGTATTAGATACTCTTACATTTATAAGTCTTACAACCATATTGAGGTTGGGTCTATCATGGCGCACAGACAAAAAAGCAGACTCCATTCGTGATTGTAATTACGCTTGTTGAGCTTCCGCTATGTGCCCGCTCTATGGAATTTCGTGTTTACGATTATCCCAGAGTCAGTGGCTTTTCATTCCACACATGTGCTTTCGTGTGCCTGTGTGCGTGCTGGCAGGCTGTGACACAATAAGAAGCATATAGTTGGTCTTCACCCCTGGTACCTGACACAGAGCTCCTAAAACTCTTGGCATATTCTGAGTGACAGGGGTGAGAGGATCATCTTTTGTTATTAATAATAAGCCCTTTCAACCATACCTGAGTGTGAGGTGACTCTTGGAAGATGAGGTCTGGTTGCCAGAGGAACCAACCATATGATTACAGGACTGAACTTTCAGCCTCATTCCCAACCTCTGGGGAGGGAAGAGAGGCTGGAGATTGAGTTCAGTCAGGTGGCCAATGATTTAATCAATCGTGCCTGTGTAATGAAGCCTGAGCAGTGGCGTTTGGAGAGTTTCTAGGTCAGTGCACATGTCAGTGCTGAGAGTGCGGTGCACCTGCAGAGGGCAGGGGGACTGCTGCACCCATGCCTTGCGCTGTGCACCTCTTCCATTCAGCTGCTTGTCTGTATCCTTCTCAATATCCTGTACTGTAAGCCAGCAACTTAAGTAAACTATTTTCCTGGGTTTTGTAAGCTTTTATAGCAAATTATAGAACATGAGGAGGGGGTTATGAGAACCTCTGATTTACAGCCAATTCATCAGAAGTGGAGGTGACAACCTGGCACTTGCGATTGGTGTCTGAACTGGGGGCCAGTCTTGTGGGACTAGCCCTTAAACTGCGGGTCTGTGCTATCTCTGGGGAGTTAGTCTCAGAATTTCTTTAAATTGTAGGACACCCTCTTGGTGTCCACAGAGAACAAGAAAATTGCTTGGTTAGAAAACCTACATAATTAGTGTTAGAAGTGTCCTGAACGTATTTTTCCTTTGACAGGGCGAAGGCAGGTGGGGCAGGCAGAAAACCATGGTTGCTCATATCTATGGCATCGTCGAGTTTTGTAAAGTAGTTCACTTTGCAATTCTGTATCTGATTTTCTTATTTGTAGAATAAGCAATGATGCATTCTATATCAGGATACAATTATGAAAATAAATATCAAATACAACGTGAAAATCCGTTGAAAATATAATCTCTATATATGTCAGTTCCCTCTGTTATCATTGGCACAGGTAAAGGAGCAGCTGACTCTCATTGTTCCTACTGAGTCAGTAGAGCGTGGATGGAAGACAGACATCTTCACATGCACATGTGTCTGGTGGAGTAAGAAAGAAAAGTAAATATAATTTAAATTTAAAACTTCCAAGAGCCCATAATTTCCCAATCTCAAATAGATAGGGGAAAATGATTCATAGCCTCTTTTTATTAAATGAAAAGAGGGAAATCAGAAAGCAAATAAAGACGTAGCATTTAATGGCATGCTTGCTGAAGGAAATCTCACTTGGAATCACTAATGCACAGCATCGGGAAGTATCTCAGAGATTCACAGACCAACACTCTCATTTTATGGTGAGGAAACTGATGCAGGATGAGGGGAGAGTAACTTGCCCAGAGTCATTCTGGTAATTAGTTCACCTATGACAGTTTAATAATTTCAGTACACTGAGTTTTGTTGAGCTGGGATTTTGTACTCAAATAAAACAGTGTAAAAGTAAATACCCCTTTTGTGTCCCTAATTATAATGCAGGTAGTCATTGGAACTCATCTGAGTTCTTTGCTACTAGAAGTCTCCACTTTGCAATTCACATTTTTAATTTATTCTAACATTTTTCCAGTTACAGTCTAATTTATTCCTTATTCAGTACAAATCACAACTGAATTCTGATAAGCAAATGGTATCATATCAGGAAGCAAAAAGATTACTTAGGAGAATAATATCCTTGTGTTTACTCTTTATAAGTCTGTCTTTCAAATCTTGATTACATTAGATTAATGATCTAACTTTAGATCTCAGAGAACAAAATCATTATACACCAACACAGCTTATAGGCCATCTAAATAGAGGCTAAAATTTTAATGAGCATTGAGAAGGTTCCTCTGAGTTAGGATTTATGAAAAGAATTCATGAGTGTTTTAAGTGAACAATGTTTGCATTGGGTTAAAGTGAGGCAGTGGATGCCTGATATACTATGAATTTTATAAGGCACTTCAAGCACCAGGCAGGAATGCTGACTCTAGTTAAAGAGTACTATTATTTGCAAAAGTACAAATATCATTAATAGTTATCCTTTAAAATAATAATTTAAAAAATAATAATAATAGAAGGAAGAAGTTGGTATTCATTAACACTTTAGCATAAATTTATCTGTTAGCATACTAATAAAACCTCAAAAGTTGGTTCTTTAAAGGGAGTGAAGGATAGGGCCTTTTAGGAAAGGCAGGCCTGGATGAGATAACAGAGTGGAGGCTCCAGCCAGGTAATACAGCAGATGTCAGGACATCGCAGAGAACCACAAAAATGAACTAGGAGGAAATCAAAGGAAAACGTCAAAGATTTGCTTAGTACCTGTCTATAGAAAAAAAAAGTGATTCTAAAACCAATTAATCACAAATCATTCAAAGTATGTATTCTAAAAATTTGCCTTCAAAGTAAGACCAGCCAAAGAGAGAAAATCCTAAGTCCTGTCATTTCAAAGACAAAAAAAAAAGCCTCAAAAAATGAAAAATAAATTAAAATTAAAATATGAGCTTACTTAGGCACTTTCTTTGTATTTTAGATATAGGATCACTCATTCCCCCATAAATATCTATTGATATTACTCTAAAATTGCTCTGTTAAAGTCTCAAGGGATTGAAAATGTATTTTTAAAAAATGAAAAAAATGTGTGTCATACTCTCAAGACCTCTACTCCAATACAAAATAATAGTAAGATACGTATTTATGAGAGCCATAAGGAATGCTTTTGGAGTTCATAGGAGACAGAGAACCTTCCACATGGTTAAATCAGGGATACTTCATGACAACAAAGGAGGCATCAAAGTGACACTGTGGTGGTGGTCTTCTTTCTTTATTTATTTTATTTTTCAGAATATTATAGGGTACAAATGTTTGGTTACATGGATTCCTTTTGTAATGTTTGAGTCAAAGTTATAAGTGTGCCCATCACCCAGATAGCGTACATTGTACCTGTTAGGTATGATTTCACCCATCCCTTCCTCCCCCCTCCCACTTGCATGATTTCCATTGAGTTTTACTTCCATCTGTGCACATGAATGCTGACCGGTTAGTTCCATTTAGTAGTGAGTACATGTGGTGTTTTTTTTTCCATTCTTGCAATACTTCACTTAGGAGGATGATCTGCAGTTCCACCCAGATTGCTGCAAAGAGTATTAGTTCTTTTCTATGGCTGAGTAGTACTCCATGGTATACATATACCACATTTTATTAATCCACTCATGAATTGATGAGCGCTTGGGTTGAGTCCACACATTTGCAATTGTGAATTGTGCTCCAATAAACATTATAGTGCAGGTGTCTTTTTGATAAAATGACTTGTTTTCCTTTGGGTAAATACCCAGTAATGGGATGGTTGGATCAAATGGTAGATCTACTTTCAGTTCTTTGAAGAATCTCCATACTATTTTCCATAGAGTTTGCACTAGTTTGCAGTCCCATCAGCAGTGTATAAGCGTTCCTATCTCTCCGCATCCATACCAGCATCTATTGTTTTGGGACTTTTTGATAAAATCCGTCCTTTCTGGGGTTCAGTGAAATCTCATTGTGGTTTTGATTTGCATTTCTCTGATGATTAGTGACATTGAGCATTTTTTCATATGTTTATTGGCCATTAGTCTATCTTCTTTTGAAAAGCTTCTGTTCATGTCTTTTGCCTACTTTTTAATGGGGTTGTTTGATTTTGTCTTGTTGATTTGCTTGCGTTCTTTCTAGATTCTAGGTATCAGCCCTTTATCAGATGTATAGCATGCGAGTATTTTCTCCCATTCCATAGGTTGTCTATTTGCTCTGTTGATTATTTCCTTGGCTGTGCAGAAGTTTTTTAATTTAATCAAGTCACATTTATTTATTTTTGTTGTTCTTGTGATTGCACTTGGGGTCTTCATAAATACTTTGCCTAGGCCAATATCTAGAAGAGCTTTTCCAACCTTTTCTTCTAAAATTCTTACAGTTTCATGGTGGTGTTTTTTTTTTTTTTAAAGATTTGGGCTTGGGAATGAGTCTCTGTTGGTCAGATCCTGGCTCTATCACATGCTAGCTATTGGAGCACAGTTCACTCTTGATCAGGTTGGAAAACCCTTAGAACAGTGCCAAGCACATGTGAGTATTTGGAGAATATGGTCCATTATTGTATTTCTCTGCAGCAAGCTTCCAGCAGTCTGAGTTGATGATGTGAGTTATAAGGGAAAGGGGGAGAAGTTTGTTGAGGGCAGTCTGCATGAACATGGCCCCGGGCACAGTCATAGAACAGAACTGAGCAGACAAGGAAGCTGAGCAGCAAAGCCAAGATGGGGGTTCTGAACACCTATTGCATTTAGCTGCTTCCTTTTTATAAGGCAGATCATTTCACACCTCACATTACACCAATCTGTGGACATGTCATGGTCCCTACACGACTGGCATCTGAGAGAGGGTGGTTAAATGCACGGGTGGGTGCTTGTTAAATAACACAATAAAACACACAGGAATGGTTTTGTACAACCTCCAAATCTTAAGCCTGGGCTCTACTAAGCTTCATGCACCACTTTTCTTCCATTTTCATCTTCAATTTTAATCTTCTGTAACATTTTGTTCTCCCTGCTTGTTCACAGACACGATAGCCAGTGCCATTACTTGGCCTTCTTCCAAGTCCATTCCTGTGTGTGAATACTCTCTTTTGCTTACTAAATTATGAACCTAGCCTCGGGGCTCAGGAGAAACCCATTTTCTCTGGAAGCATTCTCTCACAACTGCATTTCATGATCATCCTCCTACAGTCGTATCTGTCCAGATGATTTTTTTAATGTGACACAGGTCCATACAGATGGATATTTCTATATCTGTCTGTGTGATTCATGTGGGTCATGTACCTGTAATTGGCCTCTTTGGGGTTCTTTTGTGTGAATTTCTTTTTGGTGGCTCTGTAGTCCAACTACTATGACAGCTTGCTTCAAGGAGACAATGTGAACAAATATCTAATTATCTGTTTCCTCACTAATGTTACTGGATTCTGCATAGATAGGCCAATAGTAACATTTTAGGGTCTAATTTGAAATTTCAGCAGTAGTTCAATCTATAACCTCTATGAGAGTTAGCTGAAGTGTAGCCATTCTCAGTGCTGATCATAAAACAAATCCTTACCTTTGAGCACATACCATAGGCATGTACCACAGCTTTAAGGGGATGGATCTTACATTCAGACACCGTAGTTCTTGCTCCCAAAACACAAACGTAGGTGTCTACTGCTTCATATAAGGGTCTCCGTAAGCCCCAGTTGAATGTGTGTCTTTCAGAGGGTCAAAAAGTTACAGAAAACTGGTTTTTTTAAATTAAAATCAAAACAGATAATTATTGTGTATAGTGCAAATGGTATATAATTTTTAAAATTTAACTTGAGACTTGAGGAAGTCTGTAGATTCCAGCAGCTGTTTCAGGCAACCACCACATGCACTCTGAAGTAATTTGTTCTCCTTCATTGGGGAAATAACAAAGAGTTGAGAAGAACCCTATGGAGATGTGTCTATCTCATGGAGGATGCCTTGGGCCTCCAGTTGAACAACTTCCCTCTGTGTAATGGATACCGTCAGGAGCTGCCCTGAGAGTGCCCGAAAGAGAATTTTAATGTGTTCTTACCCACATGCAAATGTCTGTGCGAGCACCTTCAAGACAGAAATCCACCATGTCCTGCCTTGCCATCGTAATTAGCCAAACAGTTTTTTTTTAATTAGAGTAAACGTGTTTGGAATGCTATAATTACTTGTTGATAAGGAAAACATTTGCTCTAATTAGGTACTCATTAGAAATTCAAAAACCACTTAATATTAGCAATTAAAACCAAAACTGTACTTTGAGATTGAATTCCCCAAGTCAGTAAACTAAGCAGCTCAATACACACTAGTCCCAAATTTTACTTACCTGACTGCAGCTCCGGAGGGCACAGAGGGAAAGAGACAGTAGAAGACTTAATTGAAAAACGTGTAGTGGGAAGACCAAGGTACTGAACAGTCCACCCCTCGTGGAAGTCACCAATGCAGAGGGGTGGGCAGAGATCCAGAAACCATTTGTTTAGAGTAAAGCATGCAGAAAGGAAGGTGGGAAGGAAGACAGAGAGGGAGGAGAGGAAGGAAGTAACAGTTACTCATCCAGCAAATAACTGGGCCCTTTCAATGTGCAGAACAGCCCAAGTTCACACACACAGCAGACTTAGGAGGAAATCAAGTGATCGTGCCAAAAAACAGCACTACAACATGATAGTTAATGCATGACAGAAAATCATGACTCAATACTATAAATCTCATTAGGCAAAATATGATAAAATGTCACATAAATAATAGGGGCCATGAGACTTCCCAGCTATTTCAAAGGGGCAGCATTTCCTCAGAGGGAAAATCATCAGGCAGCTTTGTCAAATGGGCAGGATATTTGTTTTTGGTTTGTTTGTGTGTTTCTTTTGACTGAGAGAGGAAAGGGCACTGTGTTCTTAAGTAAGAACACAGGGTCATGCATATATAATACATTTTTAAAACATGTATTTTAGGTTTCATTGATAATGCAATTATGTAAAATTTTGGTGAGGTAGCTTTTTGCCACATTGTTTGAAAAAAAATTATTTGATTTTTCTTTGAAATGCCAATGAAGATATTTTGCTAGCTTAAACAAAACAGGGCAATGTGTAAAGATAATAATTATGTTTGGATAAGGACTCACTCACACATCTCCCATTTAGGACTTGAACTTCTCTATTCACTTCTCCCTTTTCTTTTCATAAAAGCTTCCAGAATTGTATGTTTCAATCACTGGAATGAAGTTAACATATTTTGGTTTTCTTTTAAAGCTATGCCAAGCTTCAGTGACAATTCCCACTCAATAAACACTATGTGTTTTCTCTTTAGACAGATGCCACATTTTTTACAGGGAGCTATTGTTCTGTTTTCTAATTCATTCCTTTCTATGTCATAAATCTTGGCAAAGGAAGCCTGTGTCTACATGTACAACTAATTTGACTGTTTTGACTGAACTGAGGGGCTATTACCTGCTTGCTGATAACTTAGTTAAATAGCTAGCTGTCACAATGATCCTGCTGGCTGGGTGTTAACTCACAGCAAGCGTGGCTGAGAGGGGCTCTGTTTCACTGCTGGATGAGGACTCCAATGACAGAGCCATGGCTCTAGACCGAGGCTTGTCCGTTCCTGGTGGTGCCAGCTTAACCACCATTTATTTAATGGTGCAGTTTCCACTGATTAAATGAGCATAATAGTTTTAATAATTTGTCTCAGTTTTGGAAAATTGCTTTGCCCATGCATTTATTTATCTACTCATTTAATGACTACTTTTTCAGTATTCTTCCGTAATTCAGATTCAGTGCCTTCCTCAAGGCACCCACAATTCAGTGGAGAGAGAGACTGGCTCCTTCTCAGTCTCGGTCACAGACAGACTACCCCACTTCGGCTCTTCCCAGAAATGCCTGGAGCTCTCGGGATCCCCTCATCAATCCTCTCTTTCTTATTGTTTTACGGTTCTTCCCTCAGCGATTTCCATATATCAAATTACCTCCTGAATGCTGATGACTCTACAATTTATCTCTCAGCCTACAGTCTTCTATATATCCAGCCGTCTTGAGAACACCTCTGTGTGTGCGTTTCTCAGGCACCTAAAATCCATCCCTCGCACCTCCCCCGTCTTTCTCTCCAAGCCTGTGCTCTGCCCATCAGTTCCTGCCTCAGTGAGCTGCCCTGTGCCTGCAGTTGCCTAAGCCGGACCTCTCATCAGTGAGTAGCCTTAACTCTTTTCTCAGCCTCAGGCAGTGCTTTTACTGAATCACCATGAAAAGTTTATCATACTCCCTTTCTACATCTCAAATTCATCTGCTTGTTTCATTCCCATTGCCTACACTTTAACTCAATTTCAGGCAACCTAAAATTTATCTTTGAATATAAACAAACTTCAAAATAGAGAAGACATTGCAGCCTGGTCCTCTCTAATTCATTCTCTGCTGAGCAAAAAAGAAGCTTTCTCATGTGTTTAAAATCCTGATATTTATATCATACATATAATGTTTGATCATCATGAAAAACTTAAGTCTCTTATAGGCAACTCATGGGTCAAAAGATAATTAAAAACCCAAATTGCAAAATTTCTAGAAAACAATGATGATGAAAACGTTACATTTCAGAACCAAGAAGCAGCAAAATAAATGCTCAAGTAAAACATTATTTCAAATCCTCATCAAAATACACAAGAAATAATGAAAATGAACAAATTAAGCATCTCACTAAAAATTAGCACAAAAAGCTGAAAAATAACCAAATTAACTGAAGAAGAAAAGAGTTCTTGAAGGTAAAACTCATCAATAAATAAATGTTATTTCTTTAAAGAAATCTAAAGTTTATAAAACATTAATTTGCTTGGGGAAAAAACACAAAATAAACAAACATGGTTTTGACAAGGGAAAACAATGACTGAAACAGGAACAGCAAAATTAAAAAAAAAGAAATTTTTCCTTTTTGCAAACTCATAGCAAATAAATAGAAAACTGGATGAAATGAATAACATTTTAACAAAATATTATTTAGCAAAACTGACTTCATAATAATAAAAACTAAATAGATTAATTTCTATGAAAGAAGTAGAAAACTCTGACAATAGTATACTGCTAAAAGAATTTGATAGGAGAATTCTACTGAAAAAATGCATAATTCTCTAACTATTTAAATTGTTTCAGCATGTAGAGGGCAACAAGGCCATTTCTGAATTATTTTAATGGAGAAAATATTACATTGATTCAAAACAAGAAAATGATTGCAGGAAAAGGAAAGCTACAGACTAATTTCTTTTATGAAATCTCATTCTAGGAATTCAAGCATGGTTCACTATTAAATATAGTAATATAATTGATTATATTATTTTATTTTATTATAGAAATTATATGAGCCTCTTTATGGAAGCTGAAGGAGAATTGACAACTTTTAACTACATTCTTGATACAACAACCACAATGAATGCAATATGGCAGAAATTCATGATTATGTACTTATATATAATTATGTGTATTACACACACACACACACACACATACACACACACGCACACACACATCCCAAATCCTGATTATTGGAGGGACACACCCTTGTGATACCCCACTTTTTCAAGTCAGGGATAAAACAAAGATGCCCACTCTCTCCCAACTTCTACAATTATTATTTAACATTTTACTAGAGGCATTAGCCAATGTATCTGAAAAACAGAAGATATTAGATTAAAAGTGGTAAGGAGCAGGTTAAGACATGTGCACACACAATTTGTGGATGTTGTACTTGTATAACAGGAAGACCTCAGAGAGTCTATAAGAAAAAAAAATAACTGAAAACAATAAAATAGCAGGATATGGAACTAAGAAAGAAAGATCAAGACTAAAGCTAGTCTGATAGCCCTCATATATAAAAACATCTAAAAGGAGATATAATGAAAAAGAAGACTTCACTTTTAACAAGTGATAAAAACAAGCCGAGGAATAAATATAACCAGATATGTGCAAAAAACAATTGTATGCAGAAACTTAAAAAAATAGTCTTTGAAGACATGAAAGCAGTCTTGACAAGTAGAAATATATATTTTAATAGAATGACTCAGTCTCATAAAGATGTCATTTCTCTCTAAGTTACTCATAAATTAGCATTAAGTCAATAAAAATATAAAAATTTACTTCTGGATTAGATCAGATGATTTTAAACCTTACATAAAAAATGAGCAATATGGTTATAATAACAGTAAAAGTAAAAAAGGCAATAAGAAAATATAGTCTTGAGGGATATTAACTACACTATAAAGACTCAATGATTTCATCATGAGTTGGCAAATGAATAGAAAGTCAAACCAAAGAAATGGGAAAGAAAGTCCAGAAATAGACTCAAATATTGTAAAAATTTTATATCTAACATATGAGACATTTCAGGACATAAAAGAAAATCTTTTTAACTACATATAAATAAACCTGTATGTATAGCCTCCAAAATGTATGGAAAGACAAATGACAAGCTAGGAAAATATTTCAATTTTATTAAGAGCAACATTTTTGCAATACTGTAGCAATAAATCATCCAAGTGGCAGTCAGTCTGGGATGTTAAATTGTGCTATACTCATACAGTGGAATCCTAAGCAGTTAGAAATTAATGTACGTATATGAAAAGCTCTGCAGAATACACAGAATACATCCTGGTCATTCTATTTACCCATCAGGTCTCCATTACTTTGTATTATTTCTCTGGGAAATTTTATAGATTCTTCGGCCCAATAATTTATTGGAACTCTTCCCATGTGCTCATCTATACCTAAGCATAATTTATCTTTATGAAGCAATACTATAACTATATATTTGTTTCCCCCTTAAGTGCCTTGAATAAGTGATTATAGTTTGATCACCCACCAAAGTGCAAGAACAAAAGACTGAATAAATTCAATTAAAGAATTGCCAGACCATTAGTGATGCAATATAAGTTAAGTGTGATCATAGGAAAAGCCACATTTTAGCATTCTTGTGGGAGGCAAGCAAGGAATCTCAGAAGGATTTGCTTCAAGATATCTTTTCCATTTACTTCCTATCTCATTGTTTCCTATGATTAACTGCACATATGCTATTTTGCTGTTTGTTTATCTTCTTTAAAGAGACCTAGTCTTATTAAAGAGTTAGGAGTTGAGTAGACATTTGGGGAAACTATATATAGTAAGTCAAGACTTGTATATATAATGAGTCTTTGCTTTTTCCTAAGTAATAAAATAGAGTTTTATTTATATAATTTATTTATTTATATAACCTGTTTAAGGTGACAAAGTAACAGGATCATTGATCAGGCACACCCTGTGTTCCAGGAACTTTGCCAGGTCTTTTGCCTAAGTCGTCTCTCCAAATAAGGAGGAGGTGTGCCACAGTGAAAAGAGAAAGGGTTTTCTAGTCACCAGAGTTGTAAACTGGTCAACAAATAAAGAATGTTTACTTTTCCATCTGTGAACAAACCTATCACCTTTCTGGTTTATTTCAGATGAAATAATTGTTACTGACCTTTCACTTGATTTATCTACAACTTAAAAGTGTCTCCTGTTGATATTCAAAATCCCAGTAGCCACAACATGAAAAAAATAAGTTATTTATTGGGAATGAAAAATAATTTAACCCTTAATATGATCTGATTTCTTCCCTTGACTTGTTAGAGAATCAGGGAAGTTTTGGGGGTCCCAGACATGGTGTCCTGAGGAATTAGACTAGTCCCCAAGGACTCATTCAGAAATTTATAGAACTGGGTCCCTGGGAAAATGACCATATCTGTGTTCCCAGGTCAGTGTTGGTAAACAGGTGGGTGCATCAGTGTGCAATCACGTCTAATCACATCCCACCTAAAACATAGAGAAATAAAATAAAAACTCTTCCTTTTATACCACATTTCTTTCAGATGCCACTATTCATGCCCTTGGTTAATGCTGTCACTAAAAATTTGTTCTAGAATTATCCCCATATATTTTCAGGCTTTTAAGGTAGTTTTTGAAAAGTCTTTTATCCAGTTTTTTTGTTTTTGTTTTTGTTTTAGACAGCATCTTATTCTGTTGCCCAGGCTAGAGTACAGTGGTGTCATCATGGCTCAGTGCTACCTCAATCTCCTGTGCTTAAACGATCCTCCTGCCTCAGCCACCCAAGTAGCTGGAACTACAGGTGTGCACCACCACACCTGGCTAATTTTTATATTTTTTGTAGAGACAGGATTTCATTAAGGTGGTCAGGCCAGTCTTGAACTCTTAGCCTCAAGTGATCCTCCTGCCTCAGCCTCCCAAAGTGCTGGGATTACAGGCGTGAGCTACTGTGCCCAGCCTATCCAGTTGTTTATGGTAGTTTTCAGCAGGAGTTTTGCTGTTCATAACTTACCCATCATTTGCAGACATGGAAGATACCTATGCTAGTATGGTTGGAATTAGTCCTTTTAATCCCTTCTCATCTCTCTGAGGAATCAGAGATGAACATATCTGCTCTTAAATGATCAGATTCAGTTCTTCCTTCATTCCTGAAAAAAGAAAAAAAAAGAAGTTTTTGTGTTATATCTTTCTTCCATTTATTGAAACTTTTATAGTTCAGGGAAAATAATAATAAATATTTTGTTCTCCATATCACTTATGGTCTATTTAAATGTTTTCATCTCACTGACTTTGCTTGCTTTAAAAGTTGCCATCTGCTTTCAACCAAGTCTGTTCTGTTCTAGCAATGCTATTGCAGGGATCTTCAATGTCCTTCCTTCGTTCTCCATTGTCCCTTCTTCATTCTCTTGTTTGTCACTTCATTATCGAGTTCTGTTTTATTCCCCTATGTTCTTGTTAAATTCTTGTAGACCAGGGTTTCTCATCCTCTGCACTATCGACATTATGGTCTGGGTAACTCTTTGCCGTGGGTGCGTGGGAGGGTGTCCTGTGCATTATAGGATGTTTGGCAGCATCTGTGGCATCTACCTACTAGATACCAGGAACATTTTTTCTTCCAGTTGCGGAAACAAAAACTGTCTCCAGACATTGATAACTGTCCTGTGGAATCAAGAGCACCTTGAAAAAAATTATCTGTTACTGTTTGGGCTCTTCATTGATCTTTTCCGTACTGTGTGTATATGTGTATTTTTCTCCTTTGTTTCCGCAATTTTGTTTTTCATAGACTCCATATTTTGCCACTGTTGTTTTTATTGTTGTTGTTATTTTACTTTTGTATCCTCACATTTAGTATGACTTGAGTATTTTTATGCCTCATCTGAGATCTGTTTTTCTTGACCAATGAGCTAAAACTTGCAAAGTCTAAAGACGGTAGATATCGACTATACACGCCACCACAGAGAGATAAGGGGCTGGGTAAAGGCCAAAATTCACTTCCACAGACCAGATGGCAGTGAAAAGCATGAGCCTGATGTGAGGTGTGTGGGAAAGACCCAGCCTGGATACAACTCCGAATGAATTTTACCTGTAAGAGCAACTTGGTGGGGGAAGAGGGACGGGTCACCTCAACAGTCTATGGCAGGGCTCGGGGAGCAGCATTGTCATGTGGCCCTCTAGGAAAAGATATCGTCATATCCCAGGACCTGCAACTGGAATTTCCCAATGTGTGGTCACTGAGAAAGTCACAGAAGTGCCTGACATAAGCGAAGCCAGTTCCAGACAGCCAGATAACTGAGAGTACCGGCGACTATGGGACCGGTCACAAAGGCCATATTCTTCCCATTAGTCCCATCTCATCTCCTTGAGGAGACAGATGTGAACCACATACAAGGTGACAGGGACAGGAAGTGGAAGCATTAGACAGGGCTGTCTCAAAAGCCCACTAAGAACCCTTTAGCAACTCCATATAAATCTCCATACATCCACTTGCAAGTCTTTCCTCTGAAATGTGGCCGTGATATTCATCTACGGATCCTTCCTAAGGAGATGGAGAAATGACAAAAGACATAAGGAGACTCCTAAAATTTCAAAAAGGTGTGTGGAGCCTCATGCATTGCACACTGGAGTTACTTGGTTGCACATGTTTCCCGAGGTGGAAGTGAGCCTCCAGGGCAGCACCAGCATCTTGCTCATCTCTCAACTTCAGCACTTGGCACCTGGTAAACACTCACTCGTCCTGGATTAAATTTCTTTAAGGTAAATTTTCTGCCTAAATCGAGGCATAGTCTGTCTCTCCCTTGCAAAAAAAACTCAATGTGTTCAGAATTTTGAAAGAAAGAAAACACCACATTTGGATTATTGGAAACCCCTACACCACCATGACCAATGTCCAAAAGTCAAAGAGGAAGAATGAGATCCTTGCACCTGAGTAGCCAACAAAAGCTTCCCTGGCCTGTGTCCAAGACATTTGGGAAGCACCAAATCTTATCTTCAGTTAAATCTCACTCTAAATGGAAGAGAAATTCCAATTTCAAAAGTGGGTTGTGTTAAAGTTCAATCCTCAAAGAGGAAAGGAAAAAGAAGACAAAAAATTCTTTGAAGAACTCTACGTAGATGATTTTTCTTCCTCAGATTTCTCAATTCATTTCTCATACTATAATTTCAAAGAGTTAAAATGAGATTTGTCTAGCTTCCCCTTCCTCTTGAATTATCTGGGAATTATCCTTTGCAATTTCTACTGTGGGCCTTGAATTCATCAGGGTTGTGAATCTGCTGCAAGTCATTCACTCTGTTATCTCCTGGCAAAATAAAACATCCCAGGTGTCCAGCAGCTGTTATCAATTCTGACGGCCGAGGCTGCACGGCTGTGGGGAAAGAACACCTGCTTTCTGACAGAGAAACAGGGGCTTCCCCCAAGAGGCTTCTTGCCTAGTTTGAGATGAGACCGCCAACAGGGAGTGGCCTTGCAAAGGCCAGAAAGGTACTTCCTGCCCGAATTCTCTCCATCTCTACCCTCGTGGTTGGCAGGTCTAGGGGGAGAGCCCAGGCTGGGTAATGAACAGACTTAATTTCCTTTGTTGGTTTCTACCACTTACTGGCTGTGTAACCTCGGCCAAATTCCTTAAACCTTTGAAAGCGTGTCTCTTCAACCATAAAATAGAAGCAATTTAAACCTATTTCAAATGGATTGTGGTGAAAATTAAATCAGACAGTGTTTATAAAAACCTGCTTCAGAGAAGCACTCTATCAACCTAGAGTGTCTGCCTTCGACAATGGACCTAAGCCTTCATGAGTGACAGCTCACTTAGGTCTTCCTCAGTGCTGTTTTTACACTTCTCCTTTGCAATCTGAACCCTCTAGATGGGAGAGCACATGAGGTCAGGGGCATCCCTATGTTTTCAGTGGTAACTCAAATTCACAAAACCACATGTGGGGAAAACATGTTATTAGTACCTGGTAAATCAAGAGGGTCTAGATTTTCATGCACAGTATACCATTCAAATGATGAATCTGAGCCAAGAGCATCTGATTTCATTATAAGAAGTATTTTTGCTTTCTCCAAAATCTTTAGCAGTACACTTTAATGAAACCCAGGCCTTTATGACCCGACTCTCTCAACCTGGCCCCGCAGCTGCCTCTCACCATGTCTACCCTTCACCGTCCCATCCCGCCATGCGGACACCTTCCTGTCTTTCCAAGGTAGAAACTCGGCGCTTGCTGTGCCCTATTTCTGGAAAGGTCTTTCCCCGCATCTGCATATAACTGCCTCTTTCTCAGCGTTCAGTGCCCATGTTACATACTCACTGTTTGATGACACCTTCTCAAACCATCCAGACGCGAACTAACCCTGTCTCCCCAGCAGCGTTTATTTGCATCACAGCACTTGTGACTCCCTCATGGCTTCTTGTTATTTTATTTATTTATTTGAAGTCTACTCTTTTTTCCACTCTTATAAAAATTGGCATAAGTAACAACGTGTAAGATAAGTTCTTGAAAAAAATTAAGTATTTGTCATTGTTTCCAAATCTTCATGAATTTATAACATTGTATAATCTATGGAAATATTTTTGCTAAACTGACATTTTGAAGAGGCCAAATTTTTGAAGTATGAGTGTGGTAAAATAATAACAAAATAACAGGCCTTCTGATTTTCAAACTAATCCTCTTCACAAATATGATATAAAAACAATAGGAAAAATGAAAAGCAACAGTGGGAAGTCGCTTTTTCATAAAACTAGAAACTACAAGGTGCGTTGGGTAGGGAAGAACACGGTGAAAAGTGCTGTCAGGTGAAGCAAAGTCTGGAGAAAGCACGTCTACGATGTCAATGGACCACACTGAGGAGCGACATTAAAAGTTCATTTTGAAAAACTGGGAATGAAAGTGAAAGCTTCCAGGGAACCTATTTGGCACCAAGAATAGGCACAGAAGGTGGGGACACTTGAGGCTGTGTACCAACTTACAGGAGGCTGTCCTTGGGAAGGGGTTGGGGGACTGAGACACAGTGGATATGAAGAGCTCACAGCCACTCTGCTCACTTAACTAGGGTCTCACTTGCACAGACAACTAAAATCTCTTAGCCTGGAGCATAGCCTTGGATTTCTTTTTTTTTTTTTTTAAAAAAAACAACTTTATTTTATTTCAGATTATTACAGTGGTACAAATTTTTTGGTTACACAAGTTGCTTTTGTATGTTTGAGTCAAAGTTATAAGTGTGCCCACTACCCAGATAGTGAGCATTGTACCCGTTATGTGTGAATTTACTAACCCCCTCCTCCCCCCTCCAGCCTGCTTGATTTCTGATGAGTTTTAGTTCCATATGTGCACATGATGGATTTTCATGTGTACCCCCTACACATGCAGTGCAGAATATGTCACCCAATTCAAGACGAAAAAATTAGCACTGGATCTACAAAAATATATTATAATTTACATGAACAAACACACACACATACACATGCTTGCCAGGAAAAAATACTGCCATGGAGTGGAGAAAAACTGTTGCCATTACCATAAAACAAAAGGAAAAAAAAAACTTTACTGGAGTAATCTCCTAGTAAAAGCTCAAAGACTCAAAGCTTTAAAATGGTGAAGCAAAAAAGAACTTGACACATGAATAGCAAAACCCTCCAAATAGGGCATTTTGACATGTTGAACTGACTGAAGAAGCCTCAAGGTCTCACTGACCTTCCCTTTGCCCCCAACATTGGCTCTCCCCAAATCACTGAAGTTTCTTCATCTGCCTGAGATACAGACCCACCTAGGAGAACAATTGTTCTTTTTTTCCCCTCCCTGTAAGACCTGGAATGTGACCACACCTGAACAGACTCTTTGAAATGATAATGTCCCTTCTCTCAGTCTCACTTAAATTCTAAAGGGAACTATCAGTTAATTTTGTTCCCCATTCATTCATCCTCCCAGAAATCCTTTATTGCCCCTCAATGGAATAATTCTTTTCCCCCTCCCATAACCCATCTTACCAGAAAGACATATGAGCTTTTAAACCCCATTGGGGAGTTGAATCTTCATTCTGAGGGTTCTCCTATATATGCATTAAAATAAATTTGTATCTTTTTCCTCCTATAAACTAATCTGCCTCATGTCAGTGATCTTTAAGCAAACCTTAGTGAGGCGAGAGCATTTGCTCCCTACAAAGTTTCTCACCTTTTTGGTTAAGTATATTCCTAAGTGTGTTATTCTTTTTTAAGGCTACTATAAATGGAATTATTTTCTTAATTTCTTTCTCAGATGGCTTGTTGTTAGTGTATAAAATTTGTCACTGACTCTTACATGTTAGTTTTGTATCCCAAAACTTAACTGAATTTATTTATTAGATCTAATAGTTTTCTTTTGTGATATTTTTAGGGTTTTCCGAATATAGAATCATGTCATTTGCCAGCAGGGATAATTTAACCTGCTTCTTTCTGATTTGTATTCCTTTTATTTTAAATTTTTGCATATCGTACACTTTAAATTTGTGCAGTTTTTTGTATAATGTTATATCTCAATAGAGGTGTTTCAAAAAAGATTTCAGGGAAGAAAACATTCAATGAGACAAAGAAAGACAACATACAAAGCTAAAGAGAGTGGTCCAAAGTGAATATCAAACTTTTGCAGAAAATATCAGTGACCATATTAACATAAAATCAAAAAAGAATGAGAAAAATGGCAAGAAACTTAATCAGAAAGATAAATCTTTCAGTAGAAGGAGACTTCAATTTATCTTTCGCAATATGTGACTGATTTAGTATGAAATAAAAAAATTTTAAAAATTAAATAAATTAATAAAGCACGTAAAATAATTATAATTAAACTAATTAATAATGCACAATTAACTATATACATATCAGCCTATGAGACTCAAATTGGAGAATATATTTTTTTTTCTTGGAACTCTGGAACATTTGCAAAAAGAAAATCTCTGTAAGATAAAAGAAAAAATATTAAGAAGGGGAAATAATACAGAAACCACTCTGATTACAGTGCAGTTAAACATTAATAAAAAACAAGGAAATAAAATTTATTTACAATCTCGGAATTAAATTAACGAACCAACAAACAAAAAACTGAAATTACAGAAAATATAGAAATCAATAGGTATGACACAGTGTACAGCCAAATCAATGGGACAGATAAAAGAATCTTCAAAGAAACATGGCTAGTCTTATACTTTGTAAATAGGAAGGAGTACAAATGACTAGTTTTCATACCAAAAGCACAGATGGAAAATAAAAAATTGATAAGTTAAAATGAAGGAGACAGTAAAAATAAATTAAAAATTAATACAATAGAAATGAGAAAAATTTTTAAAAAACAAGTAAAACTGTCAGAAAATATAACATTACTTAATTTAACAAAGTTAAAGGAAAAATAAAACTGAAGGCACAACAAAAGAAATAATACAAATTTATGAGAGGAGAGTAATAAAGACAGAAGAAAATATAAGATTCATTAGACATCCCCTTGTTCAACTGTGGAAATAGATTGAAAAAGATAAAATGCATGCTCATCATGGAATATGTAAACTAGTAAAACTGCTTCTAAAAGAGACAAGAAACCTAAAGAGATAGAAAACAAAAACCTAGCAATTAAAACTATCAAAGCTATTAAAAGCAAAATATAAAGTTGTCAAAAGAGGCTTCTACCAAAGAACAAAATAAGACAAACAAACAATAAAAGGACCAGAGTGTTTCACAGTGTAACAGAGTAGTCACCCCTCCTCCCATAGATACACAAGGGAAATACTGACAGAGGGGAATATGTAACAGAGGGAATGGCCACAAAAAATAGGAAAAATATTTTCTGTCTCTTTAGAACGTCCTCCACTCCTTTTTGAGAACTAAAACCCACCTCCAGCCCGGGCCAGTGGTTGGGAGGGGCAGGGTAATGTCTTTTGTTCTCTGTGCTACAGGAGATGGCTCACCAGGGAGGTCCTGGGCGGAGGTTACAGGATTGTCTTCAGCAAGATGGGACAGAGTTGGGACGATCATGGTCATCAATTGTAGTTGAACAGCGATTGCCTGAAGCCGAGAACCCACCCTTTAAAAGCTCTGTATTTCTGCTTATTATTAGGATGATGGCATTATAGACAGGAGTATCCATCCTCCTCATTTGCTGGCAAATTAATAAACTCCTCTTTCCTTTTCCTCAAACCACTTGTCCTCATCCTTCTCATACAGCCTCAGGGACAAGTGCCTCACTTTCCCTGATGACAGGGGGTTTCCACTAAATCTTTAAGAAACAAACAAACAAACAAAAACTGACAAACAAAACCCCTCCAATTTATTTATACTTTTCCTTGGTATTCTTTTTCTATTTAGGAAAAGATTCTAATAATTTTTGTGAAGTTAGCAAAATACTCAAAACTCAACTCAAAAGAAATCCTAAGATTAATTTCTTATTTAAATATAGATTTTTAAAATCCATAAAAAAATAGTTGCAAACTCTGGCAGCTCATTTAATGTAAGTGCAAGAAGAGCTGATTCCATGAAGGCAGGTGAATTAATATTAGAAAATATGACAGCCTAATTCATTTGATTGGTAGGTCAAAAGTGAAAATAGTCTTCAAAAGCTCAGCAAAGCTTTTGATAAAAATCAGCATAAGTTCTTGACTACATGCCTTAATAATGCAGTATATTAATGACATACATTTATTGAGCTCTTACTGTATGCCAGGCACTATTCCAAGTGCTTTGTGTATATTAACTTACCCATTTATGGCTGCAGTTTTACAGAGGAATAAACAGCTGGATACCTCCTGCATATGAATGTAGAAAATCATCATGGCAAAGAATTTACTATGAGCCAGACACTCTTAGTAAACTATGAGTTCTAAGTACTTTCCATACATTATTACATCTTTTAATCTTCACAATACCCTGGGAGGTAGGTATTATCATCCTATGTTTATTGACACACTCATGAGTATATAAACACATTTAATATGTCAAATTTGAACGTTCCACTCAAGCTTTAGTAAAGAGGCATTAAAACTCTTCCTACTAGAGGCAGGAAGAAGATGTGAGTTTCTATTATCACCACTATTATTTCACTGGGTTCTGCAGTTACAAGTGAATACTATGACACAAGAAAGAAATGCAAAATTTAGAGGAACAATGAAAAACTAAAAATAATGTGCAGATGTATAATCTTATATGTGAAACACCTGCTAGATTCAATTGAGCAAACTCATTGAAATGATCAAAAAACTCAGGACAGCTGCTATAAATGTAACATGTAGAAATTAACAACTTTTTAGTAGCTGGTTAGAAGAAATAATGGAAGAAAAGACCACCTTTGCATCATGACTAGCAGTAAGGAAGAGTTGGTGAGGACATAAACTACCTACAAGGTCTATATTGAAACAAAGTGTGTATTGCAACAAGGTCTATATTGAAAACACTACTGAGGGTCATAGACACACAAAAACTTCAACAAATAGAAAGTCACTGTATTTAAAAAGAAATAATCATTTTCATGATCTCTGTTAATATACAAATTTCATGCTTCTGCAATAAGATTACCAACATGTGTTTGAAGTAAAGCTGTGGTCCCCAACCCCTGGGCCACAGACCTCTACCAGTTAGGGACTGGGCCACAGATCTCTGTCCTCATCCGTGTAAAAATTGTCTTCCATGAAACCTGTTCCTGGTGCCAAAACAGTTGGGGACCATTGAAGTAAAGTGTGTTTTCAAAATTCTTACAGGATCCTTTCAAAATTCCTATAAGAAGAATGGCTTTAAAAAATTCTGAAAATAAGGGTAATAAGAGAAGATTGACCCTAGATGATGTTAAACATAAACTTTCAAAAATGAAAAGAGTGTTATTCTTGCATGAAGAGACAGATTAATGAGGGATACTGACTGGAGAATTGACAAGAAAGGAAAATGTCACTATCGGTATCTAAGTTGCAAAGGGCAGCTCATTTATTTTCTCTGCAACTTACATTTCTTGTTTGGAGAATAAGTTCATAATAGTAACCACCAGGACACTGTGAACAAGGATTGCAAGCAGGGAAGGGAAGTCTGTCTTCAGACAAAGCACCTATTCCAGAAAGAACAAAGGGCCGCCCTTTCCATTATGGAAGGAGCCCAGTGTAACCAACCTGCCACCAGGTAGCGGGCTGATCACTCCGGGAAGTGGTGCCATCTGGGGGACTTAGTGTTGCTCTCTGCTGTTAGCAGTGGCTGTAGGCAGGTTGGCCTTGGTGAGTGAAAGCACATGTGGAGCTGTGCCCATGTGTGACCTCCACCTAGCCACCATGGCCACTTTGTTCTGAGCCCATTGGATGATGACAGGGTGGATGGATAAACAAGCTGACTGGTATCCACAGAATGAGCTGTTCTATCCACTTGATGATAAAAGTCCTCCTTTGCTGAAGTCACTCTCTGATGAACATTCACATGGGACACACATATCTTCATTTTTATTTTCTGCCCATTCAGCGAGGTCTATCCATATACCTCTTCCTAAAATTTCTTTGTCACCAATTTTTCAGTCATGTTCCTGCAGTCAAACCATTGGCCACGTCATGAATCAACAGATAATCACATGTCTGGCCATTTCTCCTTCCAAGCAAAATGAACAACCAGGTGCACTGTTCGAAGTCCTGCCCACTGGGAAGATTTCCCTTCACCACTGTCTTTCAGGGATCCCGCAGAAAAGGACTGTCCTGCTGCAGCTGTCCCCTTCCAGGTGGCACCTGCATACTGTGCAGAACCAACTGCAGACAAGGCCTGAGCTTTTATTTTCTCTATTTGTAGGGATCTCCCCATGAGGCCACAGGCGCAGGCTGGGAGAGAGAAGGCAGTGCAGCAGGAGTGGGGACCAGGAGCATTTGGGCCACTTCTCCATGTAACTTGTGCCGTCAGGGCCTGCTTGAGCCCCGTCCGGTATTTACCACTTCCGCTTGATGATGGAGTGCTATCATGTGTGCCCTACTTTAAAGTTTGGTGGTTCCGATAATGCTCATTTTGTGACAGGAAGCTCAGGTCACATGGTAACTTGGTTGCCCGTAGTTAAGTTTTGAGTCTCTGCTAAGGTCCAATAGCAGGCCGAAGCTGTTTCTCAAAGGGAGAGTAGTTATCCACAGAGGATGACAGGGCTTGGCTACAGAATTCGTCTATAGGGGGCTGTCACGGGTCCCAAACAAAATCCCTACCTGCCACTCACACGCCAGGCACCATTGTATCTGCCGGGTCGTGTGGGCCACGTGGCAGAGCAGTTTGCGTGGCAGCCTGAATCTGCGGTACAGCCTTCTCTGGGTCTAGCGGCTTTCCAGGTCACTCAGGAGAGGGCCTGGGCTAACACACCCAGATGAGGAATGTTTGCTCCAAAATCCGAAAAGTCTCACCAGGCATTGCACTTCTTTTTAGTTGTAGGAGTGGCCAGATACAACCACTTATCCATCACCTTAGAGGGACATCTTGACATGCTTTACACCACTGGACTCCTAGAAATGTCACTGAGGCAAAAGCCTCCTGAACGTTTGTGGGATTTGCTTCCCACCCTCTGACATGCAAATGTCTTCTGATACGGGGATACAGCATGTTATTGTGCTTCACTTTATTATGCTTTGAATATATTGTGTGCTTTCCAAACTGAAGGTTTGTGGCAAGTGTGCATCCAGCAAGTCTACCGTCGACATTTTTCTAAGAGCATGTGCTCACTTCATGTCTCTGTGTCAGCATTTTTTAGCAATAAAGTCTTTTTTAATTAAGGTATGTACCTAGTTTTTATAGCCACAATGCTATTGTATACTTAATAGACTACAGTGTAGTGTAAGCACAACTTTTATACGCACTGGCAAACCAAAACATTTGTGTGACTCCTTTTATTGCAATATTTTCTTTATTGCAATGTTCTGGAACCGAAACTACAGTATCTCTGATGTGCCTGTAAGTCTGTGCAGTTGCTACTTCTTGCTCCCTGGGTCCAATCAGCATAATGTAATGGACCAGTGTGATGTCCTGTGGAAGAGAAAGGTGATCAAGATCTCTGGTCACTAAATAACGACAGAGAGCTGGAGAGTTGATCCCTGCTGTCCATTCCAGCAACTATGCCCTCCTTGCTTTAGTTGGTTAAGTACTGCCACTTGGCCCCCGCCACCCCCGGATCCAATTATTCTCATTGCATTTAAGTTTTCCAGTTCAGGGGCAGCGGTTCCCACTATTAGCTCTGGCCTATAGAGAAGAGCTTAGCACAGAGCTCTTCCAGGATACTAGGGCTGTCTTCACAAATCTATTTGTCACAGTGTTGATGAAAGCTATGTCATCTGGACCCTCCCAGTGTAGGTATGTAGGGTTTAAGTGACAAATCCACCCTAACATCCCCATCTCCCTGAGTCTGTGAATCCCTTCCTCTGCTGTATACCAAGGCAGGTCCAGCATTTCTAGTTCTTTTACTGCGGACCCCTCTTTGGTTGGTGATTTACCCTATCAGCTGAACTAACTGATAGAGCTCTTTCTAACTCTCCAAACTGCAACATTTAAACCAGAATTTCTGATTAGTGGACCCATGTCAAAAAAATATGGCCTTATCCAAATTTATGTTCCTTTTGCCACTATCCCATACCCTAAATATCCATTCCCATACTTATTCCTCAACTTTCTGTCCATATACATTAGAAAAATCAAGTAATTCTTTTTGAGTATAACATACCACCTCAAGGGTCACACTTGTTACCTAACTTTAGGAGCCCTGCTGGGACTTGAGTCTAGTTATAGGTCTGGAAGCAAAGAGTGGTGGAGCATGGTTTGGGAGGTCCTGAGGAGAAGCAGCCTTGTCTTGGATGGTAACCACCTTGAGGGAGGCCATTGCAGTTTCTTCAGGCAAAGCCAGTTCACCTCCTCTGATGGGAGTGGAATGATGCTTCTGCAGGCAACGAAGACTCATCAGAATTCAAGGACTCAATGTCTCCATTTCATCACGGCTTCCCACATGTCTTCATCTCAACTTTCAGGGTGCCATTCCTTCCCGATCAATGCCCTCACTTTAACAGCAAACACCCTGCGAGGATGGAAATTCAATTTGTGTTGTACTTTCGCCACTCACAGGCTGAGGTTTTGAGTTTGATTTTGAGCAATCGCGGCTCTGCAGCTACGGAAGATAAGGGTCTCCTTCAGGACAGACTCATACTGCACTGGAGTTGGGAATTTAAACCTCTGAGCTCAACCCTTTCTTTTCCTATTTTCTCTAGCAAAATTAGGAGTGGCCAGACAATATCACTATATGTTAGTTTGACAAAAAATTTTGAAGATGTCATATGAATGGTCACTCAGAACCTTTCCTCTGATAAGTAGTTGATTAGGAGTCTCCAATGTTGATATTTCATGCATCTCTATTGTTGCATGACACTATAGACTGTCAGTGTTCTCTTTGCTACTGGAAATAGAGTCATTAGTGCCCTTAAATCTAATTAGATCAGAGAATTAACTCCAGAACCCCCAGAACCAATTCAGAATACTCATCCTGAAGATTATGTTCCTCTAGAACCATTCTGTGTACCAAAGTCTGTGCTAGAGTTCTCCAGAGGGAAAGAACCAATAGTCCAGAGGTAGAGATAGAGATAGAGACAGAAAGACTGATTTCTTTTAAGGAACTGGCTCACTTGACTACAGAAGCTTGGTAAGTTCAAAATCTGCAGGGCAGGACAGCAGGTTGCGTACCCACAGAAGGACTGCAGTTTCAGTTTGAGTTTGAAAGCAGTCTGCTGGCAGAATTCCCTCTTCTTCTGGGGAAGGTTAGTCCTTTTTTATTTTTTTTAGTCTTCAACTGATCTCATGAGACCCACCCACATTATAGGGAGCAAATTGCTTTACTCAAGATCTACTTATTTAAATGTTAATCTCTCAAAAAAAAAAAAAAAAAAACTTCACAGAAACATCTAGAAGAGTGCTTGACCAAATGTCTGGATACTATGACCCAGCCAAGCTGACATAAAATTAACCATCACAGGCATCAAAATAAATAGTTGAGTGATATTAAGCAAGGAAGTTTTCTCATTGTTACATGGAAATAATGTGCTGTTATTTTGAGATTTAAATGAGACCATTTATGTAAGGCACAGTTCCAGGCATATAGTTTATATTTAATAAATTGGCAATTAGCCATAATAAAGTGATCTTTTTTCATGTACATATTTCAAGCTAACTTTATTCAAATGGCAAATAAAATTTTATCTCCTGTTTTTATTGCTATTGTTATAAGATTTTTATATTGTTATATAGAAGTCATAACTATAATTTGTATGACTATATAATATTCCATCTAGTGGATTTACCAGTTTGTTTATCTTCTGTTTAGCATTCTATTTGTATACAATTTTTCAGTTATAAACTATGTCATGAATGTTGAATGAGAATCTGCACTGCTTTTTATTTTTATTATTACTCCTTTTACAACATTTCTACAACTTCCCAAACACACACACACACACACTTGGAACTTTCTTGAATGCAGATTTTAACTTTAAATATAAAGCTTGAATTCACAGCATGCCTTGGACTTTGACTCAATATAATGTCTTCCCAATAGAACAGTGAAGACGTTTATTTCACTGGAAACTGGTATGGATTTATGAATACTAGTTTTCTGCGAGAAAACAGTTACGTGACCTTTCCAAGAATCTTTCAGGAAAAAGAAAAGATTTTTACAGGTGCCTTGAGAGCATTTCAGAATTACATCCAGTACTTCCTAATCTTCAAATATAAACTCAGAATGCACCTGGCACAGGTGAGTAGTCACAGAAGAGTTGATACAGGAATGTGTGATGGATCGTCCTAACCTATCAGCAAGTTAAGTGAGTACAGTGATTAGTAATTTGGTAAAGTGATCTTGGTAAAAGGCTCACCTGTTACGTATTTTCTTTTATCCTTAGAACTTGAAATGCCCCCAAGTCTCTTAATCTAGATCTTAAGGATCTGGCGGAGCATCTTTCCAAGAGGTGAAGGTGTAAGTTAGAATGCCCTAGGGACTGGTTTAAAATATGTCTGTCAGTTTCCAGACCATCACCACTGATATTTTGTCATTATTGGGAGTTAGAGGACTGGAGAATGCAGGTATAACATACTGAAAATGCGTCCCCTGGTTATTTTAATTACTGTGTGTCCAATTCTGCTTCCAGAAACATTCAGCTGAGACCACAGATCTTGTCAAATCCTGATATTGTGCAAGAACAACCCACTGTAGCTTGGGATTTGAGTCAGGAACGGAGCTGGAAGGGGATGCAGGTCACCTGATTCCTATGCTGATGCTCTTTCCACTCCACCCTTTTTAAAAGAATTATGTTCAATTATTTTTAAATAGAAAATATTTTGCATCATTTGCAGTTTAATATTATTAAAACATTAATAATGACTTATGTATAGTCAAAGATGGACCAGCACTCTACAAAATCAGAAAAAGGATGGTGGAAAAGAAAAACCTGAAATGAGGGTATTTCAGATACTTGAACACACTATGGGAAAATAGTGAGCTTTGGGAATACTTATTTTGGGGACCAAATCCCAACATCACTACTTATCAGCTCTGACAACTTGAATGAATGGCTTAATCTTTCTGTTTCTTTGCTTTTTTATTGGGGCTATTGGTTATAACAATATCTAATACTATCATACATAGTGTAGTTGATAGAATTAAATGATAAAATTTATATTAATAGAAAGAACTTCTCATTTAGCAATAGTGGAAATAATAGTAGTCATAATAGTAACAGTTGTAACACAATAATTTCTAACTTCCCTTCCTATCCTCCTTTAACTTGGTAGTAGTTTTGGGGCCAAGGGTGGGGGTGGGGGAACATTTGATCAGTGATACTAACAGAAGACATACAGAAAAAGCATATTTTGAAGGCACTAGAAGAAACTATTCCATGCTTCTTTTTTTTTTTTTTCCCTAGACAGAGTCTTACTGTGTCACCTGGGCTAGAGTGCAGTGGCGTCATCATAGCTCACAGCAACCTCAACCTCCTGGACTCAAGTGATCCTTCTGCCTCAGCCTCCCGAGTAGCTGGGACTACAGGCAGGCATCACCACACCCAGCTAATTTTTTCTATTTTTGGTAGAGCTGGGGTCTTGCTCTTGCTCAGGCTGGTCTCAAATCCATGCTTTATGTTTGATCAAGAACATTCACTATGGGTTTTGCCAACTGTTGGAGAAAATGACCCTGCTGAAAGAGATGGATTCTAGGACACCGTGAAGAAGAGACACATTGTATACACACTTCCAGAGCATTGTTACTGTGCTGTGTGCCTCAGACAAGGAATTTATTCTCTTTCGACTTTTGACTTGCTTCCCCACCTGTAAAGTGAGGTGGTGAGACACAATCATCCCCTTTTCCTCTACCACGGTATGTGTTTCTAAGATTATGGCATCTCTGAGTAAGGGTTCTTGCTGTAACCACAGTTAATCTGATGATTTTTACTCTTGTGAGGCCTAATTGGTAACTATTGGGTAATGTGCAGCAAAAGCAGTGGGAAGAAGGTAGCCAGGCAAGTTTCTCACGGGCAATGGCGATCACACAGCAACCTTCCCCACAGCTCGGGTAATGAAGCACAGTTAGGTTACCCTGTTGTCTTTTGCCTTTATGGAGCCTGGAAAGTGTGCACATCAACAGGCTTACACAATGAGAGATCAGGAGTATTCAGGCTCATGGTGAACTCTAAGAAATTATAAGTTTCTGTGTTGACATCATGGTGGTAGGAGAGAAAGACTGACAGGCTAACTGCTCCTCCTCCTCCTCCACCACCTGCCCCCTTTCTGGTAAGAACAGTGATCCATGGAGATTCGAGGTTCTTTACCACTTCCTCTAACCCAGTGAACAACTTAAGAAAACCAATGCCAGATATTTGTTAGCCACATGTGACTTTTTACATTGAAAGTTGAATTATGCTGCAGTTGGGATAGTAATTGGACAAGGGGACTGTCCCAGGAGTCTGGCCACCCTACGCTGCCTTTCCCTTACATTACCCCGCAGGACAGTGATGGCAGACTCCTGATGGAGTGTTGGGGTGGGGGCAAAACAAAGTGTGTGCAAAGGATTGCGGGGACCTAGGACTCTATTGCACGTGTACATGTTGACTGTGATCTTTGAAATAGGAGCATCTTTCATGATTCATAGAGTATATTTTTTTTCCTTTGAAAATGTTGCACAAGATTTTGTGTCTCCCCTGGATCCAAATCTGGCTCACATCCCCTGTAGGTCAAAAAGACCATGACCTTCTTCTATAGACAAGAGACTGAGACGAACTCTCAACCTCCTGGAGGTGGGAGAACAAACAAGGAAGTTACAGGCAGGGCACAAACCAATCAAAGACTGAAGTTTTACCCTGTAGACAATGGTTGTATCACTTTTTAAGGAAAACTGTTTTATTTTTTGCTCATCATAAGCCTGAGGAAATTCTACACATGGAGGAAGAATGTTGGGCTCTTCAGAAAATGCTCATCCTTTCTTTCAAGCCAGCACTTGTTTTGCCCCAGGTTAATGGTCCCCGTGCGATTGCTCAGAATTGACACCTGAAAGAAATCACTGCTCACCTCGGGGCTGGTCAAGTTAATGTTTAGCTTCAAGCTTCACAGTTTTATGTTCTATTGGATAAACTTTCAAAAGGAGAAGGAGAAAAAAGAATAGTTTTAGTAACATGCAGCAATTTTCAATCTTAACTGAAGGCGCTCAAAAGAACACTAATATTTGCTCTAAGAAACGCAGTTTGTGTACTGCTACCCTTTCTGTTTTCAAAGGCTTTGGGGCCTGCTGGGCACATGCCATGGGCATTTTCATCTCATTCTCCTGAAGTATTTTCTAGCAAAATCTTATAATATTCCCCTAGAACTGCTGCCACTCTGCAAAGTCTATTTTTTTTTTACAAAGTCTTATCATATCAAAGATTAACCATTACTGTGGCAGATAATTTTGGTTGGACACTGTATTCATTTCTTGCCACTCTTGTAGCAAATGACCACAAACCTAGTCACTTAAAACAACATGAATTTATTCTTTTACAATTCTGGAGGTCAAAAGTGTTAGGTCTGGAGCTGAGAGAGACACACGAAGCCTCATGCGTAGCAAAATGCTGTTTATTTTGAGTATCCAGGTGGAGGCGAAAAAGCATCCAACCCGAGGGAGGGGGGAGCCTTGGGTTTTATAGAGGGTTTCTCCAGCGGGGAGTAAGTAAGTGGACCAGAACAGCTGCTTACAATGAATTCTTTTTCAAACAACCAGCTCCTAGGACCCCTGCTCCAGTCACATCCATCCTTCAGCTCCGGAGTCCTTATCAGGAGAGAGAGGGAGGGATAAACTTTGTCCCTGTGCAGGGAAGTGGGAAGGAACGCTGGCTGCAGCTGTCTGTTAGATCTACAAAGTCCAGGGACTCTCCAGACTCCTGCGACTGTTGTTTCACAAGCCTAAGTTTTCCATTAACTGTATTCTGTCCTATACATACTTTTCAGGTTCCCACCTGGAACAAACCTACAAAAAATCTCTAAAATAAAGGTATCAGTAGAGTTGCCTTCCTTCTGGAGGCTCCAGGGAAAAATCTGTTTCCTTACCTTTTCCAGCCCTTTCTAGAGGCTGCCCACATTCCTTAACTGTTGAACCCTTCCTCCAGCTTCACAGCCAGCAGCATGACATCTCAACATCTCTCTCTCCCTGGTGCTTTCATCTTTGCTTCTGTTGTCACATCTTTTCTCATAGTCTGACCCTCTGCCTCCCTCTTGTAAGGCCTCTTGTAATTAATTGGGCTCACCCAAATAATCTAGAATTTTCTCTCCATCTCAGAATCCTTAACTTAATTGCATCTCTAAAGTCCCTTTTGCCAGGTGAGGTGACATGGTCACGGGTTCCTAGTATTCAGAGGTGGACAACTCTGGAGGGACCATGCCTGAGCCCACCGCAGCCACCTTGACTTGGGAGCTCAGGTTTTGTTTGATTCCATTGGTCTTCCCAGGGAAATTCTTAGTAAATTAGTAGCCAATTAACACTCTTTTAATTAGGCCCAATCAAAGGTCTTTTAAACTTATGTCAACCATGAGTCTAGAAGCTTATGGGGCTTGTTTTTAGAATATTAAAACAAATATAGTCACTTAAGAATTAAGACTTAACTGATGGGCAAAGGTAGGCATATTTTCATGTCACCAAAACCATTCTTCATTGATTTTAGAATGTAGTTATGCCTCCATTGGAACATTTTGTTAAAAATCTTCACTGGATTCACAACATATAAGAGGTGTAAGCACAATTGACCTGCCCTTTCAGTTGCAAAATGCCGATGTGTTCCATGCATATGATAATTTGGATCTTTTTTTGAGCTCATAGGAGGGAAATCTGACAAGCTTCAGAAGAGAAAGTGAGCGCCACAGAGTGAGAGAGGAGACAAACAAGGAGACATTCTCGGAACAGAGGATGGATTTCACAGCTTCGCCTAAAGCCATCCCTGAAGGACATTTGCTGTGTGAGACCAAAGTGATTTAATAGGGAAGAGGAAGCAGACCTGAAACGAGAGGCAAGCTTGTGCCAGCCTCAGTGTTTGATGCTCACACTACAGAACAAAAACTAAAACATCCAAACAGAGAAGTTGGCTACCTGGCCCACTCCCCTCCTTCCCCACTCACTTCAGGGACAGAGCTGTGTTCAAACCTGGCCACCTACATCCTAACAGAGACTCTCTCTCCAGCATTGATTCTGTGGGCCAGTGGCTGGGAAGCTGGCTTAAGTCTACACATGAAAACACGAGAGACCTTGGTACAAGGACAGGCTCTGCCCCCAAACTATCATATGATGCTAGACAACACAGCTCACCCCTTGGAGGACAGGGGATAGAGTAGAAATAACATGGGATTCAGTATCTGTAGAGTTAATTTTACATTTAGAAAATACCACCACTTCTGAGGAAATTATTAAGGCTCTTTCAGCCTCTCTACTTATGAGAATGAAAAGAAACTTTGATATGAGGAATGTAAACGCCTTTAAATTACCAGGCCCAAAGAGACACTGAAATGTGTGGGCGACTCATCTCACTCCCCCCCAGCTACATAATCACCTCTTGAGGCTACTTGCTCTGTGGGCTCTGGCGTAGACGAAGCTGGCACTCCACACACTGTGCACAGAACTCACGCCCCATGGCCCAACCATGCACAGCCGATCACTAATCAGCCTCATCTCTGTGAACCAGTGAGAGTTCTCAGAAATCCCAGTCATTCCTTCCCAAGTTCCATCACTTTTCAATGACCGGCCTGCCTGCTAATAAGACAGTGCCTATGGAAGGTCTCGAGTTTAACGGGAACTTAATGAAGAAGCAGCTCATCTGCTTTAATCATGGTGAATGTGACTGGTTCCCTCCATGGCCTCTCAGATGCTGACATAATTCCAAATACCGCTCCCTAATTTCCTCTCTGGTGAGGCCGGGCACCCAGATGCACTTTGAAGGTGAGTGGGTTACGGGTCCCTCCCCCGGGACTCACCTGCAGCAGCTCCCCGCCTGGGGCAGGCTGCCTGTAATCAGCGGGTGGATGCTGGCCGGCTTCAAAGTTCAGCCGTGCCTTGTATCTCCCTGCCCTAACGGGAAGTTTCTATAATCTGCTTTCTCCTCCGGACTGGATTTTATGCACCTTCTATGTGTTTCTCCAGCCACACCTGTTGTGGATTAAAACATTTATCCAGTGCCCTTTCAAGTGTAACTATGCATAATGGCTGGGACTAAATATAAAATAAATATATATTTAGTGGTTCTTTATATGCACAGTTAAACTGCCCTCATTAAGTCACATTACTCAGGGTCAGATTCTATTCTGTGATAGAGACAAGGGAACAATTTAAGCAAGGAAATGACCGAGCATTCTCGCCTAGAGACCAGCAGGCCATTGGGCTGCACCTGTGCCTGGAATGCGAGCCAGACCCTGCTCTGCTCCTGTAACCCTTTCTTGCCCAGATAATCAGGGACCCACCAAACAATTTCCCTGAAACGGGAGCGCCAAAGACTTCAATTAAAAATGATTTCAGTGGATACACTCTGCCACAGCACCCCCCCGCCCCTCCCCGTATAGACTTCAGGAACTTTACCAAGAATTCCACCACTTCCCCCACCCGTGTTGCTACTGCCCACATCGGAGCCACCACGATCTTTGCTACGGGTTGTTTGGCAACTTTTGTCCTAGCTTTCGTGATCTCACTGTGCTCCAACCAACCACTCTCAGCCTAGCAAGTGCATGAAACGTTGATCTTGACAGGTCACTCTTGTGCTCTAAGTCCTCCCACGATTTCTCGTCTTCCAGAATAAAAGCTTGAGGCCTCCAAATTGCCAACCTTGCCCCAATCAGTCCAACCCCTCACCTTTGGCCACAGGTCCCTCCCTGATCCTGTCTCTTCCGCCTCATTCTTCCCCACCTTTTTTGGCCTCCTGGCAGCTCCTCAAGCACACAAGGCCTGCTGCCCTGGCCCCAGCAACATGCTGCCTCCCTCTCTCCCCTGCCTGGTGACGTCTCCCAGACATCAGCTTCTCATCAAGGACTTTCTTATCAACCCTGCGTGGGATTCAACTCCCATGCACAGCATTCTTTCTCCAACTTTTTGCTTTATTATTTTTTTCAGAGAGAATTTAACACAATATAATGTATTTTACTTATACATATTTAAATTTTTTTTTTTAACTTTTGGGAATCCCCATTCAAAAGAAAGCCTATAGTTGCTGCTGTATCTTGATAACAGTGCCTGGAACAGAGCAGACATTTATTTCAATTTACTGAAAGAGTGGATCTATAGAGTTATGCTCAAACTTTTAAAAAGACTTTGTGTGAATACTTTTACAAAATACTTCTTAAAGCTGAAGATGTAAAGCAAGTAGAGTTCTTCTGGTTACAGTGTGATTGTGATCATAAAATTAGTTCATACTTATATGGCATTTATTCTATGCCAGGCTTTGTTCCAAGAACATTACATATATCTAAACAATTTATCTCCACAAAACCCCAGTGATTTAGTTACTATTATTTTCCCGATTATATATATGTGGAAATTGAGGCACAGAGAGATTAGGACACTTGCCTAGTGTCACACAATGGGAGGCCTCTGTTTGTCTGCTCATCATCTCCCTTTACTGGTCCTGCAAGTGCCAGGCCTCCCAGAGTGATGTCTGAGATACTCACAGAATCTCTGGGGTTCCCAGGCACCCACTTTGACAACCACCCATCTGTAGCCTGTAGGTGCAGAGAGTGCAGCTCACAAGTGCCCGTGTGATCTGAGCATGCCAGTCTTTTCACACTTGTACATCCACACATTTGTAGGTGTTATTTCTTTTTGGAATGTTGGTCTTATCCTCATCTGCCTGGTAAACCACTGGTCATTTTACATGTGTTCATTAGTGTAAGATTGACTGTGAAACCCTATAGAGTTAATTTGTTCCTTAATAAATTGTACATATTTATTAATACAGTTTTCACTTTTGTTTACTGTGACTTGTTTATGAATTCTAATTCCCCTCCTAGACCATGAGCTCCTTGAGGATACAGACAGTGTCTTGGTTGCTGCTGCATCCTAGAACAAGCACCAGGCCAGAAAACCTGAGACTTTAGCAAATGCTCCTTGACATGTAATGAACTGACTTGTCAAAAGTCACCAACCTGGAGAAGAGAAAAGATGGAATTTGAACCTACTCCGTTCTGTTACGAGATAATGATAATTCCACAAAGCAATCTTGCTTCTCTCTACGTCTTTCACTTTAGGTACTCAACAAACCATTAAAATCCATTATCTATCCCCATCCCTGCCGTGTCTCTATGGCAACTTCAGAAACAAAACGAAATGTTCAATATCCCCCTCAGCTGGAGTGTTGAAAGCACGACTCACCTAGGCCCAGCTCCCGGGCTGCAGGTACCTGTACCCCGGCCAACGCCGGGCCCTAAGTGGCTCATGCAGTGAGGGGGTCATTATCCGACACAAGATGTCCTGAGGAGAGGCCGTTCCGGGGCTGCTTCGTGGGTCAAAATGACCAAAGCAGTTTCTAGGTCTCCCCCATGGAAACACAGCATCCAGCCAAAAAGGAGAAGAGGATTTCCTTTAATTCATCTGTTTTTCTTAAGGAGATGTCAAATAAGAAATAAATTCTGACCTAGGTAAGGAGAGACACTTTATGAGAAGGGTTTACAGCACTGAGGGGAAGGCAGTTACTCCAACAGGGAGAACACTCGCCCTGAGAGCTGCAAGCATCTTACAGGTTAGGCACAAAAGGGCTGTTCTTTTACAGGGAGGAGTAAAGAAGGTAGAAAGAACCCAACAGCCCTGGGGAAGTGGCAGGAGCCGGGTGGTGTGATTGGTGTGATTACGGGGCAGACAGGAATGGTTACCCTGAGGCCAGCCTATTCTCGAGGGGTTTTCGGAGGGGTTGTGTGCGGCTCAGGCTACAGCTGGGCCAAATTTCCAGGGCCTGGAGGAAGGAGAGAAGCTTCACTAAAATTAGCTCAGGTCTAGGTAGCAAGTATTTTGTCCAGATTGGTCAATAGGTACCAGCAGTTCAGCTGACACATTTTATGAGGCAAAGAATGGAAATTTGGTGAAGCTGTGTCTGGCCTGGTCACAGGTAAGCAAGGAGACACCATGAATCCTCTAAGTCATGTGCATCTAAGTCATATGCATCTAAGTCATATGCACCTATTAAATAAGTCATATGCAGGAAACTGCTTCTCACAATATAAAAGGGATAGTGTCTTTAACCATCACTGTTGTCCAGAGTGGCAGGGCCCAGGTGAAGTTCAACACTGTCAGAGAAAAACCTCTCTCCCAGAAGCTCGGTAAGAGCTTTCTCTGCTGCACTCACTGAATAGGTCTGGGGTGCTCGCAAGGCTCTAGCTGCAGGAAGACTGGGAAAGGGAAAGGGAATGCTGAGCATTTTCAGCATTTGCAGTGGGACACAGGCCCTACCAGGGGGAAGAGGTGCAGAGGAGGCGAGGACAGCTCCACAGGAGGGCCCAGAAGGGCCAGCCAACTGCTACCAAACACGCTTTCCCTTTCTTCGTCAAAAGCACCTTCCAGTGCGAGGTGGAACAGGGAGCAAGGCACAAGCCCTGGTGCCTTTAGGTGCTGACCAGCAACAGCCGCAGTGAAGGCTACGGCTACACATTTGCCTGTGCACTGCTTGTCCGTACCACTGAGCACAGAGCCTGCGCCCAGAGGACACCCAGCAGGTATCTAAATCTGATTCTGCCCTGATAAAGGCAGATTGCTGGAAATTGATTGAAACCCTGAGATTCAGCCATCCGTAGATCAATGAACAGTAGCTAATCTGTCACTGAATTCTCAATATTTACATTTTCTTCTCAGGGTCTCAAATTGTTAAGTAATGATTACATGAAAATGAGTTTTCTTGCAATTATGTAACTGAGGCCAGGTCCAAATAGCAAGAATTTTTTTTTAGTGCCCCTAAAAGTCAAGTAGTTTCCACTAAATTTTAAAGAGGACTATAAGCAATACAGATTTTTGGTAATAAAAAATAAAAATTAATCACTCCTTAGTGTGTGTAGAATAATGTGCAAAACCACCCATCTGGAGTTTGAAGTCTTCCTTGTGTTTGACCCGAGGCTACCTTGCTGGCCAGATCTCCAGCTTTCTGCGTCTATCTCTCCTGTGCAGTGGCCAAACAGAACTAAGTGTCCTCTCCCGTTCATTTATTCATTCAACATTGTTTGAGGACCTACAATGTGTCACATAACAGTAGAGATCCTTTTGACACATCAGCAAACAAAGCGGACAGTCATCCCTGCCCTCAGGGAGCTGACATTGTCCTGATGGAAGGTAGACAATAAACAATAAAATTGATAAATAAGTAAAATATGTGGCATTTTAGAAGATTGTTTGTGTGCTAGCTAGACAAAAAGGAAAATGTGAAACAGGCTCAGGGATATTAGTTCGGGCAGGGGCAGATGGCAGAATTAAATAGTGCTGCCTCGTTGAGAACCTGCAATTGGAGCAAAGACTTCAAAGGGAAGAGCATCACCAAACAGGTTTCTGGGGGAAGAAAGCTCCAGGTTGAGGACAGGGCTATCGAAGGTCTAAGGTGTGTGTGCACCTGAGGCATGTGAGGTGTGGCGAGGCCGGCGGGCCTGAGCAGGGTCAGGCCAACACAGGGTGGGCGGGAAGGCAGAGAGGGGGCAGCAGCCAGACCAGGGGGGAAGGGGCTCATGGACTTGCAGTCCCCTCTGAGTAAATGGCATGAGGGAGGTGACTCCCATTTTGAAAGGCTCAATCCAGCTGCCCTGTTGAGAACAGACTGTGGCAGGGGCAAGAGCAGAAGCACGAGACTTGTCAGAAGGCCACCAGGTCATCTGAAGGCCACTAGAGCTGCAGTGGTGGTGGGAAAGGCGGTTAGGGACGGGCTGTCCCTGATGGTGTTTTGAGGTAGCAGCAATTAGACTTCCTGATGGGTTGGACATGGGCTGTAGAAGAAAGAAAAAAGTCAAGGGTGGCCCTAAGGCTTTTGGCCTGAGAATTGGGACACTGGCTGTCAAGAAAGAAGAGGCTGCAGGAGTGGCAGTTTTGGACACAATGTACATGAAACACTCGTGTCAGGCAGCCTCTTGTCCTCAGTGCCTACGGCTCCTGTGTCTCGGCTCACACTGCTCTCCCCATCCAGAATTCCCCGTCTCCCACCCTTCCTTGTCCAGTCATTTATGCATTACAGTCCCTCAAACAGTATCGCTTACGGATGCCATCCTTGACACCTACCAGGCCTATAGGAAAAAAGCAAAACAAACAAAGTTGTTCCTTTATTTAAACCAGAGTAACTTTCATTCATTCATCCATCCAATAGTGACTGAGTGCCGCCAGGCCACATGCCCTTTCCCAGACGGTGCAGATGCAGTGGGAAAGAAGACCAGCAAGGTGGCCGCCCCAGGGAACTTTGATAGGAGTTGCAGGAAAGAGAAGAGAACCAAGAGATAAATGGAAAGGAGCGTTTCCGCAAGAGCTGCGGAGTACAGACACGGTGACTTTGCGAAGCAGAGTGCCTAGGAAGGAGGGGGCGCCTTAGTGCTGTGGTCGGAGACAGGCTTTATGAGGCAGCGACAGAGGGGTGAGGCAGCATGACTAGAGTGGTGTTGGACACACACAGATGGGGAAATCGGGGTGTGGGGAGCTGTCCAAGCAGAGGGAAAAGGAAATGCAGAATCATTTGCGAGGCATGTGTGAAAGTTTTTCATGTGGACAAAAAAAATCCTGCAGGACAGTGAGGATGTTTAGTCCCCAAGGACGGGGAGCAAAGCAGGAGATGAGACAGAGAGCTGGCATGGGACCAGATTGCCCAGTGCCTTGGGAGCCCCGGGAAGGAGTTTGGATTTGTTCCTGAAGGTGGAAGAAAGCCATCTCCTCTTCCAGTCTTGCACCTTCCTCATGGCAGGCACATGAGTATCTGTGAGTATCTGAATACACATGAATATCTTATTCTAGTAAGTGTTGTGGAGATGTCATCATTAATCGTAACTGCAACCACTTATCACATTTTGTGGGTGAGCCCCTTCCACATACCCTAGCGATAGCACCCCCAAATCTTCACAAGACCCTGAAAGACACTATCACCTCATTTCATAAATACATGAGGGTGAGACTCAGACAGAGTAGGTGACTTGCAGAGCTCCAGCTGGGCCAGCCCCACCCCAGAGTGAGCCAGCTAATAATCCCGGGTCATCCCTGAGCCCGTCTGCTCCCCTCGGACAAGTGCTGCTCCCTCTGCACTGGGCTCTCGCCTCCGCGTGCAGTTCTCGGAGTAATTAGGCATATAATGAATACTTATGTTGAGCAAGATAATGCTGTTTTCTAAAAGGAATAATGAATATATGGAATAAGTTGTTGAACAAAGAGAATCTACAGGGGCATGTGAAATTAAAATGTTGCCGGAAGGTCAAAATTAATTTTGGAAACATTGGTGGAACAGAGAGTTTTACAAAGAGGAAATTGAGAAAATAAAAACTGCATGAGTTCAATGAATAAAAAGGGCAAAACATCTATCCAGAGGTCTTTTGCCTTTGCTGGAATTCATTAACTTTTATTTTGGCTTCAACTCTTTGAAAAAGTTCTGCCTGGAGGAATTCCTTAATTTGGACTTAATGTGGCCTGTGGAGGCAGAGTGAGGCTTGCAGGGGCTCCGAGGCTGAGCAGATGCTGGGGAGAGGCCAAGACCACCCAGGGGTGTCCAGAATCGATGGGCTGCTGGGGGCAAAGCGAGGGGGAAGGGCTTTTTGATGTTGGACAGTGCGATAATGACTGCCCGCGAGCCAGAATCAATCTTTCCCGCAAAGACAGATGCCCTCAAAGAACACAGCACCCAGAGAGTTTCGTACTTCTCGTTTGCCTTTGTCTCCTGGCGTTTGACAAAGTCTTTCCACCACCACTGCTGTAAACTGCAGAATCAGGATTCAGTTTTCAGGTTTTCAAGTGTTATTTTGACCTCTCCCCATCACCATTTAATAGCATTTGAGGTTAATAGATACGTTACTTAGCTTGATTCAATCATTCCACATTGTATACACATACTACAGCATCACTTTGTACCCCATAAATATATACAATTATGATTTGTCAATATCCAATTAAAAAAATTTCTAAAATTAAAAAAATTCTTTAACATAAAAGATGTAAAGTTCCCATATTTTTCCATACACAAACATACGTTCTTTAAATTAAATTTATGAAAAAAAAGGGGGCAAAGAAGCAAAATCCCTTCACAAAATACCACATAAGCACATTATTTTGTAGCACATTACATTTCCTTTAGTATTTTATTATATATGCATAGTTCATTGACCTGTATACAAATTCTTTTTGGTTCTCTTTATTTTTTTAATTTGTAGAAATTCTCATTACCTACGTTATAACAGGATTTTCCAGTATAACATAGTGATTAAAAGTACCTTTTCTGAAGCTGGGTAGTTTAATATTGAATGGTGGTTTCACTATTTCTTAGCAATATCACCCTGGGGAAACAGAGATAATAGCTCCTGGATAGTAAGTGCTTCATGAATAAACTCTCTCACAATAATAATCAGAATTATTGTGATTATTTACGAAATATATTCATATAAGTTCTCTTATGTTTAAGGATTCTGATACAAGAAAAAATAATGCTCCTGTTAAAATCTTATAAAAATATCATTGTCTGAACTTGAATGGCAACATTTTTTTTTCCCCACATGATATGGGTAGAACGTGCTATCAATTCACAACATTCTGTGCATACCAACCCCAGCGCTTCCAATGAAAACAATTGCAGCTTTTAAGCTAGGCCTCTAGAACATGCACATTCTGTCCCAGATGAGCTGTAAGTGATGAAGAGCTAATACCCTTGAGAGCAGCCCTCAACCAACGCCGGAGTTGGAGGACAAATAAATCCCCCAGCTTCCTGGCTGCTGTGATGAAACAACTCTGCAGCATACTTTGTGCAGTCTCCAAGAAGTCTCCAGGAGGAGTGAGCCCAGCTGCTCACTGAGCAGTTTCTTCTAAGTCGAAGCACATACCTACCATATATTCTGGCGATACTAATCCTAGTGATTTACTCACAAGAAAAGAAAGCTTATGTCCACATGAATGTTGATAGCATCTTTGTTCATAATCACCCCAAACTGGAAACAACCTAACAGTCCTTCAGCTGATGGATGGAAAAATGTGGTGGTGCATCCTTACAATGGAATACTAATCACTAAAAAAAAAAAAAAAAAAAAAAACTATGGCTGGGCATGGTGGCTCACACTTGTCATCCCAGCACGTTGGAAGGCTAGGGCAGGAGAAATACTTAAAGCCAGGAGTTCGAGACCAGCCTGGGCAACATAGTGAGATCTCATCTCTACAAAATTAAAAAAATTAGCCATGCATGGTGGCACACACCTGTAGTACCAGCTACTAGGGAGGCTGAGCCAGGAGGATAGATTCAGCATGGTAGTTGGAGGCTACAGTGAGCTGTGATCATGCCACTGTACTTCATCCTGGGCAACAGAGAGAGAACCTGTCTCACCAAAACAAAAAGAAGAATAAGAAGAAAAACTGTGATTCATGCAACAACGTGGTTCAATCTCAAATGCATATGTTAAGTGAAGAAGCCAGGTTCAAGATTTATGTAACAATTTGGAAAAGGCAAAACTATAGAGACAGAGAATAGGGCAGTGGTTTCCAGGGACTGGGGGATCGAATATAAAGGGGAGAAGGAGGGAAACGGGGGGATGATGAGAGCACACTACATCTTTATCGTGGCTGTGGTTCCAGGACTGTGTGCGTAGAACTGTGTGCTGAAAGGGTTGAATTTCACCCTATTTAAGGTAAACCTCAATGAACCTGATACATTATTGGGATAAAAAGATAGCCTATTTACCAACCGTTTATTAGTGGATTTTTTACATTATCTGTCTCACTTCTTTGCTCCTCATACTGTGCTTCTTGCAATCACTTGTCAAATAAAAGACTTGCACAAATTCTAGTTTCAGGGTCTATTTCTGGGTAAATCCAATCTAAGATTAACATTATTGATGCTTAACATATTTTTTTCTATTTTATCACACTCTTTTAGAACATAAATTATGATGACCACAGAGTACTCAATTGAGGGGAATATCATAACTTAATTTACTAATCCCCTGAGGTCAGCCTTATGTTATTTCCCAATTTCCACATTAAAAAATATTGCCAGAATGAATGAATATCTTTGTTTAAAAAATCCGGTATAATTTCCACAGTTAGATTCTCAAACAAGGAATTTCTAGGGTCAAAAAATATAAGCTCTTAAATATCTCTTGAGTACATATTATCAAGCTTATTTCCAATAAGTATTCAGTATTCACCATTGCCATGGGCCAAGTAGAATTCTCCAATTCTTCACATTGCTGTTTTCACAAAATTCTCATTTTACTTAACATGTGCTCATTTCAAAGAATAAATTCATTTCCTGTTACCAGTTTTAATCTGGGAGGCAGAATAGCATGGTGGTTAAGAGCCCTAACTTGGGATCCAATTAGTTATATCTTAGCACTGTGTAAGTTTTGCCATTTATTTAGTTTGGCATAGGACCCCTCTAGCAAAGGCTTATTGGAAAGTTGCCATTCGTATGTTCCCAGAAGTTATTACTTCCTCTTCTGTACTTCTGCAGCACAATGTCTAAGCTGCTGGGTACCATTTATAACACACAGCCTACTAGAAAGGATAACAACCATGTCTATTGATATATTGCAGGCTACTTGCATAATCAATGCCTAGAACAGAGTACAAATTGAACACGTATTTAAGAAAATAGAAACATCTAGGCGAATCTTGGTCAGGAATAAAGATAATTATAGTGGTATCACTAAAAACAAAGAATTTATTGATTACTTACTACCTACCAAACTTTTTACATAAACATTATTCAGTCATGATGAGTCTTACAAGTCAAGAATTGCCAGCTTAATTTATGGATGTAGTGGGTTGAATAGTGTTCTTTCAAAATACATGCCGACTCAGAACCTGAGAATGTGAACTTATTTGGAAATAGGCTCTTTGCAGATGTAATTATTATGGTTAACTACCTAAAGATGAAATCGGAGGAGGAAAGATGGCGGAGTGGTAGTGACCTCCTTGTTTTGTGCTCCCGGAGAGGAAGGAGTGGATCTCCGTATGCCACGAAGCTGGAGGGTTGCTCCCCCACAAGAATAGCTGTGTGAATTCACGGTGAATCAGCGGGGGACACGGAA
>CM052439.1:85770651-85809168 GCA_028533085.1 Varecia variegata | reverse complement strand
TGGGTGTATACCTACAGGAGGAGTGCGATGTGCACTGTTTGGGGAATGGACACGCTTGAAGCTCGGACTCGGGGGATTGGGAGGGACATGGGCAATATATCTATGCAGAACTTTTGTACCCCCATAATAAGCTGAAATAAAAAAATAAATAAATAAATAAATAAAGATGAAATCATCCTGGATTTAGGGTGGCCCCAAAATCCAATGAATGATGTCCTTACAAAAAGAGGCGCAGACACAAGACCCAGGGGAGGAGGACATGTGAAGACGAGGCAGGGATTGGAGTGATGCTGCCACAAGCTAAGGACTATCAGGAACTATCTGCAGCTGAAAGGAGGAAAGAAGGATTCTTCCCTAGAGCCTTTGGAGGGAGCGTGGCCCCGCTGACACCTTGGTTTTGGATCCACCCTCAAAAACCATGAGATAATAAATAAATTCCTTTTATTTTAAGTCACCAAGTTTGTGGTAACTAACTTCTATGGCAACCCTAGGAAACTAATACAACAGGTATGGAAACTCATCTTCTGAGCTTGTTAGTTCATTTCTCTGTGCTTCAGTTTCCATGCTGGAGTGTGGCAAAGCTTGGGTTTTCCTGGCTTTCCAGGACATACTCCACATCTTGTACAAACCTGCCCAGGTTGCAGGGATGGACAGCAGAAGTCTTCCAGCACATGCAGAGAACGGGGATCAATATCAACTAAGTGATGACTTTAAAATACAGTCCAAATTAGTTTGTCCTTCCATTATTTCAGCAAAAATTTATGTTACATTTTCTCAGGCCCAAGTTTAAAAATGTGCTCCTTTTACAGTGACACTGTTACGACAACCAGTACAATCGGTTGGCCTCACAACTCTTGTTTTCATGGCCTCATAAAAGCACCACCGAGTTCACCAGACAACCAGTCATCTCTCTCTCCTTGTGGATCCCCCTTTACAAGAGAAGCACTTGCCCTGGCTGTATTAACACCCCCTGCCTCTCCCCATCAGAAATGTCAGATAAGCAGGACATGGTTTTCAAAGTCTCAATCCTAAAATGAGAGGGCATTGCTTTCCCTATCTTTGATAGAGATATTGCTAAACATGTAAATTATTAAATTTAAAGGAATTTGAAATTTTTTTAGAATGACTTATTCCATTTCAAGTAATGGAATGACTATACCTTGGTTATTTTTCTCCCCCCCGAGTGTGGCCTGTACAGGGACAGTGGAAAAAAATTTAAGGTGTGACCTACACATTTCCATTATGAAGGAAAGGTTTGGTTTGGTACAATTTGAGTTTTCAGAAGTCATTTTCTACAGAATTGTCATGGAATGTTTGACTCACGGTCTATAGATTGTATTTTGTTCTGAACATGGATCCTATAGTTTCAATTTCCCAGCATTGTCCAGAGGTTACTAAATTATCTTATTCTATTACTTCTTCTCTCTCTCTCTCCTTCAAATAGGGGATAAAGCAGTCAGGGAGGAAGGTCAGTGAGATGCCCTGGGCTTCCGTGGGTGAGTCCTCAAACATGATGTCTGAAACAAGCACAATTAGAGGATGTCTGAAGATGAAAAGAAAAACAGAAGCAAACTTCAATGCAATGAAAAAAATACTAATGTAGTATGACACTCGCGTAACAACACCCTTATGTCGAGGCTAATTAAGCTAATTTACCAATTCCTTATTATCAAGAAGGTGAGAACAACTTGTTTAGAATATGGAATCTGCTAGAGACTACGAGATGTTAGGTACATCACGAGCCTCTCAGAACCTCCATTTCCACATCCAAGAATTAGGGAGAGTAAATACTCCAGGAAGTTGTAGCAAGTTTTAACTGTGGAATTATAACTAAGAATGCCTAGTGCCATAATGGAATACATTGGAAACTTAATAAATAATAAAACTCACAATTTCATAGGCCATAACTTCTGAGTTCTACAAAATAAATCCAAAGATAATAAAATAGTAAAAATAGGTTTTAGTTCCCATTATAGCAAAATCTCAAATCTCAGCCTTTTGGGTGCATGCTCCCTGGGATGACCAATTAGCTGGGAGTGAGCGTTCCTTACTGGTGAGCATTAGTCACTAGCTGTTGTTTATTGCACATCTTCTGTGAACCAGGCACTGTGCGGGATTCTGTACTATCACTTGCTATGAGACAGCCTGAGTAGAATTTCCTCTACTGGACTGAGAATTGTCCTCATCTTCTACAAAGACCTGGACCCTAACCCAGAAACCTCACTTCTCCATGCTCTGAAGACTCATGGCCTTTTCCCACAGGCTTTTCAAGCTTATTTAGATGAGCTTCAATCTTCATGTTCTGCAAAACTTACAGTCTCAAGTTGGGACCCTGATACCTACATTTTATGTAGACATAGAATAGGGCAATGGTATTGATCTTATCTCACTGAGGAAGAACTGCTATATCCCAAGAAATTCATCTGCAAATGTGGACAGTTGGAACAGTAAATAAACAATGATCTCACTTCTATGCCAAGAGAAGGGAGTGTTACTACCCTAACCAAAACCACTTCTTGCATAGATTCTCTGACACTGTGATGGTGACAAATCCAGTGGGTATTTTCTAGCCTCAACATAACTTCATCATAGAAGTCAACACTGCAAACATGCACTCCCTTTGTAAACACTTTCTTCTCGCGTCCTCATTCCCAACCACACACACGTGTTTCCTCTGACCCCATCAGTTCTCCTTCCCTAATGGCCTCTTCTCTGCAGAATGCCTACATACTGCGGTCCTCAGAATTCAGTCCTGTTTTACTTCTTGTCTCTATTCTCCCCACATAACCTCCCTAGGTGATCAAAAACATCCCAGTAAATATGATCTACAAATGGAAGTCTCTTGTCACTGTATCATGGTGAAATGTTGCTTCTGGAATCTATCTGTTGCTTCTGTGAGACATTTCCTCATGCCCCTCTTGGGCATCTTGCAATTTACATGAAAATTTTGTACAAAATCTTTTAAGAATTTATAAAATTTTCCAAATATACAATAAACTAGAGAGTGATGAACCCATCATTTAGCTTCTATAATTATCTAGAGAAATGAAATATTCCTCAAGTATATCCCATGTCAGCTTTTACCACCATAGCAGGAAGCCTGGGAAAAATCACTGTTTCTTAGGAAAAAGAAGCATTAAATATTCTCACCTAATTCCTTGTCTTCACTCTTCCATTCTAAATTATTACTAAGTACCTTGATCATAACTCCTAAACATGTCTTAAAAACATGAACTTTGCTCTCTGTCCAATGACACCACCAGAGTCTAGAATCTAGACCACCATTGTTTCCCTCCAGGCCCACTGGAGTGATCTAGCTGCTGTCTGCCATTGGCACATGCCACTTTCAAGACTCTCAGTAGAGCACACCATCACCTGCCATGCAGCCACTAGTCATTGTCCTAGGACAGAACCCAAGCCACTGACAATGGCCGGCTGCTTTTCCTGTCCTGGTCCTTTTTCACTCCCCATGTCCAGCTGTCCCCCATGTCCTTCCCCAATTTGTTCACCACACTTCAGACTTACAGGTTTTCTTTTCATTTTGGGGAAAGTTACTTCTGTGCATCAAGTCTTGACATATGCTCATTTGCCCTTACTTGAATACTCTCTCCTCAACTCTCAATAAGTCCTGTTTATCATCAAACTGTTACATTAATATTTTTTGTTTTTCAAAAGACCCATATTATCTATAGTGTCTGTCCTTACCTTCCACAAAGACCTAGGACATAACCCAGGAACCTCACTTCTCCATGCCATGAGCTTCTCCCACGGGCCCTTCAGGCTTATCCAGATTAACCTCAATCATTGTTTACATTAATTAATGGTTTCTTTCCTGTAAGTATTTTCTATACCTAGAGTGGTCACTTTTGTAAATTCTCTTTTAATACTAGACTATGTAAGTGCCATGAAGAAAGAATCAGTGCCTCTCTCACTCACCATGGCAGCTCCAAGGCCCGGCAGAGGTTTATTTGGCCTATGCATTCGCTGCAGGAAGGAACAGGTGGAATGAAGGAGAGAGAAGACGAGTGGAGTGGGCTTAGTAGGAAATGGATAGCATGAAGATAAACCTCTTTTGAAACTACTGTGAATTTAAAGCAGAGAAATAAAGCAGTAGCCAAATGGGAAAGAGGAAAAAAGAGAGTTCTTTCTTTCTTTTCTTTTTTTTTTTTTTTCCATTTTAAATATTGAAGGTACCAGAACATGTCTTTGTGCTAATGGAAATTTTCCAACAGAAATATAGATGCTTACAGTTCAGGAGAAAGAGGACAGTCAAATAGAGCAAAAAGGAATGAGACGCACATCCTAGGTGAGGGGGGCTGACTTTGACGGGGGAAGGAAAAGTTCCTATATTGTAACAGGGATTAAGCAAGTAAGGCTGAGGAGAGCTGAGACTATTGGGTGGTAACAGGGAAATGAGGGAGTTCATGTGTGCTGATTTCTGTTTCTCTCAGTGGCATGTGAGCAATACGGTATTGCTTATGTGCCGTTGAGTGGAGGTAGGAGGAATGATACAGCAGTTTTGTGAAGAAAGTTGTTATACAATATTTATTCTTGGGAGTAAGAAATGATCCTTCTAGAAAAACATGGATAATGCCCTGATAATATTGAGTGCCAGTTTAGGCTTACGTCAGTTTTAAAGTAAAGCTGCTTGGATGGCTGTCTGCTTCTCCCCAGCAGCACAGCGATCAGCTGTGGGCTTCATCCTGGATTTTGACTGCAGCAGGAGTGATACTGTCATCCGAAATGCCTTTAATTCAAAAATAGCAATGAACAAAGCTGGTAAGTTTTTAATGCACTGTCAATTAATAACATGAGTCGGTAGCTGTTATTCTCATTTAACTGATGTGGAACCTAACGCTTAGAGGTGTTTAGTGACTTACTCAAGGTCTTACAGCTTGGAAGTGGGATAGTCAAGATGTGCAACAATACGCTGCCCTTGACCTCATTGTTTTAACAACTACATATGAAAGTCAGAAACACAAAGGTTAGAACTCAAGGGATAAGGAGAGAGAGTCAGTGAGACAGCAATGTTCTCACCCCGGAGGGAGCTGTGTGTCCCAAATGCTCTCTAGGAAAAAGAGGCAGTGAGGAAACTTACTGGGTTCCTTCCTGGCCCCACCTACTCCCAACACTCAGAGCCAGAGTTCCTCGAAACTTGACATCATTTTGTTTGATCGTTTGTTTTTTCCTGCAAAAGGAAAAGGACTGCTTACACCTGAGCTGCTGGATGCTCCTCCTCGGGCAGGTGAGGCACCTGCCCCTCCTGGTCAGGCACCACGGGCTCCAACAGCTTTCTCTCCTTGACAAGCTGCCTCTTTCATTTTCTCTTTATTTAAACCAAGCATAAATCAAGGTCCTTTGCTTTTATGTAACCAATAAAAAAAGAACTAAATGCTCTCAACGTTGGAGCCAAGTGCACAAGTTGAGAGTGACACGTTTATATCACGTCGGAGATGAAAAAGGGCTGTTTTCTCCTCTCCAAACACATCACTTCTTATGAATACATTCTGGAGAGTGTTTTGTTTACTGAAACTATGGCTTTAGCTCATTTTTTGTTAATAGGCCTAATGTCAGCATTATAACAAATGTCTGTTATAAGAAAACAAATCATTTTCCTTATTTGGGGACTCCGAAGACAATTCATTGAAACATCATGTCACCTTCATACAGTTAAACCTGTGTTAAATGGAAATTTAGAGCTATTAACAATGCACATTGAATTGATCTTATTTTAATTAGAAGGAGAATATTGGCCTTGGGTCTACCATGACCTACCTGTAGGTACTTAGGTAGTTTACTAAAATGTACTCTAAAATTGCATCAGCTCACTTACATATTTTCTGGGTTTAAAAATATCCAACATAGTCTATATTCCAACTCAGACTGAAAAGACTCCTAAGTGTTGTATAACACAAAGAAGCTTAGATGGCTTTTGATTGTGGGTTTTAATTCCATTTTTGCCCTTTAGTTGTGAGGCTATGGGACATTAATTTTGTCCTATCTTACATTCAGTTTCTTGATCTATAAACTGAGGGCAAACAAAACTTAATTTCCGGCCGGGCGCGGTGGCTCACGCCTGTAATCCTAGCACTCTGGGAGGCCGAGGCGGGTGGATCGCTCAAGGTCAGGAGTTCGAGACCAGCCTGAGCAAGAGCAAGACCCCATCTCTACTAAAAATATAGAAAGAAATTATCTGGCCAACTAAAACTATATATAGAAGAAATTAGCCGCGCATGGTGGCACATGCCTGTAGTCCCAGCTACTTGGGAGGCTGAGGCAGTAGGATCGTTTAAGCCCAGGAGTGTGAGGTTGCTGTGAGCTAGGCTGACGCCACAGCACTCATTCTAGCCCAGGCAACAGAGTGAGACTCTGTCTCAAAAAAAAAAACAAACTTAATTTCCATGTTTTTAATGAATAAATAAGATAATATTTATAAAAGGACATACCAAGAGACCAGGATACAATGAGGACACCTGGCTGTTATTAAATTGTCCTTTTCTTCCTTATCATAGCTTTTTATAGCCCTGTATGTGGGTTGATTAAAACAACAGGTTTTACAAATACTTGGTAATTTAAAATAGTAACATAAGTGTGAAGTTTGTTGATGAAGAATGATAATTTATAGGTGAAGTATCACCTATAAATCTTGTCCATTAGGGATGTGTTATATGCTACATTTGAATAAAGTAACACAGCTGCTGTAATTGCCATAAGCTCACAGAACTGTTGAACCAGAAGAATGTCAAGTTTGTATAGAAAATACCTGACATGTTCAAGCTGAGAAAATGGAGGCACAAAACATTAAATTGGACTTGACCACGTAGGTCATGCTACAGCATTGCAAAAATGACATACTTGCAGAAGGGATGCCTTGAAAATGATCTGTAAATATATCTTTGACTTTACAAACAAAGGGTTAAGAATTCCTAAAATAACATAATTCCAAATACAAGATGAGGGTGGAAGTCTAGACCAAGCCCACACTGCAGGCATTTTGTCAGTCAGGGTGGCATGACACACAGACAGTTGAGTGAGGGGCTCAGTGCCAGCCTTCTTCAGTGGCCATCACGTGGCCATCATCGGGGGTTCCCAAAGGGACTGAGTCTAACTGGTAGCTGTCGGAGGGCTGCTTGGGATCCCGTCCAAACTACTGCATTGATCTGTGATAACACAGATTTAGTGCAGAGCAGAAGTGAGAGGGAATTTGGAGCCTGGGGTTTCTCCCCGACATCTTCCTTATGCTGCATGCATATGTGCCTAGGGCCCACCCTACCAGTCACAGACCAGAATAGTTATCTTTATGTGCAATTGCCAAAACTAGACAGATGTGATTATTTATCCTCTATATATTCCTCCACAATCATCATACCCATTCATACCTATCCATAACTATTGGTCATATCTACTATCTTCCTTAAATTTCGTGTATTTACAATGTTTACTGCAGTGGTACTGTGTGCCAGATACACTACTGGCTACTGGAAAAGTGGGGTGTAGCTATTCATAAATAAGACTGAGGCATCACCTTTAAGGAATTTAGTATACCATAATGTGACACATGTATGCATGTGTCTGATATATGAAATATATATGAAATGAATAATTATATGTATATGAAATAAACAAAGATCACTTGTATGGGTTGAATTGTGCCCCTTCGTCCTATGTTGAAATTCAAACCCCAAGTACCACAAAAAGTGACCTTATTTGACAATAGGATTGTCACAGGTGTAATTAATTTAGCTGAGGTCATACTGGAGTGGGGTGGGCCCTAATCTAATACAACTGGTACCCTTAATAAAAAGGGAAAATTTGAACACAGACATGTATACAGGGAGAACACCTAATGAATATGAAGGCAGAGATTGAGGTTATACCTCTAAAAGCCAAAAAACACCAAAAATTGCAGGTAAACCACCCAGAAGCTAGGAGAGAGGCCTGGAACAGATCCTTCAAAGGGAAAATGGTCCTGCCAACACCTTGATCTCAGACTCTCAGCCTCTATAACTGTGAGACAATAAATTTCTATTGTTTAAGCCACCCAGTCTGTGGTACTTTGTTATCGCGGCCCTAGCAAAGGAATATACCCAAATGAAAGTAAGTAAAGGCTATTTATTCAGAGATTGCATATACATACACACACACATACACACACACACGCATATATATGCATGTATATACATATACACACACAGAACAATAATTTCAAATAAAATATAACTCAAAGATGTTCATTTTATGGAAACAGGTCTCAAATTAACAAATTTACATGTCATGAGATAAGAAAATACTTTCTAATTGAAAAGGGGAAAAAGATGATCTCCAATGGGTTCTTAAGACAAAAACATTAAATATTATATAAAATACAACTGATCCTTGAATAACATAGGGGTTGAGGCACTGATCCACTGCATATAATTTTGGACTCCTGAAAACTTATTGATAGCCTACTGTTGACTGGAAACCTTACCAATAACATTAACAATCAATTAAAAATTTTTTGTATGTTACATTTATTACATACTATATTCTTACAATAAAGTAATCTAGAGAAAAAAATGCTACAACAAAATCATAAGAAAAAGAAAATATATTTACTATTCACCAAGTGGAAGGGATCATCATAAAAGTCTCCATCCCTGCTGTCTTCACATGAGGCTTTGATGCTAGTTACATATCCTATAGATATGTTATTTAATGCTGTTGAAATCTGATTTATTTATCTATTAATATAAAAAGACCTTTACATCAAATGGTTTTCAAGTATTAAATGAAAAAATATATCTAAAACACTTATCACAGCATGTAGCAGGAATGCTTTAAATATCATAAGACCTGTAACATTTAATGTAAAATGACATTTGAAGAGATCTTTCTGAGCAGTGGACTCTAATTGACAACTCATAAGTGATAATAAGCTGGGAGGTAGCTATTCAATGTCCATGTCACCAGGCATGAGGGTGAGCCCTTCCACGGGATTCCAGGGCAGCCAATGCCTAGGTGAAGTCCCAGTAATGAGAAAGGTTGGGTGGCTGCTACAAATGGCAATAATAAGACATTCTAATTACAATAATAAAATAGTTAATATTATGATTGCAAATAATATGCGTTGAAGTTTGCCATGTTTCTTATATCATGCTAAAGCAATTTAACTGCTTTTCTAACTTAATTTAACTTAATTCTTACAGCAAACCTCTTTGAGCTAACCCAATTTTACTGATGGGAATACTGCAATTCTGAGATGCCAGGTGAGTCACCCAAGATCACGAACCTGGCAGTGGCTGACTTATGACTCCAATCCAGAATTTCTGCCCTGGTGGACTTGACTACTATTCTATACTGAATGTCTTAGTGGGTTCTCAGAGTCCAAACTGGGAAGCTAAACTATTTGCTGAAATCTAAGGAGCAACCTCAGGACCAACGCTGTATAAAATCAAGGGTAAGGACCAAGGAAATGTGGAATAGAGCCAGGCTCAGAGCGAAGATCATGCTTTTGAATAAGTCTGAAAAATCTGTAATGCACAAATCCCCCTTTTATTTGCCCAGAGTACCGTGTGTGGAGGAGTGGGCTATGTCGAGCTCAGGGTCAGCATGGCCCAGATACCTAGCAACGGGCTGTCCTCCTGGGCATCTGCTGGAGGCATCAATCTACAAGGGGTGCTGAAGTATCAATGGAATAAATAGGAAATATGGTGCACGTGAACATAGGTTTCTGCACACAACTCAAATAAATGGTAAATTATAAATTGTTTTGTCTCACACTGAGTAGACATAATAAATCCCTTATTTTGAATATTAGCATGAAACAGGAAGAAAATATTTGTCACTTGTTGTAACCCACTGCCTTCAGAGGAGGGAGAATCCTAGCAACCAAATCATCTTTCCTTTGGTGAGCACGAACCAAAGCAAAATCTTTATCTTCAAAAACAAAAGCATTTGCCACTTCTGAAAACAGTTTTAAGGAATAGATGTGGAAGGCAAAACAAAGAAGCTGGGGCAGAGTGAAATGTCTCTAGCAGAGACATTGAGATGCCTGTGGGAAGGAGGAAGGAGAAGGAGATGTCAGCAAAGAGAGGTGGAGAGACAGAGCCGGGAGCCTGAGCACAGGAAGGAGGGGAGGAGATGTGGACTCCGCACCTGTGCTGCGGAGAGGAGCCTGGCTGAGGGGAGGCTGCTGCTTCACAGCGCCCAGCGGCGTCATGAGAACTCACCTTTTCCACTCACCTGCAGACTCCAGTATGTCTGCGCTGTTCCGCGTGCTTCTGGACAAGGGCAGTTTTGTTTTAGGGGAGCCTGAAAAAGTGGAAGAGAGGGTACCCTGTACGCGAGTAATAAATTCAGTCTGGATTATCTATTGCACCCAGTTTCTCTGTTTCCTATTTCACGGAACATCAGGTTGAGGGGAGGAGAAATTAGGACCCTGACAAGGGCATCCTAAGGGTCTGTTTGGCCACAGGTGGATACAACCTAGTCACTTACCACCAGCCTGTCCAAAGGGCTTCGCTGTCAGAGCTTTCAAGGTGCTAATTAAGAGATACCTATACATTGTGTTCAACTTACCCCGAATAGCAGGGGTCTAATTAAAAGAGCACCCCCGTGGCAGTGCTGCGCGATATTTCGCCTCATAAGAATGAAGCTCTTCCAGCTTACACAGGCTTTGGTTGGCTTTGGGTTTTCCGGGAGGAAAATGAATCACACTGGGAATTCAGCAGCAGATGTGGGGAGGTCCGAAGCGAGATGGACCTGCCGGGATGCGGGCGTGGCCTCCCCCACGGGAACGCGCGGAGAGCCAGCCTCAGGGAACAGGCTCTTCTGTGGTGCTTTAAATGCTGTTTTTCTCAGCATGAAGAAGGCTAATAACTCTTTCTGAAACAGAAAACAAGATCTGGAAGAAGGTATGAAGCTATTTTTAAAGCCAAAAAAGGATTGTAAAGGAACTCCGATTGGCAATCGATGTGGGGGCGAGTGGCAGTATTTATGCCCCAATATGCTGCCATCCAGAAACTTCACATTATACAACGGTCATAAAGGACAAAACAGAGGGCCACCGTTTCGGTGTGAATAAAGGAGCTCTTGTTCCTGCTGATGATAATCATAGCTACTGTATTAGGATGTGCAGTGAAGTTTTTTAGTTGCCCTGTAGTTGACAATCAAGGCCTGTGTTGAAAAGACAGCTATCAACAAATTGGTCATATGCAGCCCCCCAGAGCTTACAGAGATGGATGGAAACATTTCTGGAACAATCTCTTTACCGCTGCATAACTTGTCAACCCAGGATATGTAATGGATGACTGAGGAAGGGCACAGGGAATACAAAGTTTATTTTTTTAACATCTTCTGTTTTTTAGGGAATAAAATACTCATAGTACAAAATAAGTTACTTTCCCCTTTCCCTATGATCCCCCTCCCCCACCATCACACACCTAAAGCCAAGGAACTGTGAGCTCTAAGCAAATCGCCCACAGAGGTCGGGTATGCCTGCCAGAAAGAGATTGGCATTTGACTCACCGGATGGTGTTCACAGCAGTACACATCTGCAGGGCTATCCTGATGCTTCCCCAAGATCACTGCAAGGAGAGAGAGTTTTGGGGAGCTTCATGCCTGAGCCCTGGAGAATGTAAATGAAGAGGTCTGTCTGTTTCTTGCCACATGGTATTTGCACATGGGAGGTTAGCAAGAGTAGCCCTAACCAGTAGGAAAAAAATGCACCTCCACATTCCAGATCCCTAAGGCCCCCAGAAGGCATGGAAGGAAGAGGATCTCAGTAACTCCAGTGTCTCCATCTGAAGAGATGTTGGAGGTGCGGATTTTTGATGGGAAAAGCTCGTGGAGGAGCACACATGCCCCTCTAAAGGTGAGTCTGCAGTGAAAGACATGCTGAGGAAATCTAGACACCTCTCCAATAAAAACCACACATGCCATCCCCAAGCCAACGTGTCTGCAGATGCCCTGCACACCAGAGGAAGGCAGGGAAGGCCAGCAGCAGTGATGGACCACAGGAGGGGCCCCAAGTTGCATACGACCATTGCTGGCTCATTATACCCCAAGGAGCCAGACCCAGGAGAGGGAAGGTGAGGAGATGCAAAAGAGCAAGTCATGAAACGTCCACTCCAAGTCTCTTCACCCTCAGTTGTGGCCAATAATGAAGGGGAAGAAAACCTTAAATTTGAGATGGGCTTGGATTTGTAAGTTATGGAATATTACAATGTCATTGCCAGATGGGAAAATGAGCTTCTACTCAGCAAGTTGATAAAAGTGAATGGAGAAGAAAAAAAATCATTTTTGCCAGTATTAGACTCTTTTTCTGAAAACTCCATGTTCCATGTGTTTTCCATACCCCCCAAACCTGAGGAAGTGGTATTATTAAATCCATTTTACAGATAAGGAGATTCAAGACGAGAGCATCTTGCCCAAAGTGACAGGGCACAATAATCTAAGTTCTGACTCGGGGCTGACACACACAAATGCTGTGCTCTTTTCTCTACACAACGCCATTTTCTCTGATTTTCTGGACCCAGATTGTATCAATTTATTTAAGATAAAGTATGTCTTATGTATTGAAGTAATACATGTACCTATCTCGTCATCAGGAAAAAGCTTTAGTCTTGATTTGATATATTTGAAATGTATCCCCTGCCACGCTCCTCACTCCCCTCAACAACCCAATCAAATACTAATGAAGGAAATTGTCTCAACCCCCTTGCTAGGTTCTCTGATTGTTACCCCATTTATCCGTGAGGCAAGGATCTGTGAGGGTTAATTTTATGTGTCAACTTGGCAAGGCTACAGTGCCCAGTTGGTTGGTCAAATGCTGGTCTATATGTTGCTATAAAGATATTTATGGATGTGATTAATATTGATAATCGGTTGGGTTTAAGCAAAGCAGATCACCCTACAAAATCTGCTTCATGGTGGCTTTATCCAATCAGCTGAAGCCCTTAAGCTCAAAGACTGAGGTTTCTTGAAAAAGAAGCAGTTCTGCTTCAAGATTGTAACACAGAAATCTGACTTGAGTTTTCAGCTTGCTGAACTGCCCTACAGATTTCAGACTCAAAACTATGACATTGACATCAATTCTTACCTTAATTTTCAGGGTACCAGCTTGACTCTGGATTTCAGAATTGCCAGAATTGCCAGGTTCCATCCTTTTAAGTCAGGTCCTTAAAATCTCTCCCTCTCCCTCTCCTCTATCTATCTATCTATCTATCTATCCTATTTCTCTGGATAACTCAGACTAATACCATACCATTCTCATTTTAGAGATGAAGTATAGGGAATTTAAGTTACTTTCCAAAAGCCAAATACCTGGTCAATGATGGGTTCAATAGTTGATGCTGGATTTTTCTTTATGATATTTCTTCTATAGGATACCAACTAATGCCTCAAATCATATCCACTTGATTTTCTTATTTTCTTGCTTGATCATATCTTTCCCCTAATACTCTATAAAGCATTCTTTCTCAGAAGCTAACCAATATTCTACTGTGTATCAAAGGAAAGAAACTCACGGGCACATGCCCTTCTCTTCTATACCCTTCTGAAGAGTCAAGTTGTGTATCTGGGTAAAGGCTCCGTGTATGAGATGGAAGATCCACTGATGGTGTCTCCAAAGGAGCCAGTTTAGCTCAGTGGGCCTTCAAAACCCCAAGCCCCGGGAGCATGAGCCGTTATGGTCAGCAATGCCGATTTCAGTCAGAGTCTTAGAATCTTTATCTGCTTGATCTATTTTCTTACTACAGACTTATTTCCTTATTTCTTATGTGCTGTGACCCTAGATCAGCCTATTCTTCACTTTTTAGTTCCCAAATATTCTCTCTATTCAATGCCTTAAATTCTGGGCCTTCGCCATGGATTGTGTCACAGCCTTGGGTGGCAGCCAATGTCCTGTTAGGAAATACACATCGCACTTACATCTTTTTGTCACAGCTTAGTTCCCCTTTGTGTACCAGGGGCTGTCCCAATAACTGTGCATCGGGAATGTCAGTGTCATTATCTGCATTTTACAAATGAAGAGAGTGAGATCTCAAAAACTTCAATATTTTTTCCTCTCAATACCTTTCCTCTCAATACAACTAGACAGAACCTAAACTGGGGCCCTGGTCCCTTGAGTCTTCACCTGGTAATTTACTTCCATGGACTGGCTCCACCTGTTTGTCTTGATGGGACATGTGTTACTCAGTTTGAGTTTTTATTTACAACCTCTGAAAAAGAGAGTGAAACTGATGTTTGATTTGGTATAATCAGTAAGACAAGGTCACATACGATCATTGAATGATTTTCTGTTCTTTTTATTTGGTGTTTAGAAAAATATAGACCCCGAAAATCATTGTAGTGTGTACCTACAATGTAGCTAAAACCATCACTAATCACTTATTTCAGAAAACATTGTTGAGCAACTATGCCATTGTCAAAATACAGACGAGAGTACTGCCCTCTTTCACTGTTCAAGGGGATAGTGGAGAGGAACAAGAGAAATACACTGGAACGTTAACATTTTCAAAGAGAAAAATGTACCATAAAAATCAAAGCTCACTTACTAAATGGAAAATCTAAAATTGTTTCTCTCATAGTTTCACTTTTTTTTAACTTTTTTTTTTTTTTTTTTTTTTGGAGACAGGATCTTGCTGTATTACCCAATTGGAGTGCAGTGGTGCTCATCACCATACCTGGCCTAATTTTTTTTTTTTTTTTTTTTTTTGGTAGAGACAGGGTCTTACTGTGTTGCTCAGGCTGGTCTTGAACTCCTGGGCTCAAGCCATCTCTGACCTCAGCCTCCCAAAGTGCTGGGATTATAGATGTGAACCACCACACCCAGCAAATATTGTTATTTTTTAAATGAGCAAAGAGAGTAAGGCAGGCATTATTCTAGAAATGGTATATGCATAAACTAAACTTATTTAACAGAAAACTCCTTGTGCATTTTACAGAAGGGGAAGAAGAACCCACAGAGGTCAGATAAAGTGCCACAGTGACTCTTTTGTAAAGCTGTGGTTTTATTCAGGGCGGAAAGTCTCCAAAACCTGTAGTATTTACATTTCACCTGCCTGTGAATGATAGATTTTCTTATGAATTGGAATCACTTTTATGATTTTGCATGTATCTCCCATCCTTCCACTTCCTTTATTACTCCATGAAAATGGGAATATCAGAAAAGAGGAATATTTATATTTTACTCCTAGAGTGTTTGCCCCAGGTATGTTATTCCAGGCTTTATAGAAAAAGTAGATCATGCCATGCGCCATCATTCATAAAGAAAGTGACCAAGAGCAGTCCGTGATGGCGAGGATGCTAACGCTGACAGTCATGGTAACGTGGCTGGTGGGAATGATAGCACACTGTGCCCTTTACGTGGGTAAAAATTATTGAAGGAATCAGATACAACAATTGAGGGACAGTCTTAATTCTGTTGCATCTCATTCAATACAGGCCACGCAGTTTTCATCAACTGTTGTGCTAGTAGAAGAACTGCCAGGAGCTCAACTCCTTATGCTGTAAAAGCAAAAGTTTTATTTTTTCTTTTCTTTTATTTCCCACCTTTTCACGAGGTGAAAACCTGGAGGGTATGTATAACTTACAGGGAAAAGGAAAGGGATTTGTGAGAAGATTCTAAAGAAAGTGTAAGGATTTGAAATTTGAGATGTGATTGAATATAAACCGATGATGAAGTATAGGAAGTAACTGCAGAGTATGAAATAAAAAGTAACTATTAATAAAATATATATATAGGGAAGAAAGGTCAGTAGCAACATATCTTCTGTGTTCTTAACAGAGCAGGAAAAAAAGAGCTTACATCAAATCTACTATCCTTACTTTCCTAGAAAATGATCCATCTTCTCTATAAACCTGCTTTGTTTTTGGCATACCAGAAGAGAAAATGCAAATACTTTAAATAATACCTGTTACAATTGATAATCTAATGAAGACTCATACATGAAATTGCACATTATATACACATACACGTAATGTTGCATTGTATTGTGATGAACATAAAACCCTGAGAAGACACTGCCTGTCTTTTTTTCCCCAACATCTAAAAAGAGTTCTGATTACATGGTACAACTCAGTAAACATACACTGATTGAAAGGCTGGAAGGAGTGCATATTTTATACTTACGGATCATATTTCTGCAATATATATCAAAAGCTTGCAAAGTAGTCTTTCTTTCAACTCAGTAATACCACTTCTACAGATTTATCCCAAGAAAATAATCAGAAATACACACTAAGATTTATGTGTAATGATAGTCATCTTAGAATTATTTATAATAGAAAAAAGAGAAAATAATATAAATGTCCAAAAATAAAGGATTGGCTAAGTAAATTACAGTATATCTTTAGTATGAAAAATTATGCAATAATCAAGCTATGCTTTTGAAAATTATTTTATGACCTAAAAATATTTTTAAAACTGAAATAAAATAGTGTAACAAATTTTATATACAGAATAATCCCAATTTTGCAAATACATGTATTTAAATAAAGATATCCTATATGTGTCATAATTCACTGGCCTTTGAGGTCATGGTTTTGTTTATGCCAAATTACAATTGACCAAGTACTCATCTACTGTTGCTGAAAGAATTCTTGTATTTTACCATGTTAATCTCCTCAGTCGTCCCTGTCTAACAAATGGTTCCATGTCTTAAAAATCCATCCCAGCTTTCACTTGTCTTCCTAATTGTTTTCTGAGGCACCAGTCTTACAAGGCTCAAGTGTTTTCGTTTTTTTCTGTTGTAGTGCTGCAAGCTAAACATGGAATCAGCCCTATCCCTTGGATAGCTCAGTAGTCAGCTGCCTATAATATTTAATGAGAAGGTACAATAGGAATATTTGAATGGAAGTACAACGTAGAAAATGACTCAAAAACTCTACCTTTGACTGAGTTCCCTGGGAACAGATTCTAAGACTGAGAATTGGGTGCAGAAAATGTATGGGGAAGAGTTCTTCTGAGATAAACAGGTGAAGAAGGCAAGACGGGGCAGAGGAAGAAGCTGAACAACTAACACATTTGCAAATGCAAGCTCCATTGATCCTACAGGGAGCTCTAGGGCTGGGATGACTGTGCAGAGTTGTTCCAATTTGCAGTAAAGGCTGGTCCCTTTGATTCCCTATACCAGCTAGTCATTGGCTGTAAGCCGCAGCCCGGGAGAAGATACCTTCTTGCATAAGGTAATTCCCTGTGGCAGAGGTAATATCCAGTGAGAAGCTGCAAGCCTACAGCAGTACTATTCTTGGTAGCTGTAAATATGTTGGAACGAAGAGGGGACCTGGGTAGATCCCCACTGACTTAGCTCAGGCTGCCATAACAAAATATCATAGACTGGGTGGCTTAAACAACAGAAATTTATTTCCTCACAGTTCTGGGTGCTATAAGTTGAAGAACAAGGTTCTGGACAATTCATCTTCTGGCGAGTGCTCTCTTTCTGATTTGCAGATGACCAACTTCTTGTGTCCTCACATGGCCTTTCCTCGGCACGTGCTAATGAAGAGAAAGGTTGAGCTCGCTGCTGTCTCCTCTGATAAGCTAATCCTATTGGATCAGGGCTCCACCCTTATGACCTCATGTAACCTAAATTACTTCCTTAGAGGCCTCATCTCAAAATACTGCCACACTGGTTAGGGCACGTAAGAATTGGGGGACACAGACGTTCAGTCCACAGCGCCAATATTACCTACACGCTGGCAGGCTCAGCGTCCTTCCTGGGGTTCCTCTCTGCTGCCCTGTCTGCTTGTCTTCCACCAGATGACAGTTCTTTCTTTCAACTCCCAAACTGAGAGGGAACTTCTCATCTCTACCACTCATAATCTTGGCAAAACTGAATCCTGGCTTTTGAGAAGAAAGTATGATTATTTCTAAATCAAATCCTGGGAATTTGGTTTCTACCAGGGGACTTCAACTACAGAATCTTTTAAAATATTATTTTGGTTAGAAATTGTCATAATAATGCTATATTAAAAAACACTCCAAATTAAATGGCTTAAAGCAGCAGTCATGTGTCTTTGGTTTGGCCAATCTAGACTGATCAAGGCTCTCAGACAATTAAGTGCAGAAAATTTGTTGGGGCATGCACTTGAAAGAGAAACCTGAAGCAAAATCAAGGAAGGCAAAATTGGGGCAAGGAGAAGCTGATGTAGACTGGGTCTGCTTGGCTCGGCTCCAAGCTTCAGAACACACCCAGGTTTGTTCCACGCATCTCTCATCCTCTTTGGAACAGCAGGCTCGTTGGCTCTTGTTCTCCTCATGGAGGTGGCAGACGTGTGATAAGGTGTGACTCTGTTTGTCTAATGTGGATAGGAACACTCTGACAATCTGGTTCAGTCTGTGCAGTAGGTTCCCAGGGAAGCATTTTCTTCTGACTCATGTTCACCTGTCTCTTAAATTCAGTTCACTCTTCATTTTCCCCCAATGCTTAGAGGTTTATTATACCTTCTCATGGGGCCACTAATGCATTTAAAACCACAGCTGTGATAGTTTATCCAGTACACATAGTTTTTTTGGTGGTAGAGGACTATTCAGAATTCCTAATTTGTCATATTACTGAAAGGTAAATCTCTTTTTTTCTATCTTTTTACTTTACATATTTCTGTTGGAGACATCATGGGGCAAACAAGGCATAATGACTAGGTCTTAAACCACATTTCTTGGAGTCTGAGAGACAGTCACAGCAGCAGGTATGTGATTGCCCTATGAACCTGAATGTGAGCAACACACAGACCAGCAGAAGGCAATGCCAAGTTCCAGGGGACCACGCTGGACAAGGATGGGGACATCAGCAGTATGGAGTGCCAGCTCTCTGGCCTCAGTCTGCACCATCAGCTCTGTCTGTGTCTCCCCAGGGGTGATCAGAGCCGGAGGAGCCCACCTTGTGGTGCAGTTATGACAGAGAAAACTGCCTGGTCTGCTGCCTGAGCAGTCTACCAAGAACCATTGCTGGGAGCAGGTGTCTGTGGAGCACTGTGGGAGACCAGTCCAACTCTGAAGCCCTTCTGCTCCATCCGCTTTTGTATATTTCCTTTATATTTATTATATCTAGTATTATTCCTTAAATTTGCCATTTTTAATCTGTGTTTATTCTTTATTATACTTTATTATTTTTTCTTTTCTTTCTCCTTTTTTCCTATATTCCAAGAGACATATCAGATTTTCTTCTATTACTTTGAAAATTATAGATGTATCATTTTCATTTTACTGTGGGTTATACTAATTAATTAAAATCTACACTTTATTATTTTTTTATATTTTTTGACTTCTATGTTATTTGTGTCTTCTCTGTTTCTATAATGTTATCACTTTCTTGACTTCTTTACCCAACCATGTGGTCTTCATCTACAATTTTAGCTTAGATTATTATGGCCATACATGTTTGAAAGATTTATTGAGGTATAATTGACATACGTAAACTGCACATATATAAAGTATACCAAATGATGTTTTAACATATGTATATATATACTCCATATATACTCCATATATCCATTTTCTTTAAAAAAGATATACACAATAAATTTGATAAATTATTTACCACTTGAATTTTTCTTCTAGGTTTTTTCTTCTTTTCTTAATTGACACATAGTAATTGTATGTATTTATGGTATACACAGTGATATTTTGATACATATAATGTGTAATGATCAAATCAAGGAGGCAATTAACATATCTATCACCTCAAACATTTATCATGTCTTGGTGTTGGAAACATTAAAAATCTCCTCTAGCTATTTGAAAATATGTAGTAAATTATTGTTAACTGTAGTCACCCTATAGTGCTAAGGAACACTAGAAATTATTCCTATTATCTATAATTTTGTATCCTTTAAGTGGCCTCTTCCTATCCTCTCCTCCCCCCTACTCCCCCCAACCTCTAGTAACAACTATTCTGCTCTCTACTTGTATTATATGAGTTCAACATTTTTAGCTTCTACATATGAGTGAGAACATGCAGTATCTATCTTTCTGTTCCTGGCTTATTTCAGTTAATATTAATATAATGTCCTCCAGGCTTATCCATATTGCTGCAAATGTCAGGATTTCATTCTTTTTTATGGCCCAATAGTGTTCCATTGTGTATATATACCATATTTTTTTATCCATTCATCTGTTGATTGACACTTAGGTTGATTCTATATCTTTGCTATTGCAAATATCTACACATGGGGGTGCAGGTATCTTTTTGATGTACTGATTTCCCTTCCTTTGGATATATATACTCAGTAGTGAGATTGCCGGATCATACAGTAGTTCTTTTTGTAGTTTCTTGAGGAATCCCCACACTATTCTCCATAATGGCTGTACTAATTTATATTCCCACCAACAGTGTATGAGAGTTCCCTTTCCTCCATATCCATGACAGCCTCTGTCATTTATCTTTTTGATAATAGCCATTTTAACTGGGGTGAGAATATCTCATTGTGATTTTGACTGTCCAACTATATGCTGCATACAAGAAACTTACTTCATATGTAAAGATTGAAATTGAAGGGATGGAATAAGATATTCTATGCAAATGGAATACAAAAGTGAGCAAAAATAGCTATATTTACATCAGATAAAACAGACTTTAAGTCAAAAGCTGTAAAAACAGACAAAAAAGAACATTATATAATGATAAGGGGCTCAATTCTGTAATAGGATATAACAACATAAATACATATGCACCCAACACCAGGGCAGCCAGATATATATAAAAATATATTATTAGATCTAAAGGAAGAGATAGATCCCAATATAATAATAGTTGGCAGTTTCAATGCCCCACTCTTAGCATTGGATAGGTCATCTAGACAGAAAATCAGCAAAGAAACATTGGATTTAAACCGTACCATAGACCTAACAGACATTTACAGAATGTTTCACCCAACAGCTTCAGAATACACATTTTCTCAGTGGTTGAAAATTCTATTTTACAGAAGCTGACAGTTTTATTCTATACTCTTTGTCACAATATTTCTGTCTTTCTTTTCACATCTTTACCCCTTCCTGGTGTCTTTAGGAGAGCCCTGTAACATCAAATTTAAGCTTCCTACTCACGCCCTGAATTTATCCATGTGGTTTTCTATCATCACTGAGTTCATTATTTCACCCATCATGTTTCCAAACCAAGTAGTAAAATTGCACAGTTTTTATTCCATGATGGTGTGTTGTGGTTTTGCTGAGAGAGCAGGTAACTGGTTAGAGGAGGTAACTGATCTTCTGGATATCATGTTCAATCTAGAGGATCTGCACATGCTGCTGATCCCATGCTCCTGGGCCTCAGGCCTAATGCCACAATTGGATGAGACTTTGGAGTGCCTCATGGAAGGAGTTAGGATATGCTGTGTGTGGAAACAACATAAATAACTTAGGGCAAGTGGGCAGACATGGTAATTAAATCAGTGCCCTGAATTATTTATTTCTCCCTTTAAAAGACTTATGCTCAGACCTTTGGTATGGCTTCATGGTGAACAGATTTAACTTCTCCACTCCCTGACTTGCTTTCACAGTGGAATGTTAGTGGACATGACATAATCGAAGTCCTTTACGCATGTGCATCTTTGGGCTGGCTTCCTGCACTCCACTGATGCTCAGCATAGTGCCCAGGACACCCGCAGCCCAAGAGAATGTGGAAAGATACAACGAAGACCTGAAGGCACCCAAGGCTCGGATCCAATTGCAGTTGAAACACAAATACATAAGCAATAAAAATGAAAGTTGTTTTGGAAAACAACTGAGTTAAGAAGTTGTTTATAGCAGGATTATTGGGTGACAGTGGAAAAGTCTACACAGTATGCCCAAATGGTCGTTTCTCCTGGTTGCATGTTCATGTTTAATGTAGATAATATTCTCCTTTATTTGCTAAAAACATTTATTTTCTTCATTTTATATCATTGTGTGATCTGTTATTCATAACCCTAAGGATACCTTCCACTGACTCTCCAAAGAGGGGTTGCACTTTTCCAAGAGCTACTTCCCTTGTTTGCCCTTTCTCAGCTCCATGGCTGTGGGAGGAGGCATTGCTCAGAGACACCCCGTAGGCTACACCTACTGGCAATCACTCCCATCACCTTCCAAACTGGATCCTGCCCTGATGTTATACTCCTGTCTCTGATAAAGGCTGGGCTGTACAGGAATTTCTCTAAGCAAAAAGCACAAGCAGGTCAGTGCTGGTATGGTTAAAGAAAAATCAAAAAGCAAATTTAAAACATTCTCTAGAGTCCTATTCTCCTAGAGAATTTTCCTTTCTAAGCTGCCCACATATGCTAGGACACAGCTGTGTTTGATATTTTTCTCAGGTAAAACACCTCTCCTTATTCATTTTCTCTCTGTGTCTGACAATTTTATATAATAAGGTATAAAATATGTTTCCTATTCTGATTCTTTGTGCACTTGTCTTCTGTAGGGAAAGCTTAATTTGAAAGCCATTAAGTGTTCCCCAAACATCCTGAAATATCAATAACCAAATAGTTATAAAATGTATAGAAGTTACAAATGTTAGCCCCAACTCATTCTTTTTTAGTTTCTTATATTTTAATTTATGTGTAGGGTAGAACTTGTAGTTCAATTTTTCCCCAGAAATATTAATTCTTCCATTTATTCATCTAAATGTGCTTTATGTATTTCCTGAACTATTTGCAATGGGGGTCTCCTTCTCTTGCAAAGGTGCTGCACATTGGGTTTTATTGTACAGTCCATAGGACACATTCATCTGGCCATCTCTTTTGTATGTTTGAAATTCCAATATTTCTAAAAAAAAATGCAAATAAATGGGAAATAGAAATCCAACCCATAAAAAGTGTAATGAAAATTGCTATAATCAAAGTGTAGGATTGAAATATAATAGCTATAGTGTAGTGCCCATAACTGGCTTTGAAGAATCTTATTCTGGCTCATTTACTCTAATTCTGAATGAAACACAGTCTTAGGCCCAAGTTGGTGAGGGCTTCAGGGGCCTCTTCCATCCTGAACTCATGGTCCTTATACCTCACATAAACTACGTGTAGCTCCATTTTCCTTCCTGTTCCCCCAGCCCCAAAGCTGATAGCACCTTTGTGTAATTAATTACTGATTTCTGGGTAGTAGCTTCAACAAACCTTCTTATACTTTGTGTCCAAGTCCCTGTGTTAAAATTCCTTTTCCTTAAACATCTAGAGGAATTTCTGGACAGGACTGAAGCAACCTACGTCTGTCAATATCCACATAGGCTGGATGTCCTCCAGATTTCATATCGTGACAGACAACTTTGTGTTGAATGAAATTCCATATATCTTTCAAGACCCAGTTCAAGTATTATACTTCCTCAGATATATGATATATATTCTTTTTATCTAAATATCCCTTATAGTCAATGTAAAAGATAAATAATGAAATAGGGGAATAATGCATGTATATTATCTCCTATCCCAAGCCCCTAAAATAAATATAAAAGGTAAGATGATACTCAAAATATTTAATCCACAATAAATGGACACATGTATACACACAGATTAAAAAATGTGTGGACTTCAGCAAAGAGTATTAATTGGTGGAGAAAACCAAATTCAAGAGCAGCAAGAGAGGAATGTGGCAGAAGGAGAAGGCATACCTGGTGGGGCACAGGCCAGGAGGCTCAGGAGAAGAAGGGGCTCCCGGGAAAGCGCAGCATGTCTGAGGAGGTACAGCCAAGTCAGGGGCTGCAACCTAAATTGGTCTCTCCTATGATCAGACTACATCTAGAAAAAGAAAGTATATACATATATATATACACATATATATATATATATATATACACACACACACACACATACATACACACACATATATATGCACACATATATACACACACACACATATATAGGTATGTATATGTATAATCCCAATGTATCCAAGCACAGTATTTGGTTTTCTTCAAAAATTACCCAAGGGAAACTTACTGCGAAAAAATAAAATAAAAATATAGGAAAGTATGACTCAAAGAGAAAAGTATTCTAAAATAATTGTAATAAACAATCTCAGAGAGAGTAGGGAGTACATGCTAACCAAAACAAACAAGAAAAATAACAGGTTTTTATACCATTAAATGTTTAAGAATGTAGAAATTTAAAATATGAAATTAAATGATTTTTTAAAGAAACCAAGATAGGCTAGGTAACAGATTTAACATAACTGAATTTGTGTGCTGAAAGATGAGGGGAAGGCTTCTCTCTTTATGGAAAATAGCTCATAGACATCAAGGATTATGCAGAGTAGAAGCACAGATGACCCAAAAGTTCCAAAATCCATCTAATAACTTCAGAGAAAGAGTAAAAGGAGAATCAAAGGGACATAGAAATCAAAGAAATAATGACAAAAAAATTCCCAGAGCAGAATAAAATATTAACATTCAAGGTACAATCAATGAAAAGAAAATACCAACTCCCAGACATAATGTGATAAAATTTTATAACTGAAAGTGTAAAAATGTCATTAAAAATTTCAGAAAGAAATTGGAAAAAGAAAAGATTATTTTAAAAAACTAGAATAAGAATGATACTTAACTGATGATTAACAACACTAAATGCTCAACATTTATTTCAAGTAAGTAATTAAATTTATTGAAATTATAAACATCCAAAAAGAAAAAATAATATTTTCAGGCATACACAGATGCAGAAATGTTGCCACTGCAGAAGCCCTTTCTAAAAAAATTAAAATTAAGTAGTATATTTAAGAAAGAGGAAGTTATAAAGGAAGAATGGTTAAAAGCAATATAACTAGCTAATAGTACTAAGTTAAAATAATTGTTGATATATAATATAAAAGATGAAAAATAATAGCAATTTGGCATTCAAACACAGTTTTCATATTGCAGATGATGGGAAAGGAGTAATAGGAAGGAGTCTAAGGGGCTGTTTTCTTGGGGTACTATTTAGACATTGTTTGCTTAATAGAAAAGCAAATGCTTAAAAATATAGTAACAACTGTGATAATAGAAAATGATAAATGAGATGAATAATTTTAAAATAATTGCAAAAAAATCTAAGCAAAAATGAAGCATAATGTTATCATTCTAATAAAAAGGAAAAGAGAAAAAAATTTTTAAAAACATGAAAATTAAAGCCTGTTGCTTATACATCATGGGATAAGGTAACTGGAATAAACCCAACATACTATAATCACAATAAAAATGACTGCACCAAACCATTGTTCTCCTCTGACAGTACAGAAGCTGTCAGATTTTGTAATAGAAAACAGAATCAGGAATATATTACTTATAAGAGACACACCTAAAACTTGTTTTCTCAACAAGTTTGAAAATATAGCTATAGGAATAGCAGACAGGATACAATTTATAATTTTAAATATCACTTATCATTAGGAAATACAAATGAGAGAAATGAAAAATTAGGTCACCTAACCATTATCTCAAGAACCTAGAAAAATGATGGCATGCAAAATTAAGCAGAAGTATAAAAAATAATAGATAATGGTTAAAATTTTTAAAAATTAAATTATGTATTAAAAAGAAAAAAGATCTCAAACCAACAACTTAACTTTACAATTTAATAAACTGGGTAAAGAAGAATATGCTAAATACAAACTAGCAGAAGGAAGGAAATAAGACTAGAACAGAGATAAATAAAATAAAAAATAGAAAATGCATAAAGAAAATTAATGAAACCAAAATGTTTGTTCTCAAAAAAGAGTAAGAAAATTGACAAACCTATAGCTAGATTGAGGGAAAAAAGCAAAAATTTAAATTACAAAAATTAGAAATGAAAGGGGGAGCATCACTATTGATTCTATAGAACTAAAAGGCTTGTAAGAGTTTTATGAACAATTGCATACAAAAAGTTGAGTTACATGGATGAAATGGGCAAATTTCCAGATACACAAAATCTATCAAGACTTAATCATGAAGAAATAGAAAACTTGAATAGAACTACAATTAGTAAGGAGATTGAATACTAATTCAAAACGCTCCCCAAAAAAGAAAATCCCTGGACCCAATCCCAATGGCTTCACCGGTGATTTCTACCAAACATTTAAAAAAATTAATATCAATCATTTTTAAATTCTTCCAAAAATTGAAGAAGGTACTGTCAAACTCATTCTACAAGGCCAGCATGGTCCTAACACTAAAAACTAAGACACTACATGAAAAGAAAAATATAGACCAGTATCCCTAGGTATAAAAATTCTCAACAAAATACTACCAAACTAAGTTCTGAAGCATATTAAAAGGATCATACACCATGACCAAATGAAATTTATACTTGGAATGCAAGGATGGTTCAACATATAAAAATAAATCAGTGTAATACACTACCTTAACAGAATGAAGGGAAAAAATGTGACCATTTCCTTTTTTTTTTATTTTTTTGAGAGAGAGTCTCACTCTGTTGCCCTGAGTAGAGTGCCGTGGTGTCAGCCTAGTTCACAGCAACCATAAACTTCTGGTTCAAACGATCCTCCTGCCTCAGCCTCCTGAGTAGCTGGGACTATCTGTAAGTGCACACCACAATACTTAGCTAATTTTTCTATTTTTAGTAGAGATGGGGTCTAGCTCTTGCTCAGGCTGGTCTTGAACTCCTGAGTTCAAGTGATCCTCCTATCTTGGCCTCCCAGAGTGCTAGGATTACAGGCATGAGACACTGCACCCAGCCATGACCATTTCAATTGATGAGAAAAACATTTCACAAAATTTAACACCCTATCTTAATAAAAAATAATTATTTAAAAAACCCAGGGATAAAAGGAAACTACTTCAACATAATAAAACATATATATCAAAAATTTGCAGTGCACATCATACTAAAATGGTGAAAGACTAAATGCTTTCTCTCTAAAATCAAGAACAAGACATGGATGCCACTTTCACCACTTCTATTTAACATAGTACTGGAAATTGTATCCACAGTAGTTAGGTAAGAAAAAAAATGTCATACAAATTAGACAGGAAGAATTAAAATAACTTCTGATCACAGATTACATAATCATATATGTATGCAGAAATCCCTAAAGATCACACACACACACACAGAGCAAATAAATAAATACAGCAAAGTAGCAAGACATGAAGTCAACATGAAAATCAGTTGTGTTTCTGTACACTAACAATGAACAATACCAAGAAAATTAATAAAAATTTAATTTTAATGGCATCAAAGAGAATAAAATACTTTGGAATAAATTTAACCAAGGGAGTGAAATATTTATACACTATAAACCATAAATTTTTACAGGAAAAAATTAAGGAAGATACAAATAAATGGAAAGACCTCATGTGTTCATGGATTAGAAGACCCAATCTTAAAATATTAATACTACCCAAAGTGATCTACAGATTCACTATAATTCCTATCAAAATACCAATGGCATAATTTTCAAAAATAGAAAAGACCATTCTAAAATTTGCATGGAATCTCAAGGGACCATGAACAGCCAACACAATCGTGAAATAGAAGAGCAAAGTTAGAAGACTCAATCTTCCTGATTTCAAAATTTAAATACAAAACCACAGTAATCAAAAGCAAGTGGTACTGGCAAAAAGACAGACAAATAGACTAATGTAATCAAAAGCAAGGAAATAAATACTAACTTTTGAGATAAGAAGATTTTCAACAAGACGATTTAAGAGAGAAAGGACAGGCTTCTCAACAAATGGTATTGGGAAAACTGGATACCCACATGCAAAAGAACTAAATTAAACCCTTACCTAACACCATGTACAAGAATTAACTCAACATGGATCAGCAACCTAAATGTAAGAGCTAAAAGTACAAAACCTTTAGAAGAAAATATAGGAGAAAAGTTTTATGACAATGGATTTATCAATAATTTCTGAGATATGACACCACAGGCACAGGCAACAAAAGAAAACATAGATCAATTGGATTTCATCAAAATGAAAAACTTTTATACATTAAAGGACTCAATTATCTTCTGTTATTATTCACAGCATTATCCACAATAGCCAAAATGTGGAAACAACGCAAATGCCCTGTGATGAATGAATGGATAAAGAAAAATGTGTATACATAGACAATGTGTATATAATATACAAGCATATATATTATCTATATATACACATATTTTCCTTCATTCATGCATGCACACACACAGACAATGGAATTGTATTCAGTATTAAAAATGAAGAATATTCTGACATATGCTACAACATGGATGAACCTCAATGATATAATTGAAATAAGCCAGTCACAGAATAAATACTGTATGATTCTACTTAAGTGAAGTACCTTGAATAGTCAAATTTCTAGAGACAGAAAATAGAATAGTGGTTACCAAGGGCTGAGAGGAGGAGGAGGTGGAAGGAGTTCGCATATAATGGGGCACAGAGTTTCAGTTTGAGATGACAAAAATATCCTGGGGGTGCTTGGTGGTGATGGTATCACAACAATGTAAATGTACTTAATGACTGTACACTTAAAATGATAGAAATAGTAAATTGTATGTTTACTATATACTTTTTACCACAATAAGAAAGCTAATTTAAAAATAATTTTTTTTAAATGCTCATAAAAACAAAGTGGCAGAGGAGGAAGGGCTCTGTTATGACTGAAGAGAGAGTAAATAAAAGTAAAATGTGATGCTGGTCTGAGTCTATGACAGAATTCTTGACACCCATAGGAAACCCTAGAAGATCCCTCAGATACTCACAGGGCAAGTTCGGCAGATGTTCTCACTGCCATCCAAAGAGACAGCTGTAAGACTCTGATTGGAAACGGGATATTGCCTGTTATAGCAAATATACCTTGGAATTTAGCTATAAAAGTAATAATGAGGGGTGTGTGTGTTTTCTGAGTAGGCATGTTTCAATTTATAATATTTTGTTAGACCCTACAGGATGAAAAAATCGCCTTGGTATGGCATATGGGATCCTCTACCTGGACTCCATCTGCCACCTCTTAACTCCTCCCACCCCACTCTGCATACCTTATGTTCCACAGTTCCAAACCACATGCCATTTTCCATACACATGACACTATTTGTGTTTCATTCAGAGTGCAAAACCTCTAAGCCTTTGCACATACTTTACCTCTGCCTAGAATATTCTCCTCCAACCCTGCAGTCATGGCAATCCCTTGCTGAGGTAGTAAATATCCTGTTGAGTGATGTCCCTACTGAATGACATCAGAGTTGATGTGAGCTCCCTCTCCTATCTGCATAACTGGTTTACTGTCGCCATTTCATTCTGTCATTCTTCCTTTGCATGTTTGTCACCACTACCGTGCTTTAGTAGTCAGTCTTCGTCAATTACTGTTTGTGTATTTAGTGCACTTTTGAATTTAACTTCAATAACTTTTTATTTAATTGATGAGACAGATTGATAAAATTTTACTGAAACATACCAAGCCTTAAGAAACACTGGTGACTGGTTGATTGATCTATTCATATATTCTTTCAAATTGAGCTTCTAAAAGTGGCAAAGTCAAGGCACAATGATGCTAAGAGCTGTGCAATGTACAAAGATAAACAAGGTATGCTCTGAATTCTAAGGTATCATTCTGGTCCAGTGCAAAATCATCTCTTCTATGGGAATTTCCTGGAGTATGAATTTCAATCCCAACTATATACTTAAGCCCACTGTCACTTTGGTAAAACTCTTTACTGTTTTTTCTTATATTTTGCACACTATGAAATAGGGAGATCTATTTCTTTATATTCTCAGGATTCATAAAAATAAAGAGTTGAAGCTCAGACTCAGGGGGATGGGGGGGCATGGGCAATATATATAACCTGAACTTTTGTACCCCATAATAAGCTGAAATAAAAAAAAATTAAAGGGTTAGACTTTTATAAATCACTTATGAATGGAAAGCATCAAGAAAAAGCAATGAATTATAATGAAAAACAGCATGGGCTATAAACTACTTAGAATTTTAGAACCCTGTTTCTATTATTACGAGACTTATGCAAGTTTTTTAATCACTTTCAGCTTCAGTTTCATCATCTATAAAATGAGAATAACTATCTCAAGAAAGTTGTGCACATAACTCTAATGTTGTAAGCTTAACTCTGAGTGCCTGCCACATAGTTACGCCATCAAAAAAGTTTGCTGTGATTTTTCAGTGGTCTTATTTAAGGGTACGCAACTCAAATGTATTTTTAATTCCTTTTTCTTTAATATGCAGTACAGTCCTTGATAAATGGTAGTTGTTAAATAAATATTCCTTAAACTTAAATGAACCAGCCATTTAGTACTCAATAAATTACACAAAATTAGTGGAAAATTTACACTTATTTAATTGTTATCCAAACTGAGAGATGTTTAAAACATGTGAGTCTAATCCATTTACATTTTTTTATTTCTACTTATTTTTTCACAATATATAATATTTTTCTTCTCTGTTTACTATGCTTTTACTTTGCTTATTTTTATAACTCCCTTTTTTCCCTTCTATTGTACCAAATTAACTTAATTTATTACTGTTTTGTTCAATGGGTTCAAAAATCAAATACTCTGTATTTTTGTAATACTTATCCTTCAGTTTTATGGAGCTCTCTATGTAGTTAGCAAAATTTAGAATTAATCAATACCTCTATTTTCCTTGCAAATTCTACAATAAGCTTGCAATGCTTTATAAGTTACAGTCTCCTTCATCTTTGTTTGTTATTTTATTTTTAGTATTTTAGTCCTATCTGGTCTCTACACTTAGCTAAGTTATTCTTCATTATCATCATAATCATTATTAATATTATTTTTTTTATTATAGCTTATTATGGGGGTACAACCGTTCTGGTTAAGTATATTGCCCATGCCCCTCCCAACCCCCCGAGACTGAGCCTCAAGGGTGTCCATTCCCCCAACAGTGCACATTGCACTCATCATGTAGGTAAACACCCATCCCCTCCCCCAGCCCCAACACCCCGAGTCAGATCTTCAAGTATATAGAATAGAAATTTATGTTAGCGACAGGTTTTGCACCATTTTGTCTTGCATACTACAGTTTCCTTGATAGTTCCATTTACTTCTGACAGAAATATCTTCTTTAATAGTTCTTTTAAGAAGGGTCTGATTAGTAAACTGGCTTTCATTTGTATTTCTGAAGATGTCCTTATTGTTTTCACACTGTTTAATATAGTTCAAACTAAATATAGAATCATTGGTTGGGCAATTTTTTTCTCCTTGAACTTTGAGGACAATATTTCAATGTCTTCTGTTATGTATTGTTGTGGATAAAATGTCAGTCACGTTTTCTCCTTCCTTTTTTATGTATGATGTTTTCTCTCAAGAAGCTTTTAAGACGTCTTTCATTGCTTTTGAAGTTCTGCACCATCATTTGATAGCCTAGGTGTGGAATTACCTTCATTACTTTTCTCAGCACCCAGAGTGCTCCTTCTATGTGAGTCTGCAATTTTAGAAAACACGAAGGCATTTTGTTTTCAAATATTGTTTCCTCATTATTAATAGTTTATTTTCCCAGAAGTCCTATTTTACGCATGATGGATCTTGTCCAAGTACCTTACCAGTCTCTTAAATTCTCATCCATATCTTTCATCTCTGTATATCTCTGTATGTTGATTCTGGGTGATTTCCTCAGATCTCTCTTAAAATCTACTAACTGTCAGCAATTTAATCTATCTACTCAGTTTTTCTTGTATTTGAATGACTATATTTTTAATGTCTATAATTTTATTTGCATTTTCCTCTGGCTAACTTTTTTTCAAGCTGTTTTTTCTTACTTTATAATTTCTTATCCTTACACTATGTCATTGACAACTTTAAACATATTTATTTTAAAGTTGCTTTAAGATACTTTTATTATCTTCAGTTATAAGGTACAATTTTTTAATTTAATTTTTTAAAAAAGCTCGTATCATATTTTATGTTTTACTTTGATTTGTAATTTTATTCTTGTGAGTCACCCTGGCGAGGTTCTACCTTGTGCCTGGTCCATGATGATACCCTACAGAGCATATTTGCATTTGTTTACCAAATGCTTCACAGTTGCAGAGAAATTTAATTTTATGAGGAAGGAGGAAGAACTAAAGGCAATGTAAACAAACAAATGCAGAAACTAATTTACTTGATATTCTTGTAGCATGACAATAGTATAAATTTGGACCTTATAAATATGGGAGATGCAGGCCTGGACTTCTGATATTTTGTGTGTGGTGCGTTTTCCTGCAATGGTCCCTGAGAGTTGGAAACTATTCCTAGGACTTCCTAGTGCTGCTGGGTAGAGATTTTTCCAGAATTTTCTTCACATATGAGGGAGTACTTTTTGATTCTTAACTTTATGAAGTAACTCATTTCTAGCTTCCCAAAGGTATGGTACCCACAGTCAGGTGTTCCCTTCCTAGGTAGGTGTCAAAGACATTATGAGGTTCCAATTCCTCTTAGATTCATATCCCATTTATCATTCTGGCTTTTAATTTCCTCCTTCCCTCCCTTCCTTCCTTCCTTCCTCCCTCCCTCCCTCCCTTCCTTCCTTCCTTCCTTCCTTCCTTCCTTCCTTTTGGGTTTATCCTCCCATCTGCATTGGTGATAGGAGATGAGTACTGTGCATCTGGTTAATTAAACATGTTAAGCAGAAGAGCTCCTCATTTCATTAATAATAAGTGCAGGTAAAATGTAGCCATTCATATGACTCAAAAGAAACATTTTTTGACACATCAATAATGTAATAATGCTAATTTCATCTTTGTACTAATTCAGGAGGACTAATTTACACTCAGGGTTTGAGTGGAACTTTCTATTCATCCTCACTCATAATTCCATCATCAGTGGGCTCACTCCAATTTTGTTTTTTTTCTTTTTAGTGTACAATTGCTTCAATTGGGATTAAGTGATAACACGAAGTTAAGAAAGTCTCAAAGGGAAATAATTGCTTCTACAAATTAACTCAGAAGTCTTTGAGAAAATAATTGGATTCAATTCTCTATCAATTGAAATATGCTTTTAAGTCATTTTTTTAAAAGATGAGAGAATGTATGGTTTAGTCAATAATCACCTGTATTTCCAAAGAGGTCATTAAATTTATGTCAGTCATAAACAAAGGTTATATTAAAATTTCCAGTGAGAAACTTTGTTTCTCAAAAATCTTTAGAAATTGCTTTCCTATCTTACAACATTTTCTGCTTCAGAGAAGTCTGAAACTAGGTATATTTTGTTTTTGTTCTTTTAGAGGACATAAGGGTCTTTAAGAGAAATATTTTTATTGTTCTCTATATGTATATATCTATATCTACATCCAAGCTATCTCATCTATATGTAATTCCTAGTTGTTCAATATCTCCATTTCTACTGCAAATGTACCTTCTTGTGCAAAAATTGCAAATTGGTTTTTGCTCAGGCCTTAAAAAAAGCTATCTCATTCTGTACCTTTATTCTTACATTTTGGCTACTTTGCTGAAACTGATTAATTTTAATAACTTCTGAAGATTCCCTTGGATTTCTTGGATGACATTCATATTATCTGCAAATAGTTCTCCCTGTCTTCTTCAATATCATTTTTTTATTCCTTACTTTAAATGAGATGCTTCCCTTCTAAGTCATTAAAAATGATGCATAATAAATAATCCTTTCAATTTGAGAATTTTATATTTTTCTATTCTTACTTTTAAAAAACGCCAATGGTTTATTTGGCTTTTAAATTTTAATGAAACTATATTACTATTTTGGGTGTGTCTCTATATGATCATATAATTTCTTCATTATAATCTTTTAGCAAATTAACCTCACAGTTACATTTTGTGTGCTACTCTTGTTCATTTTTTTGTATAAAATGTTCAACTTATAAACTAAGCTACAAAATATGTTTAAGAAAAAAATATTTTAAGCTTTTATAACATTTCCTATAATAAGGACTTATTTGTGTGCTGAAAGAATTTTTGTCAGTCTGTTTGCTTTCTTGGCTTTAAATTTTTAATTTACTAGCAATCCTATCCAAGTTTTTGCATTACTTAGTGGTTAAATATTTACTATATATTTAATTCTCCTAAGAATATTAGCCTACTCAGAGTTTTCATATATTTCTAAGTGATTTTTAATCATTTTTCTATTGTCTAATTCATTTGGATTTTCAAATGTGGTGATAAATCATTTCATATTATAATCTAGGTTTTTAAAATTCTACTGTATTCAAATTTATATCCCATTTCTTATAACTAGTATTATTTGTGCCTTCTCTTTTTTTTCCTGATCAAATGTGACAAAATTTTATCCATTTTGTTATTTTTTTAAATAACTTATTTTTTTTAAATTATGGTAAAATATATATATGATAAAATTTACTATTTTAACCATTTTAAGTGTACAGTTCAGTGACATTACGTACCTTCACATTACTGTGTGACCATTACCACCACCTATCCACAGAATTTTTCATCTTGTAAAACTGAAACTCTACCTGTTAAACATTAACTCCATATTTGGCTCTATCATTCAACTCCTGTTAACCATCATACTACTTTTGTCCCTATAAATTTGACTACACCAACTACCTACTATTATATGGATGGAATCATAAAGTGTTTGTCTTTTTGACTAACTTGTTTCATTTAGCATAATTTCTTCAAAGTTTATCCATATTGTAGCATGTGTCAGAATTTTCTCCCCTCTTAAGGCTGAATATTAGCCCATTTGTATTTATATACCATATTTTGTTTATACATTAATATATAAATACACATTTAGGTTGTTTCCAACCTATTGTAAATAATCCTGGTATGAACGCAGGTGTACAAATAACTGTTTGAGTCCCTTCTTTCAATTCTTCTGGTTATATACCCAGAAGTAGAATTACTGGATCATATGGTTATTATGTGTTTATTTATTTATTTTTTTTTAATTTTTTTTGAGGAATTGCCATACTGTTTTCCACAGTGGCCGCACTGTGTTACATTCCTACCAGCGATATAAAATGGTTCCAATTTCTACACATCCTGGCTAACACTTGTTATTTCTGTTTTGTTTTTTGTTTTTGCTTTTTTGATAGCCATCCTAATGGATATGAAGTGGTATTTCATTGTGGTTTTGTTATGCATTTTCCTATTGATGAATGATGTTGAGCATCTTTTCATGTTCTTATTGTCTATTTATATATCTTCTTTGGAAAAATGTCTATTCAGTTTTATGGATTTTTTAAAATTGAGTTGTTTGTTTTTTGTTGTTATTGAGTCACAGGCATTCCTCATATATTCTGGATATCAATCCTTTATCAGACATACTACTTGCAAATATTTTCTCTCATTCTGTAGGTTGTCTCTTCACTCCCTTGATTGTTTTCTTTGCTGTGCAGATTTTTAGTTTGAAAAGACTCCGAGCAATCTTGTGCTAGAAGAACAAAGCTAGACATATCACACTACCTCACTTCAAAATATACTACAAAGCTATAGTAACTGAAACAGCATAATAGTGGCATAAAAAAATACTCAAGGACCAATAGGATGGAATAGAGAACCCAGAAATAAATGCACACATTTACCACCAACTGATTTGGTTTTCAAAGAAGGCTCCAAGAACACAAATTGGGAAAAGGGCAGTCTCTTCAACAAATGGTGCTGGGAAAACAAAATAGCCACATGTGGAAGAATAAAACTATCCCTCATCTCTCACCATATATAAAAATCAACTCAAAATAGATTAAACACTTCAATGTAAGAGCTAAAACTATGAAATTACTAAAAGAAAATATAGAGAAATACTTCATGAAATTGGTGTAAGCAAGAATTTTTGGTATACTACCTCAAAAGCACAATGAACAAAAGCAAAACTGTAGAAATGAGACCACATTGTTGGGCTTTTATAGGGATTGCATTGAATGTAGATCACTTTGAGTAGTATTTACTTTTAATATTATTCTTTTAATCCATGGACACAGTGTACCTCTCCATTTATTTGTGTCTAGTTTAATTTCTTTCAGCATTGTATCAAGTGTCAGAATTTTCTTTTAAAGGCTGAATAAAATGTTATGTTATGTATATGCAAAATTTTGTTTATCAGTGTATCTATCAAAGGACATTTAGGGGTTTCCCACCTTTTGGCTATTGTTAATAATGCTGCTGTGAACATGGTATACAAATATCTCTGTGTCTTTGCTTTAAATCCATTCTGGTAGTACATATCCAGAAGTGGAATTGCTGGAGCATATGGTAGTTGTATTTTTAATTTTGGTGGAACTACCATACTGTCTTCCATAGTGGCTGTATGAGTTTACATTCACACCAGCGGTGCACCAGGGCTCCATTTTCTCAACTTGTTATTTTATGTGTTTTTTTTTTTTTTAAATAACAGCCATTTTAGTGGGCTTTGAAGTGTTACCTCATTGTAGTTTTGACTTATATTTTCCTAATAATCACTTATTTTTTATCTGGTTATTCATTATTAAAAGTGAAGTACTGAAGTTTCCAACTATTATTGTAGATCTATTTCCCCTTTTGATTCAGTCAATGTTTATGAAGCTTTGAGGTTTGGTACATATATGTTTATCATCGTTATATGTTCTTGGTGAATTGACTCTTTTATAATTATATAATATCTTTGTCTCTGGAAAGAGTTTTTTGACATAATGTCTATTTGCCACTTCAGCTCACTTTTGGTTATTATAGGCATGGGATATCTTTTTGCCCTTCTTTCACTTATAACTTATGTGCATCCTGGGATCTAAAATAAGTCTCTTTTAGATGATATATAGTAGGATCACTTTTTTGAATCCATCTGTAAATCAAAGCCTTTTGATTGAGTAATCTTTTTACTTTTAAACTAATAACTGATAGGAGAGATTTTATTTTTTCCATTTTGTTATTTGTTTTTGTATGTCATATATATGTATTTTTGTCTCTGCCATGTTTGCCTTCTTTTGTGTTTAGTTGATTTTTGTGACATGATTTCACTCTATATTTTAGTCCTGTTTTGTATTTCTACAGGTATTTTCTTTGTAGTTATCATGGACATTTCATCTAATATCCTAAAGTTATAACTATCTAATTTAAATTAATACCAACTTAACTTCAATTGCAAACAAAAACATTACTTCTATGCTTCTCCATTTCCCCCATTTTATGTTACCAATGTCAAAAAATTCTCTTTGTATATTGTATACCCATTGACATAGATTTTTTAATTATTTTATGCATTTATATTTTAAATCCCATAGAAAATGAATAGTAGAATTAAAAACAAGTGTTATGATAATATAGATTTTTTTACTTGCTCATGTATTTAATTATCCCAGAGATCTTTATATGGCTATAAATTACTTTCTGGCATCCTTTCATTTCAGAATGAAGGAATTCCTTTAGAATTTCATGTATGTCAGGTCCAAGGTCCAATACATTTCTTCAACTTTTCTTTATCTGCACATTTCTTAATCTCTCCCTCATTTTTGAAGGACATTTGTTTAGAATGTCCTTTACCACCATCTGTCAACAGGTGGTGGTTGTTCCTCTTGTTTTGTTTTGTTTTTAGCACATGAAATATATATATATTCACATGTCTTTCTAGCTTCCCAGGTTTCTGCTGAGAAATCAGCTGATAATCTCATTGAAGATGTATTGTACATGACTTGTTTCTTTTCTCTTACTTTATTTAAGATTCCCTGTTCATCTTTGCTTTCAATGGTTTAATTGTAATGTGTCTCAGTTTTGGTTGCTTTGAATTTAACCTATTTGGAGTTTAAGTTTCTTGGAATATAGATTCATGCCTTTCTTAAAATTTGGGAAGTTTGGGGCCATTATTTCTTCAAATAAGCTCTCTGCCATTTTTTTCTCTCTCTTCTCCTTATGGAAGTCCCATAATGTATATATTGACACACTTACTGCTATTCCATAAGTCCCTTAGGCTCTGTTCATTTTGCTTCATTTTTTTCTCTTCAAATTCAATTTTTCAACTGTCCTGTCATTAAGTTTGCTGATTCTTTCTTCTACCTGCTTGAATTGACCCCTTTAATGAATTTTTTAATCCAGTTATTTTATTTTTTTAGTACCAGAATTTGTTTGTTTTTTTTTATAATTTCTATTTCTATTGATATTTTGTTTATATATTTGTTAATATATAACAAATGTTAAACATTTTGTTTATATATTATTTTCCTGATTCTCTTTGGTTTCTTTTTTCATGTTTTCTCTTCTCTCTTGAATATATTTAAGACAATTATTTCAAAGTCTTTCTCTATCAACTCTGCTGCCTGTGTTTCTTGAGGAATGATTTCTGTAGATTTATTTTGGTACTTTGAATGGGCTATGTTTTCCTGTATCTTTGTGTGCCATGTGATTTTTGTTGTTGTTGTTGAAAATTGCACATTTGAAAAAATAGTGACCTCTACCAGTTTTTGCAGACTGGCTCTGTACAGGGGCTGTCTTTCAATGATTAGCTGGGCTTGCCCTGAGCCTTTAAATAAGCCAAATATGAAAACTTAAGGTCTTCTCAGGTTTTATGATCATAATCTTACCTGGGCCTTCATGTGGCTTTCTCAACTCCCCCATAAACATTTCTGCATTTGAATGTCTTAATTTCTATAGTAGTCACTCCAGCTTTTCCTTGGGGACTTACATGGTCAATTTTATGCCTCTATATACCATTATTTGCCCTAGGAACATGCAAGTCTATAGTTCTGCTT
>CM052439.1:85708152-85762888 GCA_028533085.1 Varecia variegata | reverse complement strand
TTCTTTCTATTTTTAGTAGAGACGGGGTCTCGCTCTTGCTCAGGCTGGTCTCGAACTCCTGAGCTCAAACAATCCGCCCGCCTCGGCCTCCCAGAGTGCTAGGATTACAAGCGTGAGCCACCATGCCTGGCCAATACATTATTATTAATGATAAATATAGCCTTATATGTTGTACATGTATAAGGCTACATTATTGTTTGTATAGTACATTTGTTTATGTGGAAATTGTGCCTCCCCAGTGAGAACGCCATAAATTCTTTGAGAATGGAAATTAATATTGTTAACCTTTTAACTTTTGTACTCTAGACAAAATGTTTTAAAAAGTTAAAGCTTCATAAAAATAAGATAGAAAAAGGCCTTGGGGAGTGAGTAAAATTCGGCAGCAGGAGAGAGGTCATTTCAGGCATGAAGGAATGGTTTGACTAGTGCACAATGGTGGGAGGGGTGTGGGAACTGGGACACCATCCACAGAAGGCACATTTGGAATGGCGTCTGGATGTGTTGAATGGAATCAAATCAAGGGGCATCTCCTAACTGACAGCAAAGTGAACTTCATCTCGTGTGCTTCTTTTAGTGAAGCATAGTGGCATGAAGGCATTGAGGTTCCTCTTTTCCTTCCTTTTTAATTTTCTAAATTTTTTTCCCTAAATCTAAGGCACCATATGTGAAAAACATGAATTTTATTTGTTTGATATGAGTTGAACCACAAGGGAAATGTTCCCAACACAAAGAAATGATAAACGCTTAAGGTGATGGATGCCCCAATTATCCTGATTTGATTATTACACATTGCATGCTTGTATCAAAACATCAAATGTACCCCATAAATATATATAATTATTATGTACCTATAGTAATCAAAACTTTAAAAATTTAAAAATTAAAGAAAAAAGATTTTTAAAGGAAAATAACATAATCTGATTTAAATTATTAAGTCTACCCTATCAAACCACTTGGGACTTTCTTACAATCATTTCCATCAACTTCCCACTGCTTCAGTTTACAGTTGAGGACAAAGAAGCCTTCAGTAGAGCAGGATCTCAATTCTTTGGCAATATTTCACAGGATCAGGTAGGATGCTGTCTTAGTTCAGACTGCTATAACAAATTATCATAGACTGGGTAGCTTAAACAGCAGAATTTTTTTTCACAATTATAGAGGTTACAAGCCCAAGATTTGGGTGCCAGCATGGCTGAGTTCTGCTGAGGGCCTTCTTCCTGGTTTGCAGGTGGCCATGCTCTTGCTGTTGCTCACAGTGCAAAGAGCAGGGAGAGAAGCAAGCTCTTTCATGCCTCTGCCTATAAGAGCACTAATTCCACCATAAGCACTCCACCCTCATGATCCAATGAACTCTCAAAGGTCCATTTCCACATAGCATCATATTGGGGATTAGGATTTCAACATATTAATTTGAGGGGGCTGGTGCACAAACATTCAGTCAATAGCAAGTGCCTTTCCTTGCAATTAGACATAGAGACTGAGAGAAAGTTATTTGCCTTATCATGGGAATAGTAACACATGAGCTTAAGAATTATTACAAGTCAAGCTCTACCTCACAGACCAATGAATCAAAAGACAGAAGGGGCTAAAGAGAAGAATGAAGCAGGTTTGTAGAGTAAAGCAAAGATGAGTCAAGTCAAAAAAACTACTTAGTATCCAGGTCTTGCTTCAAATTTACTTCTGAGGCTTGGCTATATCCCTGCCTTTGGCTATCTGAGATGATTCTGTATCCCATTTTATTTTGCTAGCTTAGGGTATATTATATTATTTGTAACAAAATAGTCATGCACAAATTTCAGACATTATGTGGTATGGTTTCCACTTCAAATATATGAATCTCAAGAAACATAAGACCCTTGGTTTTTATACACATCTCATTTTGACCAAATAATATTTGAAATAACTTATTAGACTGGGAAATGAGATATTCCATTTCATAATATGCCATTACACAAGAGTGAGGTGGGGGTGGATATGCCGTTACTTTTATGTTTCCTTAATTAGTGTAGAATAATTTGTGGTAGAATATGGACTATTAATATTACATGGCATTTTTCCTCCAGATTTCCTATATTTCTTTCCAGTTGGTAAGACAGTATGAGTAAGTACTCTCAGTTAATAACATGCCCATGGACATGTGCCTACAAGGATTTGGAGATTAGGTTAAGGCCAGCACATTTGGGAAGTAATACTGCTGCCACAATTTAATAATAAGCAGCTTTGAGGCACAAAGTGTCAAATAAAACATTGATTCTCATAATGGCAAGCCATAGGACAGTCTAATGTTTAACTCTGAAGCACAATGGCTAGTGTTAGCTGAATAAAGATTGATGATAAAAATGGAAACTAACATTTTAACCAATTTTAGGGAAAAGAGTAAGAAGGAATAATGTCTAAAACTCTAAATGATCATTAGTTGTGTGGGTGTGTGTATGTGTGTGTGTGTTAGATATAGCTATGTTTAAAATATATGTCGATGGCAGTGCTTTCAGAGTTTGCTGATAGATTGCATGAGAGTGCCTGTTAGGCATCTAAGCAGATAGGTTGAGCAGTTGTTGAGTGTAGAATTAAGTTAGGAAATCTACACTAGAGATGTAAAATTAAAGTCAACAGAATATAGGAGGTATTTAAGGCCCTGAGACTGGGTAACACCTCCAGAGTGTGTGACAACAGGAACAAGAGTCCACATGCTAAGCCTTGGAGAATTTCAAATTTTGGAGACTGAGGAAATGACAAGTAAAAATTAAATTGTAATAAAATACAATGAAAATTATGATTAAGAGCTCATGGGTTTGCTTCCCCTTCTTTCTAAAGTCTCATGTGTGTGACAATATTTCCTTTTTAGATTGCTAACGCTCATGGCTTTGTTGGAATTTGTCTATAGAAGGAGGAAGATGCTAGGATTGAGTGTCACTCAATGACTATGTTACCCTAAACATTATGTGAATGTTATGTGAGATGTGTAATAGTCTCCTAATTTTCTCTTTGTTGCTGCTAATTTTCACAAGGCTACCAGAATAATTTTTAAAATAAAATTATTCGTGTGTGTTAAAATGCTTCAGTGATCCCCTCTTGACCTCAGGAGAAAGTCAAATTCCTCATCATGGCACACAAAGCTCTCCATCCTCTTCCTTTTACCCACCCTCCCCAACAATATCTTTTATAACTTCCCTGCTGGTACTCAGAACTACTTAATATTTTCCAGTATTTCATTTTCACTTATCAACAGGCTTTCATACATGGTGTATCTCAACCTGGAAAACTCTTTTCCACTCATATGTGCTGACGTTTCTGATATCCTTCAGGGAACTATCTCTGAACTTTCTGTTCTGGGTTAGGCATTTTCTCAATACTCCTCCTGACATCCTTTTTCTACTGTGAAAATAAATAATTCAAACTTAAAGCTTAAAGTTGGAAAATTAAGTTATTTCAAGCCTCCAGAGGAAAGTGGCTATGCGGCCTGAATCATGTAGCATGCAGCTGCAAGTTCTGCTGTTGCCTATAAATGAATAGGAGAGGCCGTGTGGCACCAGAAATGAGAACCCTTCAGGTCATCACCTGTCCTCACAGAATGCTGAAGCAATCTTCCTTGGAATGGAGCAAGTTGTAAACAATCGAATTGCTATAACCTACATACTGAACTTGTATGGAAAATGTTGCAACCCTATCAACTGCCCATATAAGTGAATCCTTAACGTCCCCACTTTACAAACCTAATCTATTCTTTTGGAGTCTGTGTTTCCCAGATGTGTATCCTCAAACTTTGCACTTGAGTAAATTCTACACTTTATCATATTTCCTGAATCTCATTATTTAAGGTTGACCGTGCTCTGCATTGCAATTACCAGTGTAATGAGGTAGAGAATGTATCCACTAGAAGAGTGGCTCTCAACTATTTGTCCCCCAGGGGACATTTGGCAACATCTGGAGATGTATTTGGTTGTCACAACTTGGGAGGTGCTACTAGTATCTAAGGAGTAGAGGCCAAGGATGCATCCTACAATGCACAAGATAGTCCCTACAAAAAAGAATTATTCAGCTCAAGCTGTCAATCACGAAGGTTGAGAAACCCTTCACTAGAATAAAGAGAGAATCGCATGAGCCTTGTGGAGGTAGAGGGTGTGGTAGGGGCCACCCATGATAGGGAGGAGCACAGTCCCTGAGGACAGGGGCAGGGAGGATGAGGAAGGGGGAGAAGTCTGACAATAAGAGGCCCGGATGGATGGGAATACAGGAAGAGTTTATCAGCTACACCGGGTAAGGGAAAGGGTGTTTAAGGAAGACATTTGGAGACCCTTCCATCTGCTCTCACCTGCTACCTATTGGAACATACCCACCCTAGGACTTATATCCCTCACCATCTAAAGGGAAGTGGTTATAAATATTAACACTTTCAATCCACTCATTTATTTATTCTAAGTTTAGTGACATAAAACATTTATAATTTTTTAAATTTTATTTTGAAGGTGGGATCTTTGGAGATTCCAATGCCTGAAAACGAATAAACTACCAATGTTGAAATATCAGATATTGTTGAAGTAAACAAGCGGACTATTTTGAAAACAGAAAGATATTTTGAAGTTATACCTTTCAAATTAATTCTTATTAAGGACTTCTTGCAAAATTGCCTCCAGGACTGTGTTATTCAAGGCAGTTATTTATAATCTGATATTATAAGTGGTCTAGAAATAACCCTTACACTACGTGTGTTCTTCTGTGTCTATGTGTATCTGTGTGTACACATGCACATGTGTGCAGTGGGTGTGAGGCTGACTCACTTGTGTTCTAAGCTACATAGTACACACTTATACAAATACACATGTGGACATAAGCATAAGAATATATTTCCTAACAGCTTACTTCTAATTTCATCTTTTATTATAGTTCATGAATTCAATTAAAATAGCCCAGGCTTTTGAGTTCCAATACTGGATATTCCATTTGCTTGCTGACATCTAAGAAATGTATTTAGTCTCTCTTAGGTTTACCTTCTTCTTCTCTAAAATGGGGTTAAGTCTTACACTCTATGCAGTTCTTGAAAGGATTATGTGCTTTAAACCATCACACAGTGCCAGGCAACAGTGCCAGCTAAATCTATCACCCTTCTGGTGAGCATGATAATCTATAACTAGGGCCAGAAATGAGAAATTAAAAATAGAGAAAAAGGATGAGATTTAGGAATGTTGATATATGCTGCAACTCAGAATTTCTACTTCTAAATATGACCTCTAAAGGGCAACTTTGATATGTGTGCATAAAGAGATAAGGTATTGGATATTTATTGTCACATTTTTAAATATAGAAAATAAGAAATAATTTTAAATTCCCATTAATAGGAGAATGGACAAAACATGGTATGTTCATACTATAGCATTTAACGGGAATGACTTAGATCTAAATGTGACTGCTCAGTAAAATGGCGTCTTTTGCAAAGAGAGGAAGTGAAAAAGTGAGAATGACATGGCAATACAAAAGAGACTTTAACTATAACTCTGTTACTCCTATGAAAATATGAAGCAAGTATTGCAAAATATTAATGTTTCTTATATCTGGAAAGCATAGTTATTGATCTTGGTATTTTCACTGATTTACACACACATCTGTTGGTGTGTGTGTAAGAGAGAGAAAGAAGGAGATTTCTTGATTCTGGAGAGAACCTCTGAGTTTGGCTAAGAATTTTTAGACACTCTGCTGTTTCCTGAGCCTTTCTCTAACTTAGAAAAGGAAACAGGGTGATGAAATCAAGATTGATATTTCTAATTGGCCATTAACTGAGTTCAACTTGCTTCCTTCTTTTTATTTGCCTAAATCCCAACCTTTTCCTCCAAGTTACAGGTAAAAGCAAGTTTTACCTTCAAAAAATTATTTATAGATGCACAATCAGCTTTATAGATATGTTATCTTTTTTTGTTTTCTTATTTTAAATATTATCTTAGGTTTGTATGTTTCTGTACATTAGTAAAAGCTTGGTTTTAATAATTAGGAAAGATAATTATTATCTTACTTCTTTGTGCTTGGAATTAGAATTGTTTGAATTGGTCCCCTCAGTCTCTCTCTTTACCTGTAGTTTTTCAAGATTGTCATTACTTCAAACCTGCTCTGGCCTCTTTAAATTTCTTTTCAGTAGGCCTGGGATAGTTCCTACACAGCTGAGCTTTTTAACATCGCCAAGATTTATTTCTTTTCATGCTCAGTCTGGAGAAACACTGACTGACTTAGGGTAATTTCTTGTAACTTATCTTTTATTTTCACAGTACAATTTTTACATACCCATGTTGAATCTTGCCTCTTTCTCCCTAGTCCTTTGCAGCTCTCCCTGTAGTTACCCACATAGTACTTGTCCTGTAAGTTTCAACATAATAATCCCCTTCCCCCAGGGGGCCTTCCCTGAACCACCCTCTTGAATTAGATTCCCCTACCATTCATCCCTAGTCATCCTCAGGCTCAGTTGAGATCATTATTTAACACTGGCTTTCCTGAGTGAGGATAAAAACTATATCTCCTTGTATATATCTATATCAAAATAGATTACAGAGATAGATAGATAGATAGATAGATAGATGATAGATAGATAGATAGATGATAGATAGATAGATAGATAGATAGATAATTGCTAGGTATATAATCTTTAATACACCAGTGCTGAATACAGGGTTTAATGCAGAATAGATATTCAAGGAACATTGATATAAAACAAATGATGACTCAATGAAAAACAACTCATTAACCTTATTAAAGTACAGGTGTCCTCCTGGGCAATCAGTATTTGTAGGACAAGCTTGCTCTTATTTTCTACTAGAGCTACACTTAAAATTCTTGGACTGATATTTCAGTATATTTGGCTAACCTTTCTCAATTGGTAATTATGCAGAGTTACAGACTATAAAATGTAGTGTAAGAAAAAAGAAAACAAAACAAAACACCATCAAAAAACCCCGCCTAAATCCAAAGCAAAGTGGAAGGAAACCAATTCTCATTGTTTAACTTTCAGGAAAACCTGTTTGCAATATAAGTTAATTAAAATAATAATTAGCACCACCCATTTGTCCCAAGGTCAAACTTCTGACACCTGCAAAAATCTGGATTATTCTAGTGGGGTTCCGAGGGGAAGTCCTCACAAAGCTCATGCCCTGCCTTGTGAAGCCAGTGCTCCACTTGGCTCCCACTCAACGTGTGGACTTTAAAATTGCACCACACCATTTGTTCTTTATTTGCATTCATTGTTATCCTGGTGCTAGACATGTTGTTTTAATTTTTGTAGTAATTTTACATCAAATATAATAAAAAGAAAAGAAAACTGAGAAATAGTTGTAACATAAATGACATGCAAGTGTAATTAAAGCTAAGACATTAACAAAATTTATATGGAAAAATATACATCTTCATTTACATAAAAATTAAATAATCAGATATCATATTTCCTATAATTTTGTCAAACATTAAAAAAAGCAGATACTCAGTGTGATCTATAGACAGATGTCATTATCTATTATTGGACGTGCATCATTACAAACTTTCTTGCAGACAATTTGGTGATCCTTCTCAAGCCCTTAAAATGTCCCTTCTCTGTTTTCCCTGTGCATAGAGAAATACAGGAATATTTATCAAAACAATCATAAAACAGTAAACCTATGAAGTGCAATAGCCAACAAAATAATTGTTGGATAAATGATGGGAGGGAGCTATCGTGAATGGATAATTCTGTAATAAATGAAATCACTTAACTTGTGCTTATTATTTGAAGAGAAAATATTTATGACACATATTTGCAAAAGAAGTGGATTTTTTAATTGATAACACATGCTCAAAGTTAACAACCACTTTTTGCAAAATAATATTGATAATAATAACATTTCTGTATGATGATTCTGTAATTCGTGTTTAGCCTAATACCAGAGCATGATATCTGGACTCCCCGCTCTGGTACAAAATCCTTCCTAGGGCATCAAAGTGAGCCCCATACATCAGCGTTCAGTGACATGCCTGATTAAACAACCCACATTTTTAATCTTCATCATTTAAAAGAAAAACAGTTATACTGTGATCTGTCAATGACTTAAAGATGATCAGAAAAGTTTGTTCAGAATTTTCAGAAAAATTCAAGATTGGATTAAAACAAAGGAAAGGTATGTTTATAAAACTGTATGTGCATGAAAAGGACATTCTATAATTTTCTCCTAAGGCATTCATCATGCTAATCCCATTTATATTACAACTGTGCTTTGATAACTGATGAAAGGATATTATTTAGTTATCTACCTTGATAAAATAATAATATTGAGATGAAAGAGCAATTGAACTAAAATTCAGTAAGACTATCTACTGTGTACCTTATAAAAATTCATATAAGAAGCAAGATATATTTTATTCTCTTCCTGAATTATACCTTTGAGATATAGTAAAACAGCTAAATAACATCCAATCAAGAAATTTGACCTTCTTCCTTCTCCCTCCACAAGATATAGTCCGTAATCTACTTAGTTTTTTCAAATTCAGGCACAAATGGACAACCTGAAATCTAACAAGCTCTTGACCTGCATTGCCCCTTCCTGCATTTTTGTGGGAGGATGATGTAATTCATTATTCCCACTGAGTGTTCAGAGCTCTCCACCAGCATCTTTGCTATTCATTTATTCCATCTAGAGTAGTCTGTGTTTAATAGAGTGCTGGAGCATGTCAGAATGAACAATTAAATATGATTGTTGTCACTGACAACCAACAGTTATTGCTAAAAATGTCCCAGCCAGGAATGGGAAGCATTGAGGTGTTTATTTTAAATGAAGGAGAAGTTTGAATGAAGGAACTCTTCCAGATAATGACAATTAAATGCTACCATTTAAATAGTGCATTTCTCCTTCAGACTAATAGAAATATTAGCAGATTTTACTTCTTTTTTACTTTCCTTACTTGCTGGCTCAGAGGATTTATTATTTACCTGGTCAAGCTTTCGACTGAGGGTGTGATCTGTAATTATTTGGCTGGATTTCTGGAGCAAGATGGGGTGGGGTGGGGGACAATCATTTCTGAATGTGGCAAGAAGGAGACATGTCCTTGAACTAGACTAAAGGGCAAATGATCACTGCTATGTAAGCATAGAGAGAAAAATAATATTATGAATAGTGAGAAAATAAAATGAGATTTTGTCAGAATTTTCATAAAGAAAATCTTCCATAAATGTCCCCCTTTTCCTTCATTGATATATCTAAAGTAGGTGTAATATTTGTCAGTTCTCCATGCAACACCTGCTTGTGTGTATGTGCACATGTATGTGAGTGCGTGTGTGTGCACACAGAGAGGGATAGAGGAGAGAGGATGCACTGAGCAGCTGGTGTAAGTAAATAAATTTCTTTTGGTGAAATAATTTAAGCTGCTGAAAAGCTTAGATGTACTTTTCCTAACCCCTACAATAGGACCACTCATCAAATTTCCCAATATGGAAATAGAAATGTTTCAAGATGGACACTTCCCCTCCCCTCTAAAATCAGGCTATACAAATTTCTGGACCCCAGTGGGAGACTGGGTAATCACTCTGTGATTCTCTCCCCATGTGTATAGTAAATAAATCTCTTTCTATTATTAATCTGCCTTATCATGAGTTGATCTTTCAGCAAACCTTCTAGGATGAAAGGGAAGCTTCCCCTCACCCCAACAGTTACACACTATTTCTCTTAGACTTTGAGCCACACCCCAACCCACCAACCCCCGAAACCAAACCCTGGAAATTGGTGAACAGTCTATATTCCCACTTCTGCACTGTCTCCCAAGTTTCATCAGTCCATACTGAAAGAAGGACTATTCTTTCTGATTAAGATTATAATCAATCTTCCTAGAGTAAAACAGCAGCTTACCTTCTCCCTCTCTCTCTCTCTCTCTCTCTCTCTCTCTCTCACACACACACACACACACACACACACACAATCCCTGATTCAATTAAACCATGTTTATCACATCTGTTTTGAGATCAACAACTATGGCTATACATGCAGTCGCATAGGCCTCCGGGTTCCGGCCAGTGATATTTCTTACTTACTGGTGCCTGAGACTAGAAGCCCCAGTCCCACCCCCGGGAAGAGGCTTCGTTGCGCCCTGCCCTCTTATTTGCCTCTACCTTTGTCCTTCGTTTAAAAATGACTTTCTTCTCTTCTGAAATCTATTTTAAGTTTTTTAGGGTAGTGAAAATATTTTGTTTCTAATACTCCTAAAATGCTTTGTCTGTGGGAACTGTGGAAATATTTGCTGAATAAATGAATAACTGATAGATGGCAAAGCATGTAAGCACAGGCAACTGTCAACTACCTTAAGACCGATTACCCCATAGTTAGGATTTCATGTTTTACATGCTCTGGATCCAAAGATTGCTTTTATTATTTTGAGTGTAGGCTAGTAATTTATATGTGGGGAAAAAAAAAACATAAATAGTTTTAATTGATTGTTTACTAGTTTTCTTCAAAAATGTCTTCTCTCTTATTAAATCTGTAGAATACAGCTTGACTGGTAAGGGAAAGTCTGCTAAAGTAAAATAGTAAATTAAATCCCTGACATAATGGGCCAGAAAAAATTTTTTAAAAAATGGAATAAAATAAAATACATCAAATGGTAGAAGTAAAATTCAGGGAGAAAAAGAGAGAAAGAGCTCTATTTTGACATGAGCTCTGCATTAATCTTAGAGAAAGCTTGCCATTTCCAGAACAGAGTAAAATAATTCAAGAAAGTTAGATTGGGGAATTAGAAGGAAGTTTCATACAATGAACAAGTTCAGTTTAAACTTATTACTCCCTTAAAAAAATAAATTTTTGCAATTCTCAGCATATGTCACATGCACATTAATTAATAAATACCAAACATATCCCAAAACCAAAAATAAAGAATTAGTTCCTCTCCCAGACACCAGAACTCCCCCACTAGTAGGCCAGGACCATGAAACACAACTGCGTGCTGTGTACATTGTCGCTGTCCTTCCTAAACCACTGCCTTGCCTGGAAAGGCTCAGCAGGGGGTCTGATAACTGAGAAGATCGAGACCCTGAAATGAGATGGACACCCAGAGAGAAGGCCAAGAGCCACTGCATGATGAGAAGCTCTTGCTAAGGAATGAGCATGTGTGCGTGTGTAGAATCATCTAAGTGCAGAAGGGACTTGTTCACATAGAAATTAACTTGGTAGCAGGTTTTAAGTCAGAGTATGCCATTGCACACTTGCATTTCTGTTCCAGATTGTTTGCTTATCTCTAAGTACAAGGATATGTGCTATAATTGTAGGCAAAAGCAGGAAGTGAAATAAACTTTTTAAAATTAGATACACACGACATGGCAAGACCCCATCTGTACAAAAAATTTAAAAAATCAGCTGGGCGTGGTGGTGTGAGCCTGTAGTTGCAACTCCTCAGGAGGCTGAGGCAGGAGGTTCACTTTAGCCCGGGAGGCTGAGACTGCAGTGAGCTTTGATGGTGCTGCTGCACTCCAGCCTGAGCAACAGAGTGAGACCCTGTCTCTAAAAAGATAAATAAATGAAAATAAAATAAAATTAGATACACAAATGTGCATCAGTCAGGACTCCAGCACAAAGTACGTGGAATGCTCAGTTGGGATTTTTCAAAGAAATGTCTTAATAAGAAGACTTTTAACCAAGCTGAAGGAAGAGTTAGGAATCCACAAGGAATGTGTAGATACCTAGGGACCAGCACTGGGGAAAAGCCTGGTGGAGCAGGGGGAGGACACCGTGTGGCTAGAGCGAGTTCAGAGCTCGGTGAGGAGTAGGGCTGCCCTCAGTGCTGCAGAGCTGGAGCTGCAGACAGTGCCCGGCCTCAACTCAAGCAGGAGTGGGATGGGAGGAATAAATGCCCTGCTCTTTCTGTTTTTCATCCTCTAACCTCGTTCTGATGCTCCCTACTAGCAAAACTGAAACTCGAGGGTGGGGGATCTCAGTTGATGCCCTCCATGATAATCAGCCTCCTGGAAACACAGGAGAGAATAAGGCAGAGGATGAATACGGAGGGCAAATGCTGAGCCACCGATAACACAGGAAGGGATGCTTTTGTCTAATTAAATATTACCAAGAAAACATAAATTATACATACTATACTCTTTCAGCATTATCCCTCTGAAAGGCAAGTTGAGACCTCCATTCAAGGTCTAATCTGCTACAGTTGCTGGGAGCCTTTGAAATACTTCCTTAAATCCCCTATGCTTTAATGCAAAAGAATAGATTGTTTTTTTAAACAAAAGAGTTTGTTTGGATATATGGGATAATAGTCACAATAAATTATGCCCTCTTCAAGGCAGGGCACAGTTAAATTCAGGACTTCCTAATGGTCCTTGGCGTATAAGGAGAATCTTACAGTGATGAGTAAATACAATGTAAACTTTGCATATTTTCAGTCTATGAATTTCATGAACTTAAACTTGAACATACTTTGGGAAACTTAAAGACTAAGCTGAGGTTAAGTTGTTGAATAGTGAAGCTCTGTGTTTGGAGTTGAGGATGTTGGGTTCTATTTTCAACGTACTCATTAATAGTGCCTTTTGAAATTCTTTAGATTTCCAAATAGTGTTTCAAAAGGCAATTTGGGTTGAAGTTATGAGTAGGCAAACACAGCAGAGTGTTCCCTTTCACGTAGTTTTCTATTCATCTACAAACGCCGTTGGTCTGCAATTTGCCTTTGGAAAATGCACACAATTTGCTTTGATAAACTGAAAATTCCAGCCTCACGCTGCTCTTTTGGGGGAAATCATGAGGCTCCTACCAGAACGGATAAACAGAGCTGCAACTTGTCAAAAGTACTAACATTTGAAAAATTAGAATTACAGTAATTGGATACATCTATTTTAAGAGCTCCTGTGAAAATAATCTCCTAACACTATTTAACTCAAAAGGTTTTAATGTCCCAGCTTTGGTGCTCTGTATCTACCATGCAGAGTCAAATATATACCCAGGACCAAGGAACAGAGACCTCCTGGAGCCAAGCTGGAGAGAACAAACACAACCTGCACCTGGGAGTTGGGGAGGTTGCGTGGTGCCTAAACAGTACCTTGACATCCCCAAAATAGCGCAGAATAAGACATGACAAACATGTCGATGGTGCATTTTTCTTCCCATCTCTTTGTTCCATGTTTCTTTCATTTGAAACTTCCTCTTTAAAAATATACCAATTTTAAATACATTTTGCTACTTAATGTTAAATTACGAAATACTATTACTAAAAATATTTTCACCTTGGCCCTTGGGGTATTTTTTTCCAGAATATTATTGCCTATATAGTTATTTCTTTATATAAGTAGTGCTGAAGTAAGATATAGCACTCCCAAAAGGCTTGATAAGACATAAAATTTCAAGCAACACTTGATTGCATTAAATCGAGGTGCCAGACTCTTCACAGGTAGGGGACTTCCGGTTAAAGGGCATTAAATAAAGCCATTTCTGTTTCATGTCTCATCCTATGAAGCTTGCTAAAATCTATAAAAGCAACAACACAATATCAAGAAGAAAGCTCCATCTTCATCACTGCAAGGATATGCCCCGACTCCAAATTTTACACTTTGAAGAATATTTACCAAATATGGTGATACTGGGAACAAATGAGGTAGGAGGCTGAAAGATAGTACTTAACTTAGTACTTAGACCTTGGACAGAATTTAGATCTCCTTAAAAGGAAGAATTTTGGTACTCAAATAGCCCTACAGCAATGAAGGAGGGGTGAGTGGTGCCCAGGAAAAGTGTGGAATGTCCACATGCAGGGCCCCTCTTGAAACAGGTGGAGATGAAGGAGGAAACACCCCTACTTGTCATCTTATGGTCCTCAACCGGCACTCTGGCTGAGAAACTGTTGGAAAGAGGAGAAATGTAAGAAGGAACAGAAATCATGAGATCCCGACAGAGAGAATTATGACTTGAGGGTTGTTACTGTGAGCCACACTAATCCACTGGATATCTCAGCTAAAGGCACGTCCTCCAGTGCCCTGTTTTTCAGCGCCCCATTTTGAAAGTTTCCTGCCTGTTTCTTGTTATGCTGTTAATGAGGACATACTGACCTTTACCCTCCTTCTTTCCACCAGGCACTCCCTTCCACACATTTCCGTCATCTAATTATGTGCTTGTTTAGAAGTTCCAGAGATCTGGTCTAGAAAAAATGCAGAGCCGGTCAGGAGATGACCTCAAGGCTGCAGTTAATCTGTAGATAAACAGCCTTTGAGGGGGCGCAGCCCATTCACCAGGTGGAGCAAAAATTCAAGATAGTCATTAGGACAAGTCACATCACGCTGATCAACACCTCCTTGCCGCTCCTGCGTGCCCTTCATGCAAAATTCTCTTTTAAAAATCCCTACCCTGAGCCCAAGACTTCAAAATGGTTTCTTTGAGGCACAAGCCTTGGCCATTTCCCCACTGTTAGCTCTGGAAAAAATCACTCTCCTTTGCCTACACCTCATCCTCATTATTGGCTCTTGCAAGTGGCAAGTAGCTGAGCCTGTGCTTGATTACACCAGACAGAGGACAATACCCTCCCAACTCCAATCTTCAGACCCATTCGTAGCTAACTATGTATAATATCTTGCTACCAACCTGCCTCCATGCCCATCTCTGCATCCACCTGTTCGTCTATTTGTGTTTATCAAATGTTAACAGTGATTAAATCTCCTTCATTGGATTGGGATTCCTTTTTGCTTTTTAAGTTTGTTTCTTATGTTTTCTGCATTGCTTAAGTTTTTAAGTACAAGTGAATCATTTTTTTAAATAAAATGTTAAATAAGTAATGAAGCAATCCACTTTTTATAAAACAAGTCATCTATTAATTACTTTAAAAAGAATTATTCATGACTGAAAACATGTTTTTATTATGGTTTCATAGTTTTTAAGTCTACTGAATATATATCTTATACACATGCATAAACATACACACACACACAGAGAAACAGAAAAACAGAGAGACACACAGGGACAGAGAGACAGACAGACAGATGGCTCTTCCCTGAAGGTACTTTTGGAGACACAGATTCCTTTCCCAGTGGTGCTGAAGGAGTGGTTTCTGTGCTTACCCAGCATGGATTCCCCTCATACCCCAAATTTTGATCCCTCGCACAGAGGTATCTCCATTTGGACCCACAGTCCTGACTAGTGATCACGGAACTTTCTTAGTTTTTGGTGTGCTATGGCTCTTGCTCTTTCTGTGGCATAGAATCCAACCTCACTGTGGGTTTCCAGCTTACTAAATCACATTTGAGTTCCCTCAGTGGCACCTAAACCATCTCAAGCCAAAAGCAGAAGATTTTAGCACGAGCACATACTCCCCCTGAAGCCTAGTACTGGGGAAGTAGCATCACCATTCTCAAGATGGCTTTGCTTGTGTCACAACTTGCCTAAATTTCCTTTTAATTCATAGAATTGTAGAGTCTAAAAGAAAGGAAGAGAGGAATAGATCAACATTATTGAGCAGTCTTATAAGCACTTCACATTTCTCTTTTCACTTAGTACTAAAAACAGCCTTTTTGAGACAGGTATTAATGCCCATACTTTATGGATGAGAAAATTAAGGTTTAAATGGGTTAAATAACTTGCATGAGGAATCCTAGATATTCATGGTGAGCCTGAGATTCTAACTGTGACCCAAGGCCCTGAAGTCACACTACATTCACCACGCTGCACTACTGCAGCCAAGAATATCTCATCTAACTCTTTGTCTGACCTAGCAAGGAGCTGACCAAGACCCAGAGTGGACGGAGGCACTGAACCAGGTCTCCCAAATTTTGTCTCAGTGCTTTTACACACCCCAAGTTGCCTATTCCCCACAGCAGGTATAGATAGGGCTGAACTCCAAGTGTACTCCACTAAAAACAAGTGCTTTTACTGAGCCGGGAGGCTCCCCTGGCATCTCACCCACTCCCCTTGGACCTCTGCTCTGTCTTTTCAATCCTTGGGTCATCCTTGTTCTTGTCTACCTATACAGTTCCTGAGCACAACAGTCATGCACAGCTACTAGGTTCTTTCTGAGGATCTCACTAACTCTGCCCAGTAACTAAAGACAAGTGAGAATTAGCCCTCTCTCATAACTGAGCTTCCAGGAGATTATAAAATCAAGTCCCAAACCAAATTCTGCCAAATTTCACACACTTACGAGCAAGCATGTAGCCTCAGTGAAACCCCATCGTTCTATGGTGAGACTCTGGAAATGCCTTGCATGAAAAGCTCTTAGAAAACAAATGTTACGATATTCTCATTGTGTATTTCAGCAAATCGTCTCTTGGAGTACTGTGATCAATACTCTTCTAAAGCAGCATCAAGACACAGATCATTTATGTATCAAACTCCCGATTATCTCTAAGGGTGTGTGGTGAAAACAACACTAGATTTGAATGCCTCTTCCTTACAAAGGAGGGAGTATTTTCAAAATATTTTACCTAATCCACATGCATTGAATATCAAAAATGCTTCAACAAAAGCACATTTCTAACACATATAATCACTAATCAACAGCCTTTCTAATATCTATCAACCTTTCTGATTAATTAGTATAGCTTCTGATATTATTTACTGAGCAAGGAAGCAGAAATACTTGTAGTAGGCATCCCTGAAGTCTGGGTTTTCTGATGAAGAGTTAGCACACAGCCCTGATATGCAATTGAAACAAATAAATATACACATCTATATCATGTACCCTAGGACGAATAGTTTAAAGTAAATTACTACAACCGACCGACTCACCACTTCCCTTGCCTTGTGATCACTTTGTTCACTTAATTGCCCATTGTCTGTCTTGTTTCTGGGACAGTCACTACAGTGTGATCCCAGGACTCCCATCTCAACGTTCCGCATGCTCCCACCTACCACAAGCCCAGGGGCCTAGGGCCACAGCTCTGGAGAATTTCCAGATCCACCTGGGCTCACTTTCCCCCAGCCTTGAGGTTCATGCTGCTCAGTCATGGCACACATCACGCACCCAAGGGTCTGTGTTTCCCATCTGGTCAGGGAAATGAAGCGCCAGACTCCAGCCAGGTCTCTAATCTCCACACATCTCTCTCACCAGGTACAGAACTGCCTTCTGGAGGGGGATTAACAGGACAAATTGGTTCATCACGCCTCTTAATGTGGGCTTCAGGGAGTTCACCTCTCTGACCTATTATCACTTGCAAACCTGACATCACCACCTCCCTCAGTCCCTTCTGTGGCAGTGGAATGGGGGGCACCAGATGCCCCCATCCAGCTGTCACCCTTGAGTGCAGAACAGAATTCTCAAGATACAGAAGGAAAGGTAGAAGGTGGCACTAAGAATGGGTGAAAACATGCCCCAAATACCAACAATTCCATTTCCAAGAAAGAAAGCTCAAATATCAGCAAATATAGACCACGCGTCAGGACTACCAAGCTCCTGACGTTGAGCTGAGGAGTCACCAGGTGAGTGAGTGAGGAGCAGGGTGGGCGCTGGAGCCCTGCTTTCCTGACCCCTCAACAGTGTCCAGGGGCTCACTGCCCCTCCAGAATGACACCTCCTCTGCCAGACCTTCCAGTTCCTCAAAAGCTACACACAAGCTAGGTTTTTAATGTGAAATCTCAAATATGAAATGTTTATGACCAATTTCAATTACAAAAAAATATGTTGTGCAAACAAAATACTGATGCAGGTCTGCATCCCCTGGCATCACTGGAGCATTGGACTCTTGAGAATCTTAGGTCAGTGACAAGGGCTGGGACATCCCAAGTATGACAGCACATCTATGAGCTTTTGAGGTCATAAAATATTTCTCATAAGATGTGCAATTAAAACTGTTTTATATAAAATTCTTTTAAAATAGCTAACTTCTACTAAAAAGTTACTTTATAAAAGATAAAATAGAAGGTGTCTTATTTATGATATATAATTTAATCCTCATAGCAACCCAGTAGGCAGACCTGATTATTTCCATTTTACAGATAAAGAAACTGAGAAACTCTGAGGGGTAAGTGTGAGGTGTTTTCTGACACCAGCAATGAATTGTCCAGTTCTCTGACACCAGCTGGATATCCAGCAATTCAGTTCAATTCTGACACTATCTACCTGGAGTGAGCATCAGATCCCACAAATTTAAAGTCCCCCAGAACTGCCCCTACTTTTGATGCCTGCTGCAGTCCCGAGGCCACCAGTACTTCTGTCCTACTGGCTATAAATGCGGGGTTCTCATGACCCCTCTTCAGGTTTGGGAATTTGCTAAACCAACTCAAAGAATTCAGAAAAACTCTTTACTTACACTTACTGGTTTATTATAAAGGATACAACTCAGGAACAGCCAAGTGTAATAGATGCATACAGCAAGGTGTGGGGCAATGGGAGGGTACAGGGCTTGCATGTTCTCTCTTGATGTGCCACCCTCCCAGCAAATTGACATGTTCACCAGCCCAAAAGTTCTCCAAATCCCATTGTTCGGGAGTTTTTATAGAGCACAGTCTCCCGCTGTCTCACCCTACTTCCTGGAGGTCAGCAGGTGAGGCAGGAAGTTCTGATCTTCTCAACACTTCTTTCTGGTGACTCCCAGCCTGAGGCAACCTAAAGGCCCCACCTAAAGTCATCCATCAGCATAAACTCAGGTGTAATGGAGACAGGCCCATTATGAATAACAAAAGACATTTCTATCACTCAGGAAATGCCACCCAAGGGTTTCAGGAGGTCTATGCCAGGAACACAGGACAAAGATCAAATATATAATTTTTGTATTACTCCACCTTAAGTGAATTTTCCAATATCATACAAATGAGCTGAACCAGAATTTAAAACAAGATGTAGTTGGGTCTATGTTCTTAACCCAGGGACTGACTCACTAACGTAGCTGGTAAAGTAACATTTGATACTGATATTTTCTCAATCAATCATTAGTCGCTACCATGTCCCAGCATCTGCCCTTTCTGACTATGACTCCAGAGAGGTCTTTCGGTATTCCGGTTATGCCTGCCCTGAAAGGGAGGAGCACGATGACAAGATCAGTGTTTCGCTTCCCTGAGCTGGAGCTACATGTGAAAAGTTGGGAGAGATCATTTTCATTTTGTCCCTTTGATTGGAACTTTTCTTTTCTCCACTAGGACTTAGAATAAATGGTATCTGGTATTGACTTACTTTAATGTGAGCCTATCAAAATGTCAAAGTATGCCCCTGAGAGTGGAAGGATTCCTAAAGGCTTAGTCCCTTGAAAAATTCAAGAATCTTCGCCTTAAAGTGCTGATGCAGTGTCTGGTGCTCCCCCTCCAGGAAAGGAGACGACTTCGAAAAGAGAGGGGAAAGTCAACACTGAAACCGGAGTGCTGAATTATCAATGGTGCATTTCCAGTCCCCCTCGGGAAACATGATTTAGGTCGGCCAGGCCTTTCTGGACATCTGAATCATTTCAGAGGGGAGCGTGCAAGGACGGGGCTTTCCTCATTGTGTCCAGTCGTGAGGTTCTCTCACCTGGTGGACACGAGGAAGCAGAAGGCATCTGAGATAACATACTGGGCGCATGACAGGGATTCTGACGGCTGGAAAGAGAACTGAGCATATCATGTGATTTTCTAGAAAGAGAGCTTGATTTGGGGTTGGAGGAATTGGGTTCTAGCTCAAGTTCTTCTCACTGTTACAAGACCTTTGTCGGGTTTGGCAATCTCGTTCTGTGTTCTCAGTTCGTGTGCTCATGGCTGAAGAATGACCAGATGCACCAAAGTAAGGCAACCACGAGGTGAAATTTATTGAGGAGAGAGAAAGATAGGATTATAGAGCAAGGGCAAGATATAGGTTTATAGAGCAAGATACGTACGCCACAGATGACGACCCGACCCCTCATAGCAAAATAGAGATGTTGGTTATGGTCTGGGTCTTCTTTTATAGTGTCCGGATACGGACATCCCCATGGTTCAGACATCATCGTGGAACCACTTTGATGGACAGTTGGGAGTTAAATGACCTGAGTCTTACGGTGCATGTGGATTTCCCATGAGCCTCTCTGAAAGCCCATGGTGGGGAGTGAACAGCAACATCACCCACTTTCTTCTCTAGGAGACCCAGAGTCCTTTGCTATCTACCTAACACTTTCACAGTTTTCTCCCTATTCAATGAGAGGAGTGCATTAGATCATAGTTACATTGGTTGAAATACAATAGTAATAATTTACCTGCAACTTTGCATGCCCTTTCTCTGAATCTTAATGATAACTGAAAATTTTGCATCATCCTATTTCATAAAGGGTTAGATTAAATTATTGGCCCAGAATTACACAAATGCTAACTACAAATTCATGGTCTTTCCAAACACTCAGCTCCTTAGGTGGTCATTAAGTTTATTCCAACTCTTCATAGTATTCTATTTCCTCCCTCATCTACCCAAAGTTCATTTCATTTCCACTAAAATAATTTTTTTCCTGAGAATCATTATGATGTTATGAAAAGAATGAATAATATTTATAGCAGTTTGATAAAATACATAGCAAAGAGCTGCTATCTTCATTAACCACTGTGGTTACGAATACTGCCTGAAGTAATTATCTTTACCTAGACTAAGTTCCACAATGCCAGGGACTATATATATATTCTTATATCTAAATATGTCTTTGCTTAGCCCCGGGGTAAGAATAGAGTAGGAGCCTTTCAAATTTTTTTCTTCAATTTTGATTATCTGATGCAACCCAAATAACTTAACCCCTTCAGTGGCAGAAACACTCCAGGGCTTCTTCACTTCCCCACTGTGCTTCTCACTCTGTTGTTCCTCCCCATGGGCCTGTTTCCAGGCTCAGCTTGCTGCTTCCCACGGTTTTCTAGCACCTCCTGGGTGCCTGTGACTCCAGGGCACAGGCAGATAGGTGCAAGAACACGGAATCGCACCAAGTAGGCTGGAAAGGTGCACAGACTAAAATAGCTGCGATAAAATGTTCCAAATGGAAATACATTGCCTGTACAATCAATGAACAAGGGCAGGTATGAATAACTTCACACGATGACACAATGTAAAGGCCATTTGTGGTCTGCAGTTTGAATCTCTCCCACAGTTCCTCTATTCTGTAGGAGAAGTTACAGCAATCCTGAAATATGCTTGCATTCAAAGTAATTAAGCAAACACACACAGGCACTTAAGGTATAATGAGACTTAAACAGTAATGTTCACGTTTTTTTCCTGGTGATTTCAACAGCCATCATTTAAACATATTCATGTTACTAAGAGGCATTTGGGAGATAGCCCTGCAATGTCTACTTCATTTTCCATCCATTTGTTCATTAGAAAATGAGGGCACAGAAAGGGGGGAGACATCAGCAGAACATGCCTGTGTTGTGTGGAGTCACAGCATACGTGCAAAAAGGAGTAACTGCATGGAGGCTCTCTCTCCAATGCACCCTCCCCCTGACACACACACACATCCCTGACACCCTCTCTTCTCGCCACACTGAGCACTCCCAGCTTCCTGAGTCCCTGGCTGCAGCAGCCACAGCAACTCCGCACTGCCTGCCGCTGCAGCCTCAATCTGCAGTGCAGTAGCAGTTCCTGCTCCTCACCCCTCCCCTCCGCCCCGGCCTTCTCCTTCTAGAGAGTAGCTGCTGATCTTTCAGGGCTCATTTACAGTGATCTGCTCCAGTCCGGTCTCCTCACCTCTTGGCCAGATAAATCGCGTCTCTCCCAGAGATTCATAGATGTTAGCTAACTCTTGAAGCAGTCACCATACTGTGTGTGTTTACTTCTCTGGATTTTCCATTATTTTGCCAGTGACTTGAGGGCAATGACTGTGACTCTGTCTTATTCTATTGTTTGTTTGTTTCTTTTTTCTTTTTTTATTTTCGCATTGGGACCTCTTTATGGCTCTTTAGCACACTGGGTATGCTCAAAATAATACATGTTGAATGAATACAGGAAGAAATAATTAAGGAACTCCTAGCTTACTGCTGTGGAGACAGAGGCAAATGAATACACAGAATGCCATACGACAGGCTCTCTGGGCACCTGTGGAAGGGGCAGCCCACCCTCAGCCTTGGGGAGGGCTTCACACCCCATGGGTTCACTCTCATTTTGCCCAGGTGAGCTGCTAGGCCCCAGCCCTCAGGAGCAGGCTCAATATTGATTTCTGCCCCAACAGAAAATGCAAAGTCCCACAAAATGCAGGAGGCGAGTCATTTCACAGGGAGAATTGTTGCTTGAGGAGAGTAAGGAGAAATCGCATGGGAGCCACTTCTGCTGCCCAGGCTTGGGGAAGACACACTACATCAAAACGTGGGGACAGAATGGGTAAAAGGCGTGGTACATTGGAGAGGGGAGCAGAGCAGCGTTGGAGTGTGGCAGAGGGGTGGCAGAACAAGCCTCCCAAAGCAGGAAGCACTCTTCAACTGAAGACAGTTAAGAAGGAGAGGACGCAGGAAAGCTCCTGGCCCCTCTCTTTGCCTAAAAGCAGGAAAAAGATTCATAAAGACAAAAGGTATCCTGCCCCTGTCGCTACGGGGAGAGCAAAATTTAACGACTGAAGACAACTCTAGACCTTTAGTCTTGAGATGGCGCCAGCGGAATCTACTTTAAAAAGCTTTACTAACTAGCCTTTGTCTGCCATTTATTTGCCTTCCCACAAGTTGCTGCCACTAGAGAATCAAAGTCCTTTTCCTTTGTCTTGTCACTTCTCTAAAATTTACTATTCTTTGTTGAAGATGCTATATAAGCATAAATACAAAGCCACCTCTTTAAGAACTACTCATTCTCTGTGTGTCCCCCATATATGTATGAAATGTACATGTTAATAAACTTCTGTTTGTTCATCTGTCTTTTGTAGCAGGAGTGCCTTCCAACGTAGAACTATGGAGGTTGAAGAAAATCCCAGAAATTTCTTCCTGCATGAATCAGCTAAGTTACAACAGTGCCTCCATGCTACAAAGTTAATGTTAAGGGTATAAGGCAGGGGTTTTGCACGGGGAAACTCCACATTCAATCCTTCTTTCCACAGACAACACTATCTGTGCATGGACACTAGCACACAAGAGCCCAACAGAAGATTAAAACAAAGCAACACTTCCTCTTAGTGGCTGGCCAGAGCTTGGTTATGACACTTTGGCCACCAGAGCAGGCCTCTTCCCAACAGTGCGCCAGGCTGGGGTTCAGGGATCTAGGTAAAGGCCTCTCCCTCCCCCACTTCACTCCCTTGAATCTAGAAGAGCTAGATGTGTGAACCACGTCCCGGACAAATGGCCCGTGGAGGGGATAGTGAGGCACCTTGTCCCAGCGCTCTGGGGAGCTAGTGCAGAGAGCACACGTGTGCTGCGCTCTCAGGGGTCGGCTTCACAGACGCTGAGGAGCAAGTGCAAGAGCAAGACGGGGAGACGCGGGCAGGAAGCGAGCGCGGTCGGGCACCTGCTGCCCCTACAGACTGGGGTGACATTACCCAGAATCTCGGGCTCTGCCCAAGCGGGTTGGCAGTTCTTACTCTCTCAGAGAGAGATGGCAGAGAGAATAGATAAAACAGACAGAGCTCCTTCCTATTTCCCTAAGGACAAAGATGGAAATACCAGGGCAAGAAAGAAAGATGTCCCTTTGCCAAAACTTGAGAGTATCTTCTGGGCAAGTATGTAACTTTCCGATACTTACTTTCCTGAAATGTAAAATGGAGAAAATAAGAGAAATTTTCTTCCAGAGCGATTGAGAAGATTAAAAGAGAGAATCTACTGAAACAGGTGCAACATGAAGTCACTAAGAGTTAACTTCGTGGCAACACACAGCTCTCCCTCAAGTCAGTGCCTCAGAACGGCGTTGGCTCTTCTCTCTGACTGCCACGTAGTATTTCACGAATGTAATTTTTTAATCTGGCCTCACGGTCCCCTGACTTCTACAGTGCCCACCCCGAGTCTCGCACAGGCACTTGTTACCAGAGTGCTCTCTGTGACCTCGAAACCATGCTGGCTCTTTCCTGATACCACGCATGATGCAGGAGTGCCAGGGCGGGGGGAAATTAGTAGAGAAAGGAAATTATTTTCAAGCTGTATTACCAATTCTCATTTATAGCAATAACTTGTTTTTTTTTTTTTTCGCTTTAATGTTAAAAATATTTATTTATTTTTCCCTATAAGATCACACAAAAGTTGGGAAGAGAAGGAAGAAATGGGTTAAAAAATAAACAACTTAGACTTCTTAGCTATTCAGTGGCACAGACTTAAGGGGCTGGAGAGCACATGCTCAGTGTGAACGGACGTGAAGACACAAGCTCGCAGAGCCAGAGATCGTGGAACCTGCGGTAGCCCACGCTTGCTGACACCAGCCAAAGCACTCGGCCATCCTGATAGGATGATAACCTCCAAAATAAACGTGATAAAGTCCTGCTGTCTTCTGTAAGTGGCTGGTTAAATTTGGAACACTGTGCCCTGTCCTGAGAGCACCATGGCTAACCAACAGCAAGTTTAGGAAGAGCCATCACATTGCAAGGGCCAGGAGAATGTGCTGTGTGACAACCCAGTAGAGGAGTGTCTGAGGGGACCCAGGTGACTGCCTTCAAACATGCAGTGCCATTGAGATGAGAGACCATACTCTTTCCCTGTTAATCCAAGAGCTGGAATGGCTAGATTCATAGAGCAAATAAATGCAGCTCACTTATAAGGAAGAAAATGTTGATAGCTTTGGCAGTCCAATAGTGGAATGGGCAGCTTACAAAGTTATGTACTTCACAGCATGAAAAATGGGCATGTAGTCATCTTTGGGGGCACATTCTGTACATCTTAGCCATCGGAGGTAAATGTTCCCTAAGACTTAGGAAAACATCTGAAAATGGTTCTAATAGAGGGGGAGAGGGAGCTGGAGTGAAAAGAACAGGTACCACAAAAGAGGAATTCATTTCAGGCCCAATGTTTAAAAAGAAAAAAAAAAAGGAAGGAAAAAGGTAGGGAAAGGAAACATTAACTTACTGCCATTTGTTACCCCTCAAATACACTAAGAATCCATTATGTGCAAACCCACATTTAGTTGGATATTGTGGAAAATACACTAAATGAATTAGTCAGAATGCAGTTCTCATACAATTTACAACCCAGTAGAAGAAAAGCACATTCATAAATAATGATATTATCATGTTGAAAGTGACATAAATGTGGTGCACAGAAAGTCTTCTGAGAATTAGACTTTAAATAAAAACGACAAAGCAGTTTGTATTTTTCTTGTGATAAAAAAATGAGAAAAAAAATTAAGGGGTTTAAAATTAGTTGCTTCTTGTTTGCAAGAAAAGAAATATACATAATCCAAAGCAGTTTGAATCAGAGAAATAAGAAAGAAAAGTTTTAGGAAAAAAATGCAGTTTTTTTGTTTCATTTCTCTCATATTATAAATATTACTGAATCTTAGATTCGAATTGGACAACCAAAAACATTTTTGAAGTTATTCTAAATATTTCCCCATTAAAGTTTATTTTAATTTAAGTAAGACAGGCTTATTGAAAACATATTAGAAAAATTAAATAAGAAAAAAAATTTTAAAGACCTATAATCCCACTATTTTAAAGATATAACCTTTTCCAATGCCTATAAATATAAATGAATATGCATTTAAATATAATATATGAGTATATATATCATGAATAATAAACAATGAACAATATTAAGCATTCTTTTTGTGACATAACTCACACACATACAGAAATTTATTTCTCCATTAATAAAAATGCTTTATGATATTATCTTTAATGGCTCATTCCTTTGTTAGGTGCACTATACTATATTTTCTATTGTGGTAAAATATACCCAACAAAATTTACCATTTTAACCATTTTTAAATGTACAGCTTAGTGGCATTAAGTACATTCATGTTGTTGTGCAACTATAATACCTTTTTAAAAGCCTTAATTGTTGGACATTGAATCTGTTACTACAAGTAATGCTAAAATAAATGTGCCAATAGAAGGCCATATTTCACATTATTTTGTTATAAATTTCCCTTTGCTTTTGTTCCAACATATGAATGCCAACTTCTATATAATGCTGGTAACACTAAGTATTTCTATTATATTTTCTTTATGTATCTGGCAGGAAAAACAGCAGTATTTCAATACTATATTAATTTATATTTATTTACTTATTTTCAAATAACTCTGAATGTTTGGCATATTTGTATTTGTAATGAATTGCAAGGCATTTGTAAGACAGTTCCTAAGAGGAATTGATACTGCCTGAGGAAGTCAGAAAGCATTGCAGACAGTTCCATACTCTGTCAGTCATCACATTGATGGGAATCATTCGTTTGTCATAAAGTGATTCTTTTGATGTTGCACTGTTTTTCTGTTGGTGTTGTACGCCAACTCCCAAGGGGTTCTGTTGAGGGCTGTCCCCAGGAGGTGTCAATCCTGGGCATATCAGCAGGTGGCTTTCCAAAGTACGCAGGCACAAAGATCCAGATACTGGCAGCTGAAAGTTGGCCGAGGACACTGAAGGGTCGGAGGGCTCAGGGGGATAGAGGTGACAGCTGGTATCATCTGCTACAGCCAAGACCAATCTTCCCACCACCATGAAAAATCATTACTAAAGGGTTTCATATTTTCTTTCAAACATATTTTTACTGCAAATACTATACACGGAATGTTGTTGTCTTGGTATTATTTCCCACTCATATTGCTAACAGTCACCATCTTGCTAAAATTGCTTCCATCATTTTGATGACCACACTTTTTTTTCCTGGATTTACTATAGCTTTACTGTAGCTCATTTAACCCAGCGTTTGTCCGCTGGTACATCACAGCAAAGTGGTGTATGGGAATCCTTGACAGATGAGCTGCCAAGGTATTGTCAATTTTTATTATAAGTGTGTGGATTTTATGACGACTAAGGATCATACCATGACAGCAGCATCTGCTAGACAGAACATGGAGCCAAATGAAAGAAACAGAAAAAACTTCACATCAGTTGAGTACCAAAGAAAGATCGTATATCTATTTAAAAAACTTGAAGATTTGGCCCAAAGGCTACAAAAGAAATGCACAGCAAAAATTAAACTCTTCTCCTCAAGGAGGAACTGAGATAAAGGGGACCAAATAAAAAGCACAAGAATATGGCATTTAACCAATCCCTGCAAAATTCCAGTGTTCTAAACTGCACAGAAACACAAATATGTTGACCATTGTGAGCTTAAACATATTGTTGCTGGAGATTTTCTTCATCGTTGGCCTCAGCTGTAGTTTAATTAGGTATAACTTCCAGTTTATGGCACAGAATTACCACCAGCTCACCGAAGACCCCATTCTGTTTTGTTTTCTTCTCACTCTTCCTGACCCCAACCCTGTTCCATGCTCCCACAGAGATGCCCAATCCAATGTGTTGGTTACATGTCCTTGGATATGTATATAACCTCATGAAAATAGAGTGTTCGTTTCTTATACGTGTTTTTAGGTTGTGTAAATGTTGTGCTGTGGAGCTTATCTATTTGTATGTGTGTGTCGTGAGGTAGCTTTGAGTCATCTTCACGTGGTCATATGTTCCCCTAATTCATTGTTCCTGAGTGCTTGCTACAGTCAACATGTCCATCATACTTTATGTATTTAGAGATGAACACGTAAGACGGCTCCAACCAGCAACTACCACAAACAATGCTGAAAAGAATTAGCTTCATATGTGATCTTATATGAACGTCTTTGGCACACACACCTAGGAAGGAGGCTGCTGGGAAACCAGGCACGTACATTTGCAATGTAACTTCAGTCAGCTCTCTCCAGACCACCTGTGTCGGTTTGCATCCACACTGGCCACTCCACACACACCCCCACCCAGAAAAGCACTTGGCATGATTCAAACCTCTATTGTTTCCTAAAATGTGTCTTCTAATATGTGCCAAGTGTTCTCTCACTTTATTATTGGTGAAGTTGTACATCTTTTCATGTATTTATAGATGTTTAGGCTTATTCTCTAGGTTTCTCTGTGTTCTTCTGTTGATTTGTAGAAGCTCTTTTATATTCAAGATATTAATTCTTAACCTGTTTTAGTCATTGCAAATATGTCCTTACAGTCTGCTCCGTGTTTGCTAACATCATCTCTATCTTCCTTTGTTACTGAAATTCTTAATTTTTATGTAGTAAAAGCCATTAACTTTTTTTTTTTCTTTACCGTTTTTGGGTTTGGGCTGAGGATCTGGGATACTCACTCTTTCTCCCACCCTTATGCCAGGCCTCAATGATATTCTCCCACATTTTCTTATTTTAGCTTTATAGTGTTTAAGATTTTTAAGTACTTGGGTTTCACATTTATGTATTGAATGAGAGGAATCAAACTCTACTTTTATCCATTTAGTGAGCCTTTAACCTTAACATTTTCCCCACAACGTTGGGGTATCAGTTTTATCATGTATCACATCTGCTACCAATACATGGTTATATTTCCAAACTTTCTATCTTAATCCCTCAGTCAATTTTGAATCAGAGCATATTGGCTGCACACACTCGACAATGGCCCTTCAGAAACATTATGTATATTGGAATAAAGATTATCCCCGCTTCCTAAAATGAGCTTGGAAAGCTTCATTATTTTCTCCTATCTTTTGGAACAACTTTTGGAAGTTAATAAATAGCTATTCCTTGAGAGTTTGTAGAATTTATGGTTAATCCTGCAATGACCACTTCAATAACTTTAACGCTTACTGGATGTGTCATGTTCTTTATTTCATAGACAATTTTTGGCATTTCATGTTTCCATAGGAATTTACCATTTTGGCTAACTTTTCAAATATATTAGCATATAAAAGCTCCTAATATTCTAATATTTTCAAAATCTCTTTGGTGTCTTATTTAATTATCTAAAATGGAATTGTGAAGTGGCTTTTTTATTATTGATTTCCAATTGTATTGCATTCTGGCCAAAGACCTTAGTCTACAAGATTTTGAGTCTTAAAATTTATGAAGCTTCATTTGTGGCCTATATATGGTCATTTTTGTGTTATCTATAAACTCAAGGTGTTTATTTTTGGCAGCATTCATCTATCTGCACATGCATAAACAAATGTATTATTTTTTAATTGGATTATTTCAATGTTATGGTATAAGAAATATATATATGGTCTTCATCCCTGGTTCCTGGCACAGAGTTTCTAAAATTCTTGTAACTTCCTGAGTGATAAGGGTGATAGAAACATCTTTTTTTATACATATTTTGTTTTCGTCCCAGTTTCTGAAATAGCTTCAGAGTGATAAAGTTGAAAGGAATATCTGTCGTTATTCATAATAGGCCCTTTTCAATCACTCCTGAGTGTATGTTAATACAGTGACTTTTGGAAAACCCCTCAGGATAATGGGGCTAGTTGCGGAGAGAACCAACTATATGATTAGAGGTTTGGGGCTGACAACCCAAAAGAGGCAAAAGCCTCAATCAATGGAGGTTTATTAAGCCAAAGTCTGAGGATGGGCCAGGGAAAAACACAAACCACAGATACATCTGTGACTGTTTTCTGAAGGGGAATTTGGGACCTTCAGTGTTTAAGTGGAGGCTTACAGAAAAAAGTAAGGAGAGGGGATGAGATAAATGGTTACACTCTGTGAGGCCCAGGAAATCTATTAATACATTTTACATAAAATAAGGAGAATATTAGAAGAGAAAAAGAGAGTGAAAGAAGCATCAGTTATGTAGATTTCCCTGGTGGAAGAATGTTTGATCTCATCTTGTTTTTGTCCTGCACCTGGGAGGATAAGCCTGTAATTAACATTATTAGTGTGGCTCGTGCCTGTAATTCTAGCACTCTGGGAGGCCGGGGTGGAGGATTGCTCGAGGCCAGGAGATTGAGACCAGCTTGAGCAAGAGCAAGACCCCATCTCTACCAAAAATAGAAAGAAGACTCCCAAAGCAATCACAGCAGCAACAAAAATAAATAGATGGAACATCATCAAAATAAAAAGCTTCTGCACAGCCAAGGAAGCTATCATTAGAGTTAACAGACAACCTACAGAATGGGAGAAAATATTTACTTTCTACACATCCGATAAACGGCTGATAACAAGAATCTGTCTAGAACTTAAGAAAATCAACAACAACAAAAAAAAATCAAACAACCCATCAATAAATGGGCAAAGGACATCAACAGAAACTTTTTAAAAGAAGATAGACTAATGGCCAGCAAACATATAAAAAAATGCTCAACATTTCTAATCATCAGGAAAATGCAAATCAAACCCACAATGAGATATCACTTAACTCCAGTGAGAATGGCCTTTATCAAAAAGTCCCAAAACAACAAATGCTGGCATAGATGTGGGACTGCAAATTAGTAAAACCCCTGTGGAAAGTAATTTGTAGATATCTCAAAGAGCTAAAAATAGATATACCATTTGATCCAGCAAGCCCACTACTAGGCATCTACCCAAATGAAAAAAAGACATTCTGTGATAAAGACATCTGCACTCGAATGTTTATGGCAGCACAATTCACAATTGCAAAGATGTGGAAACAACCCAAGTGCCCATCAATACATAAGTGGATTAATAAAATGTGGTATATGTATACCATGGAATACTACTCAACTACAAAAACCAATGGTGATCTAGCACCTATTATATTATCCTGGATAGAGCTGTAGCCCATTCTTCAAAGTGAGGTATCACAAGAATGGAAAAATAAGCACCACATGTACTCACCATCAAATTGGTACTAACTGATCAACACTAAGGTGCTCACATGGAAGTAATATTCACTGGGTGTTGGCCAGGTGGAGGGGTGGGGAGGGTAAATTCACAACTAATGGAGATGGAGCCCACTGTATGGGGAAGGGCACACCTCTAGCTCTGGCTTGGGCGAGGCAAAGGCATTACTTGTAACCAAAATGTTTGTACCCCCATAATATTGTGAAATAAAAAAAAAAAAGAATTTGTATTCATCACAAGATTCTATTAAGAAAGTAAAATATCACAAATTGAGAGAAGATATTTGTAACCATATAAACGATCATAAATAAAAGGCATTTATAAGGACTTTGTATCTAGGATATATAGAGAACTCCTATGAACAAATGTTTTTTAAAAAATGAAAAATAAAAAAAATTAGCCAGGTGTGGTGGTGTGCCCCTGTAGTCCCACCTACTCAGGAGACTGAGGCAGGAGGATCACTTGAGCCCAGGAGTTTGAGGCTACAGTGAGCTATGATGATGCCACTGCACTCTAGCCAGGGTGACTGAGTGGGATCCTGTCTCAAACAAACAAGCAAAAATTATTAGTGTGAAATCAAACAGACTTTAGTTTTAGGAGCCAGACTTAGCCTGCAGACCCAGAGTTATACTTTGCATGCCCTTGCTTATGGGAGATCAGCAAGGAACTTCTTTACGAATGATCTGAGAAGGAGGCCATAAGAACCTCTGATTTGTAGCTAAGTCAGATGGAAGTTGTGGATAAACTGAGGAACAACTACTTGCAGTTGGCATCTAAGCTGGGGTCAGGACAGTCTTGCGGGACTCAGCCCTCAATATATGGGCTCTCACTAACTCTGGGAAGTTACTGTCAGAATTGAATTAAATTGCAGGGTACCCATTTGGTGTTGGCCAACAATTGGTTGGTATAGGAAAACCCAACACACGTTTGCTATTAGAAATGTTCTTTGTGAACAAAGAAACAGTTTGCTTTTTTCTTTTAGTTATATATATTTTCTATAAATTTAATATTGTTTGATTGCTTGGCCTGTTAATTTATGAAATATGTATGTTAAATTATCCAACTATTATACAATTATTAGATTATTAGCTTATCTATTTGTTTCTTTACTTTGTCAGTTGTTTCAAACATTTCAAATCTTCAAACTTAGACTCTTATATGTTCCTGACTATTACATTTTCTTGATCTCTTGTTCCTTATTATGTTCCCTTATGATGTTTTTAAACTTGGTTTCTACTTTTATTGATACAAACTTTTTTAAATATTTCAGACTGAATATATTGAAAATAACATTCAATCATCTTCCTGCAGCCATTGTTGCATGTGAGAGATATCTGATGTAAATCTGATTTTTACCTACAAAACTTTTTAGAATACCCCATTTTATTTGATCTACCTAAATTTCACTACATATGCCAAGGATTTTTGATTGTTTTTCTTTATTTACTCTATGCTCTCTATGAACATCTTCAATATGAGGTCTTCATCTTACATTAATTATGAGATTTTTTAGCATGATTTATTCAAATATTTTTTATCCATTTCTTAAATTTTGTCTCCTTGGCCTATTATTATTTTTATCAATTTTTCTACTTTTATTGAATGTATTTATTAACTTATCTTTTATATTATTTCTGATGCCTTCTTGGAAAGAGAATTTTTTTTTTTACAGTTCATTACTTTTTTTGTGAAGTTTATTATTCACCCATATATTCATTTTCTTATTTCAGCTATTACCATTTTCTTAGTATTTTAATCTGATTTTTCAAAATAAAACTATTTGGCTTTCTTTTTTTCTCATTACCAATATTGTCCCCTCTATCTTTGAGCATAAATTTAAATTCTCATTCCTAAGGGGCCATTAGATGAAGTTTATGTAGTTTGTTGTGCTTTTCTTGTATTTGTTTTTCTTAGATGTCTTGTTATCTTTCTTGTGGTATCAGAAATTCTGGGGGCTCTCATCTACTTTAGCAGTTAATACATGACACAGAAAAGAAGCAAACCTCGAGGCTTCCGTGAATTCCGTAGTTGGAGTATGGGACAGGTCTGGACATGTGCGGTGAGTCTGTACCAGGCTGAGGATGTACCTCGAGGTACAGATCCACTCTCTGCTTCCCACATCCTCCCTCAGCAAACTTGATCCCTGGGGACCTGCTTGCCCCCCTTCCCTGCTTTGTACTTGATTATGTAATCACCTGGCTCCTGGAGTCATGAGCTGTGTGGCCAGGTGAGGGATTTTTCAGGGACCAGCTGTCCTCCATGACCTTATTGAAACCGACTTTCCACTGGCCCTTCTCGGGGGTGTGCTGTTTGTACCCCACCATCCCTGGACAGCACAGACAGTGCTCCTGTTCTAGGGACCAACCACGTTGGGTCAAGGGAGGGGCAATGTCCTATTCTCAAAAATGCTGGGAGAAAAAAGTGGTATGAAAAGTGTATCCCAACATACTCTCTGATCATCCACCAGGACCTTTTCACTCAAGGCTGTTACTTTCCCCTTAATGGGACTCAATCATCTTCTGTCTTCATAATGTTTCCTCCCGGGTTTCACATTTGTTTTCTCATCTCTCTTTTCCTATCTCCCTTTGTGTCATGCATCTCGAGTTTTAGGTTAGTGTGCCATATGCTCTGGAAGCAGAAATTCAGGAAAAATACATTCTTTCTCACTTTCTATATGAGAAAATTTAGGCTCAGGGAATTTAAATAATTTGCCATGCATTACCCAGACAATAAGCAGCAGAGAGAGAACAATGTCTGATTGCAATTCCCATGGTCTTTCCCAGGAATTTATATCATATAATAAGTAATATACATAAATCATTTCTACGAATATCATTTGCTCAGTCAACAAGAAAAAAACCATCTTGTTTTTACAAACTTGGGAGCTAGAAGATCATTTTAAATTTGCCCCCAAAAATGAAACACATAGGAGAGGAGATATTCCAGTCCCAAAGGTTGATTTCCACTTGGTGGAGAAGAGAAAAGGCTGTTGAATAAATGTAAAGATAATTCTGAGTCTCATTTGCAAAGACAACTCGTGCAGAAATTGCAAACATAAACCCCATAAGTGGACACTGAGCGTTTACAATTTAGAGCCTCTCCAGTGATGTGCACAGAGCAAATGAAAATCACTCATAGCTAGCTCTCCACCACTAACAGAACATTAGCTCTCCTTTCAGGTAAGTGCTTTGCAATGCAATGCCCTGAACAACAGCTCTTGAAACAAGGCAACACATTTAATTTTTAATCACCACATAGTTGCTTGTTACGGAAGCAGACACACTAGTGCCAAGTATTAAAACATAAGCTAGTCAAATGGAAAATACCACCTGGGTTGTCATTTCCCTAAATAATTCATGGCAAAGTTGAAATAACTGCTGGGGGTATTTGTTAAATTCTGTGAAGCTTTTGTCTTTTTACTTCTGTGCATTTTAAGTTGAAGGAAATGCTTATTTGAAGGCAAGAGGGATTATTTTGAGTAATTTTCTAATCTCGTGATTCAAACGGTATTGAGCTTCTTCTTTGTAAGGCACTGTCATAAGTGTTTGGATGTCAAAACAGAGACTCTTCCTTGGTCTGTGAACAATCAGACAGTCAGCAAAGCCCCAAGCCCACAGTGCCATCACTTCTCCACCCTGGATAATCCACTCGATGTGATGTTTTAGCTCAGTCACACCACCAGTCAGATACAACAGAGTCTACCTGCTCTGAAGTAGAACTTGTAGCTGAACACAGGATCCAAAGTGGGGACAACCAGCCAACCTATTTACTTTCTTATTCAGATGAAAATCCTGCTATAAAAGGGAGAGAAGGAAAATGCCAACATGGAACATCCTGTGTGCTAAACGTTTTGCCAGTCATTTTACATTTGTAACTCAACCAGGTTGGTACATGCCTATAATGTTGCTACCAGAAATTAGCTGGCCCCTCAAAGTGCCCCCACCTTTTTTCTGAAATTGTTAGAGGGAATGGCCTCATGGTGCTCAGGAAGTAGGTAGGGTATCCAGTACTACCAACCCCAGCCTCTCCACCCTGCCACCAGCTCTCCAGCTGATGAAGCTAGCAATGCTCTGCTGAGAATTCTCCTGCAGTAGGAACCACACTGCTACTGCTACTCTTATATTGGAAAGGGATGTTGTATTTTCCATGCCCGCCTTAACCCTAGACATGGCTATGACTTTCACCTACTTACTATACAGGTAACTGACTTGAGGCAGTAACTCTCTATTGGAATTGTCAGAAATAGCAAGAATCATCTTCTACTGTGAGACTAATGAACCTACATCCACTGCCAAAGTCAGATCTGCCCGTGGTCTCTAGCTGAGCACCCCTGCCTCACTCCAGACTGCTTCTACAGTGGACAGGCCCCTTTTCAGGCTGTCATTAAAGGCTCTGTATTTTAGATGCGAAGTCCAAACCTGACAAAACCCTAGTCTGGCAAAAGGATGAGAGATTAAAATGAGAAGCAACCACCACTAACTCAACATTTATGTAATATAGTAGGCATGATTCCATAGAGAGCTAATTTAATCTTTTTAATACCCCTGAAGAATGGATATTATTATACTCCTTTTTAACAGATGGGAAACTGTAGCTAAGCAAAGTTAATAGCTTGCCCAAGGTCACACAGTCTTGAAGAGCAGAGACGAGACATATACTCAAGTTTGGCCAACTCTGCAGTCAATGCCTGCAAAGATAGCACCCTGCCTTCCTACAAATTACAGAGATCCCGGGGTAGTGCTGAAGAAGTAAAGAAAGAAATTTGGAAATATATATTTTGTAAATCATTGAGATAAAAATAGCACATCCTTCATTAGGTTATCTTCCTTTTAGGACACGTTAGTTTGGATTTCCATTACCTGGTGTGAGAATATGTCTAAAAATACTTTGGAAAGTTTATAACCCTATTAAAAGGCAAGGTACTATTATTATTAATTTTTGAGGTTTAATGGCCTTTGTGTAAAGAATATTTTTATTTATACAATGATTTCAAATCTATGCTGTAAGTGAAAGAAAGTATTATGGATTTTATGATTATTTTACAAATATTATAAGGAGAACTATGAACTATGCATCCCAAAGTTGATTGCTTCCAGGTCCTTTATGCAAAATATCCAAGGACTTTATGCATGATTTATACAATGTTAAGTCTGTAGAAACTTCTTGCTGTTGATAACAGGGAGCAGTGATCTGGCTTTGTTCCAGAAATACTACTTATTCATCTACGTTGTAAATACACAGTAAGTTAATGTTTATTAAAACATGCATAAAACATTAAAAATTAGGTATTATTACAATTATTAATAAATTATGCTAGTGATTTCAGTGTGAGCACAGCTAAAATAATACCAGCCGCCATTTATTGACTGTATTTTGTGTGTCAGGAACCACTTTAGACGTTCTATCTGCCACACCTCTCTGCATTTCTTTGTCTCAGAAACTCTGAGGTTGAACACTGAGACTGAATGAGGTTAAGCAATGTACATGAAGTCACAGAGCTAGAGGTTCTCTAGCAGAGAGGATTTGAATCCAGACCTATCCACCTCTGAAATTCTTTCTATTTGGCAGAGATCTCAGAACTCTCATGAGCTCAGGATAGAACCAGAACGAACAATGCCCATGCTCCTCACAGTTTAATGTTTCTCATTTCACCCTCTTGACTCTCTGGAGCTATCTCAAAAGATACTATGCAAAGTGATGCCTCCTTTCCCAGACTACAATTCGTATTTCTTCTCATCCAAGTCTCCCTTTTAGGAACCTCAGAAATAACCTGGTAAGTGAAAACCTGTACCTAGGGTTTCCCAAGGTCAGTGAAAGATGCAGAATAATGCTGCATGTTAAACTGTAATCACTGTCTTAAAGTTCCTTAAAGATCATCTAGTATAATAGACAACTTCCTGGAACAACCTGGCCAAAGGCACTGTCCCTAAATCAGAGTGAAACTGTGAGTCATATGTTGGATTGTAGGCTGTTAGAGCCAGAAGGGACCTTAAGAAGTTGTTCTATAATTTGTTTTTAGAAGCAGGGACTTTAAATGTTGTTGAGATAAAGGGATGGTTCCAAGTAATTCTGCACAGACTGTAAAGCTGGGAATAGATCTTTCAGATTCTCAGATCTATGCTCTTCATTCTATTAAATATTCATATTTTTACATACTAAAAATATTGGTAAAGTGCAAGAAAAATATAAAAACACATGTGTACCCACCATCCAAAATCCCCCATCCTCTAACTCAAGTCATACTTCCCACCCTAGACACAGCACTGTTATGAATATAGTTGCATGTTTTTGCATATATGTTTTACTATGAAAACATGTATCAATAAGCTAGATGAATTAATTTATTTTTTTACATAAATGGCATCATGCAGTGCATTGTGTTATATACCATGATGTATTCACTCAAAGTTTTATTTTAGCAATTTGTGTTTAGAGATATATTTTATCTATTTTAACTGCTTAATACTACCACATTTTAAAATATAAATCTATTTAGTCATATCATGACTACTAGAAACATTGATTTTCCTTTTTTCTCTTTCCTTCCTTTGTTCTTTCATTCATTCCTCCCTTCCTTCCTTTTGTTCTTCTTTTTCTATTTATCCTCACAGCTGTATTGGTGACAGGGGATGAGTACTGTGCATCTGGTCTGGTTTTTTTTTTAGTTGTTCTGTATCTCCTCTCTTTATTCCTTTTTTACTGTTTTCCTTTGTGGTTAAGTGATTTCTCTCTGGTAGTATGTTGTTTTCATCTGTTGCTTTTTATTTTTAGTGAATCTATATTATATGTTTTTGCATTGCTTTGAGGGTTACAAAAAATATCTTATATAACAAATTATTTTAAAGAGATTACAATTTATTTTAGATCACAAAGAAAAGAATAGGAACAAATAAATAAAAATAGAAAAAAAACTCTATATTTAAACTTTATCCTCCCCACATTTTGACTTTATGTTTTCTCAATTTACATACTTTATATTGCCTATCACCTAACAGGTTGTTGTAGGTATTATTGTTTTTGATAGATTTGTTTTTTGGGCTTTATACTAGAGTTATGAATGGATTAAACACTGCAATTACAACAATAGAGTATTCTGGGTTTGTCTATGTACTTAATTTTTCCAGAAGGTTTTTTACTTTCAAATGTGTTCTTTTTGTACATTAGTGTTTTTTCTTTCAGATTGAAAAACTCCCTGTAGCATTTCTTGTAAGATGTATGTGGTAGTGGTGAATTCTCTCAGCTTTTGTTTTTCTGGGAAAGATTTTATCTCTCCTTCATATTTGAAGGATAGTTTTGCTGGATACAGTCTTCTTTGATGACATTTTTTTTTTTCCCCAGCACTTTGGAAATGTTGTTCCACTTCCTCCTGGCCTATCTAGTTTCCATTGAGAAGTCTGTTGCCAGACAAATTAGTGTCCCATCATATATTATTTGCTTCTTTACTTTTGCTGCTTTTAGGATCCTCTCTTTGTAACATTTGAGAGTTTGACTACTATATGCCTATGGGTACTCTTATTTGTGTTGAATATGTTTAACATTCTCTGAGCTTCCTGTACCTGGATATTTATATCTTTCTCAAGTTTTGGAAACTTTTCTGTTATTTCTTTGAATAATCTTTCTACCTCTTGCTTTTGCTCAACTCCTTCTTGAACACCAGTAATTCTTAGATTTGATCTTTTGACATAATTTTCTGTATCTTGTAGGTAATCTTCATTCCTTTTCAATCTTTTTTTCTTTTTTCTCCTCTGACTCTGTATTTTCAAACAGCCTGTCTTTGAGATTACTGATTCTTTCCTCTGTTTGATTTATGCTGCTGTTGAGAGCCTCTAATGAATTTTTCAGTTCAGCAAATGTATTTATCAGCTCCAAGACTTCTGTTAGATTTTTATTATTATTGTTTCAATCTCTTTGTTAAATTTCTCTGGTAAATTTCTGAATTGCTTTGTGCGATATCTTGGAGATGACTGAGTTTTTCTTAAAAACAACTATATTCAATTTTTGATCAGAGAGTTCATATATCACTTTCTCATTAGGGTCAGACATTGTTTCCTTGCTCTGTTTGAGAAGGTCATGGTTCCCTGTTTGCTGTTGTTTCCTATGGATGTATGTCCATGTCTTTTCACTGAGGAATTATTTATTCATTTCAATCTTCTCTGTCTGGCTTGTTTTGGTTTTTATTGCCTATGTTTGCTTAGAGATTCTCTGCAATTTACCTGTTGATTTTCTTTCCTTCTCTCCCTCACTAGATTGCTGCCTTCTTTTCAGCACTAGCTGGTGCCTCAAGCCCAGGGTTGCCTTGGTTCTAGTAAACAGAGTACCACTCAACCTAAATGTGGGAGGGCCACAAGGGGATATCCCATTAGTTTGGGAAGTCTTATGCCCAAAGGACCTGTGGAACAAATGTTTTACAACATGGTGCTTCTGAACAGCTGCTTGGCTATTAGGATTTGTGGGTGAGTAACACAGCAGAGTTTCCAGGGCCAAGAATGGTAATCCTGCCTCTCCTCTTTGTCTATGGCTGTTCTCATGGCTATTTCTGTTTTTAAGCATTCCCAGTACTTCACATGGGATGAGTCCAGGACAGATTTCCCACCAAACCCAAGATGGTGGAGAAGATTGTTGTCCAGCTCAACCTCACATTTTCCAGTGTAGAAATGATGAATCAAGGGAAATTTTTCACACATTCGGTGCTGGGTAGATTGAGGGAGGAGTGTTGCTCAGATGGAAATCTGATTCTCTTACAGCTCTGCTTACAATTTTTTTCACTGTGGCCCCAGAACAGTCTCATTCTCATATTTCAGTTCTAGGATATTGCTGGTGACAATCTTGGCACTGTATGTTTGTTTTTAGCATTCTGTTGAGGGAGAAGTAAAGCCAGCTTACTTTTATGCTGTCATTGTGGAATTAGAAATCCCCAAGATTCTTAAATTCTGCACATTTTATGAGTGAGAAAATGCTTCCCATGTGGACTTAGTTTGCATTACTCAGCTTATTAAAGAGACTGTGCAGCTTTGTATGTATTTATTTACATCCACACTTCTGTGAAATGTCCATGTGTATCTTTTGTTCAGGTTTCTTCTTATGATAGCTACCATATATTTTACATTCATATTTATCTCTAACTTTTTCAAATAATGTCTAATTTCATTAAATATCTTGATTTTTCTCCTGAATAAGATATGGAACATAGAAAGTTTTAAATACCACTATAATCCCTTTGCTCTTTTCCCATAAAATCTTCCATATTATTTTTGCCTACCAATTCAGGTTAAATTTTTTTATCCCTCTAAATGGCTATGTTTATTTTGATTGGTTTTTTTTTTTTTTTAGCACTTTTAGTAAATTCTGCCACATTCTTTGCTCATCTTTGTTTTTTGCATTCTACTTCTTATTGTTGGCTTCACTTATATTCCCAATGAAGTACTTTTCTTTGGTTAGTGTTTTCAACAAGTTTTAGAATTTGCTGGTAAATTCTCTTCACTTCTGAATGTTTGAAAATATCTTCATTTTGCCTGGATAATGACTGGGCATCTATTTATTGGTAATGATAGTCTGCACTCACCCTGGGGTGATAGTTTAATATCACATCACATTTCACAGTGTCTCAGCCAATGACAATTCAGAACACAGAAGCTATGTCATAGGAGCTATTTTCTCAGGGGGTGGGGCTGTTTTCTCAGGTCCTGTTTCTTGGGGAGATCTAACATGTCCTCAGGGGGTAGTTGGCAAGTCACAAAGGGCAGTAGTCAAGATAATCTGAGACTCAGGCTGGAGCAGTTTCCAACTGCTAGGGTGTTTTTTTAATATCTGTCAAGTGGTTCTGCTGCACTAGCATAGACAGAGGAATGCCACCCATGCACCTTTTATTGACCCAGTTCTTTGCCATTTGTGAGAAATATGTTATTATCTTTAATGCTCTTTAGTTTTACTATGATATGTCTAAATGAAAGATATTTTTTTGTAATCTTGTTTAGTGCTTAAAGTGTATTTTCCATCTGCAGATACATGTCTTTCAACTCTAGAAAATTCTCAGCCACTATTATTTTGATTATTTCCTCTCTGTTACTTCGTCCTTTCCTTCTGTAACTCTTTTATCAGGTAAGTGTTGGTTCTTCTAAATTGATACTCCAAGCCTCTTAACTTCTCTTTCATAGCAGTCATATTTTTATCATCTGTAATATATTCTAGGTAAATGTTCAATGCCATTGTTCATCTCCCTAATTTGTTCTTTATTTCTAGCCAAGATTTTATCCCACCTATTTACTTTTAAATATAATTTTGATAACGATTTTTAAGGTTTTTCAATTACATCTGTTTTTGTCTGTCTATTTTGATCCCTTACTTATATTTGCAGATATTATTTACTATTTGAGAATTTCATAAATATCTGTTTTAAATTCATTTAGAAATTTCTCTATCACTTTCAATTATCTTCTTGATTATGTAGATAGTAGCCTGTATCTCCATGTTAAAATTCTAATTTTAATTTAATTTAATGTAATTTAATTCTGTGCTAATGCACAGAAAAGCAGGCCAAAGTTAAAAAATATAAAAAATAAACAGCCATAAATCCACTTTCATCTGAGAACTATGGAAAAATAGCCATGATTTGTTTCTAAGAATGGAATGTGGAGGTTACATTTCACATAATCTATCTGCATATACACACCAGAGGCAGTAATAACCCTACCCCTATCTTCCAGGTAGGCGATTGAGAGCATCATGAAGCCATCACCAGCTCTCACCTGCCCCCACCACAGCAGCAGCCTCCTCATTCTTGAACCTCCTCCCAGTGGTCTATTTTCCACACAGCTACAGTGACTTTTAAAAACTTAATTCAGCTCACATCAACCCCTTTCTCAAACCATTGGCTCTTCATCAATAATAGTATAAACCAAATATCTTACAATGTTCTTTATCTGTGCTCAGTGTTTTTGAAATTTAATGTGCAAATGAACCACTTGGTAATCTCATTACAATACAGATTCTGACTCAGCAGGTGTGAGGAGGGGCCTGACATTCTGCACTTCTAACAAGCTTCCAGGAGATGCTGGTGCTGCCAGGTACACTCTGAGCTATAGGTTCTTACTTAACCTGGCCTTAGCCTCCCTTTCCTACCTCATTTTGCACTACTCACTCATGTAAGTCTACCTCCATTGGCCTTTATTCTGTCTTTAAGAAGGTTGAGATTATTACAGCTTCAGGTTTTACTCAAGTATTGGAAGCAATTTCTGGTCGAGTCCCTCACTTCTTTCAGGTTTTTGCTCTGATAGTTCCTCCTGAGAGAGGACTTTTCTGAATAGCTCACCTAAAATACTCCTCATCCAATGCTACATTGTCTTTTTCTGTATTCTAATTTCTCTTCTTGGTAATTATCATTAAGTTTATATATATATACATATATACACACACACACACACACACACATTTAATTGTTTATTTATTTGCTCTATTAAGACACGGACTCTATTAGACTTTCTCCTCTTCCACTCCTGCTATTCACTAAAGACTAAACTCTGAATTTCTTGAATACCATCACCTTACTCTGCACATTGTCTCTCAGGAATAGAATGGTGCTTAGCAAATATAATGTGAACAGTAAACATTGGTGAATAATAAACTAAAAGTAAGTACACCAAGATCTTAATTGCATAGCCAACCCATAGTTGCAACATTGTTAGGGATAGAAAAACAAGTGAGAGGTAATGGAAATCAGAAAAACAGAAAGAAGAAAGCAGTAATAGAAAAACAATAAGGAGAAAAACAATATTTTTCTGGTTGCAGAAAAATAAAAAGAGGGAACAATTGTTTCGGTCTTGAGGACTGGAGTAATTAGGCCATGGAACACTGACCACCAGTCAGAGAATGGAAATGGAACTTTCTACATAATATCTATAATATAATCTTTAAGTCATGCCCATACCTGGAAAGAATTCAGTCTCCAAAGCAGTGATGTATAGTTATGAATAATTATAACTAACCTTTACCTAAACATAAAGCATATAAAAAGAAAAACATAGAAGTAGACAGGGTCTTCTCCACTTGCAAAGACAGACCCCATTTCCCCTTAGGAAATGTACTTTCACTTTGCACCCTTAAACTTCACTCGCAATAACTTCTTCACACACTTACTGAGTGTCTGTCATCTCTCTCCCTCGCAGGGGCGGAGTCTTGCGAGTCCTCCAAGCCAGGAGCCCAAGAACTGGGGCAACACTTCAAAGTCCAGCTGTGGACAGAACTGCAACAACATGGGGAACGTTCAGAAGCAGTACTGGTCCCCATGTTAAGTGGAAACCCACCTTTGGCTTAAAAGGTGTGTTAAACAAAATTCTAAGACAGCCCCCAAGATTCCTGGCCCCTGCTGTACACACACTTTCTACTGGTTATTCAATCAAACGTGAATCTAGATGCTGCTGTGATGGAATTTTGCAGATGTAACACAGACCTCAAGTCAGTTAACTTTAAGATAGTGAGATTATCCTCCAGTGGGCCTGACCCCATCAAGTGAGTCCTGGATATGGACAGGTTTGTCCTGGCAAGAGAGAGATTTGAAGCACAAGAGGAATCCAAAGTGAGAAAGAGTCTCTGTTGTGTCTTTGAAGAGGGAGAGGGCCACGTGACAAAAATGGTTCCTATATGCATCAAAAATGGAGAAACATTGGCCTACAGAATATATGTGAGATTAGAATCAACAGAGGAGAGATGCCCTGGAAGTGTGGCCTTTCGCAGTAACTGAAAGAAATGGGGAAAAAGCCCGGTCGGTTCCAGGCCAGGCAGTGGAACAGACACAGTGCTTTCAGGGCGGAAGAACTGGGAAGAGGGAAGGTTGAAGAGTCTTGCCAAGAGCACAGAGACCAAGGCCGTTGCTTCCCTCCTCTCAAGGCTGACAAAGGGGCCGTCTCTCTCTGTGCACGAGGGCCCTTTCAACAGGTAAGAAGCTTTAATGAGACTTCCGTGTGTCAACACAGATTTCTCTTAGAACATAATGGTGAAATTTTTTTTAAGAAAAGCAAGTTGGAAAATGTTATATTTGGAATAATTCCACTTATATAACATTTTAAAATGCAAAACAATAGAAAAATAGTTCTGGTTATACATATTTGTAAGAAAAATATTTTAAGTGTGCTACAGAATAATGCCATGAGAGTTGTAAGTCTGGGGAAGGAAGGAGGTAGTTGCAAGACCTGAGGGAGATTTGCTCTAATGATATCTGAAATTCTTAAAAAAAATGTATAAATGAAGGGTTTCATAAGAAGATTTGAAAAAATATATAACATTCATTAATTCTGGGTGGCAGTTGCATGTCTAGATGTCATACTTTTTTATTTAAAAATTAAAGTAGTAGATTAATTTTAAATAGAAGTTGATAAGTACAAAAATATGTATGAAATCTATATACTTCGCTTCACCAATTAAGATATGAAAAGCTCCCTTGACTTTCCAATTCCAGAGTACAACTCCAAAGCCCCTCTATGCAGATTAGATGTCTGTCTGTCTGTCTGCTGTTATATTATGTTCCAGTAGAACCACAATTTAGAATTCCCTCAAGATCAAAGGAAGTCAGCCACTCCTGGGTTCTGCTGGTGTTGCTGCTGCTACCCTAATAGTCAGGGGAAACACACAAACAGACAAGTGGACAAGCAGACAGGCTTGCTGAAGGAAACACAAAGTATGGCAGCTTCCCTAGTCATGGTGGTCAGGAAAGACCTCAGGAAGATACATCATTTGAGTTGAAAACAAAGATGAAGAGCAAGTAACCCTTCAGGGTGCTGAGGAAAGTGTTCTCAGAGGAAGGCAAGAGCAAAAGCCCTGGTGGGGAAGGAACTGCATTTAAGATGCAAAAAAAATCCCACGACTGGAAGCTTGTGCAAAAGGTAGAGAATAATACATTATAAGATCAAAAGTTTAGGCAGGGTAAAGATCATGTAAGAATTGGAAGCTCTTAATCAGAAATTCTGATTTTATTTGAAGGACGATAGGAAGCTATTGAAGGATTTTTAGCGGAGGAGTCAAATAATCTCATTTGTGTTTTGAAAGGCTCGTTTTTGGCTAAGGAGTAGATAATAGATTAGAAGAAAAGTAAAAGCAAAAGTAAATACCTTAATTAGGAGTTCAAGCCTTGTGTAATGGAACACAGAGAATCATGGCCTAGATGGTGCTTCTAAAACACTGTTGAGTTGGGGAGGGGGTGATGGTGGGTGGATGGATGGCAGAAAGTAGCGGCACCTTGAGGATCTGAAGGACACAGGGCACTGGTGATCCCAACAAACACCATTTGATTTACCAGTTTGATCCCTGCAGAAACCAGACAGACCCCAAAGGAAGACATTAAACTGTCACTACAAACTACAAACCAATAGTAGCCACAATTTCAGCCACCATGCCAAATGTGGCATCCTGGCAAAAGCACAATGTATGAAGATCTTTGTGTCACATGCAATTGCCCAGGTCTACATACGTGGCCACTGATCTGGTGAACATACTCTTTTCTATTCTTATCAGATAAAGCATAGAGGAACAACTTATATTCACAAGGCATGAACAGTAAATATTTCAAGTTTTATGCCAGGATTATGTTAACAGTTCTAACATCTGGCAAAATAGAGTCCTAAGAGTTCTGGATCCCGATACATCTTGCTCAGCATCATGTGATCCACTACATCAATGACACCATGCTGATTGGGGTGAGTGAGCAAGAAACAGCTAGTGTGTCAGAAGCCTTAGTAAGCACATGCACTTCTGAGTGGAGGAGATAAATCCTACCATGATTCAAGGAACTTTCATGCCAGTAAAATTTTTAGGAGTTCACAGGTCAGGGATATGCTGGTACATCCTACATGGTGTAAATGACAAATTATCACATCTCCCACTTACCATTATGGAGAAGGAATCATAATACTTGATAAGTCCCTTAAAGATCTGGAAACAGCATTTTCCACACTTGAGGACACTGCTCTGGCCTATAATGAAGTCACATAGAAGGCTGGTGGATTTGAATGCAACCCAGAACCGGAAAGATCTCTGCAGCAGTCCTATGATGTAAGCAACCCTGCTACTTGGTCCTTAAAATGCAGCTGACTGTGATGTCCTAGGTACCAGTGGTGGGAAAAGATGCTGTATATACCTTTTGACATGCTTGATGTGCTTCAAGAATCACAATTCAAGCCCCTGGTCTTCTGGAGAAAGGTCATATCTTTGTCACTGGAGAAGTATACACTCTGAGGAAATATCTGTCTTGTGCTACTGAACCCCCACAGGTACAGAGCATCTGCCATGGAACACCATGCGATCATGGATCTATTAACAGAACTGACCATGAGCTTGGTTCTGCTCAGACTGAGTCCTAAGACTGAGCAGGCCTCACAGAGCATGTGATTCGAGGTGAATGCGGCAGATCAGTGGCTAAGCACAAGCAAGGCACAGGTGAGCTGCATGAGCAAGCGTCTCCCAGCCCCATGCCATTCCCCCTGCTGCACCTGCTCCCCTGGGCTCAGGCATACAGCCGTGTGAGATTAACCTTTCAACCCAATGAAAGAGGAGAAAAAACTCCAGCTTGGATATGTGGACACAAGGTAAAAAACAGTCTTCACTTGCATTTCAGGTTGACCCTGAAAATAGAATAGTAAAGGAAAATTCTCCCAACCAGCAGAGCTTCTAGCAGTAAAACTGGCCATCTATTGTGTGTGGAAGGAGACAGTCTCCATTACAGGTCAGAGGTCTGAGGTGGAGACAGATATATGGGAGTGCGCACAATGTGTGAAGATCTTTGTGTCACATGCAATCGCCCAACAGAGAGCATTCAGCAGGGAAGAGACACTGAATCACCAATAAACAAAATGCCTCATCCAGTTGACAATAGCCAGCCTCCAACTTTGGGCATTCGTGCTGGCATGATGATAGCCATGCTGGCAGAGATGAAGAGTATGCACAGGTCCATCTGCGTTGGCACCTAACTGTGGCTAGTCGAGCTTCCTTCTCTCTTGCTCTCAGGTAAAATTTCTTCTTACATTAATTGACACTGAGAATATCCATTTCCTATTGATCTACCCAGATGGAAGTGGCCCCACCTTGTGAACCATTGCAAAATACACCAATATACAGTTCATATTGTGTCTTTAAATAAATATCGTACAAGTGGATCAAGGTAATGCCGTGGGATTCAGGAATGAGAATCTCCTTTGCTAGGGAGGCATAACTGAGGAGTTAGCAATTTCATAGCATGTTCAACAACTTGCAGGCATATTTTTTAATTTGACATGTGGATTTTATTTTTCAAAGTTTGTGCCCTAAGAGCATGACCAATGAATGTGTTTTAAAGTATTTCTGGGACCATAATTATCACTATTTTCAAAACATCCAGGTCTTAACTAAGTCTCTTCAGAGCTCTTTGCAGACAAAAGAATTGATCAATTTCTTGGCATGAACAAGTGACCAACAAATAGTGAGAATTTCTAACCTCCTAAAATGGGAGAAATTAATGCCCCTGAACCTAGTTCCCAATCTGATTTGTTCCTAAACTGATAATTTCTTCAGCTATTTAAAATCATACTCCTAGTTGCCAAGTAGTTAGCTTTTTATGTTTCATTTTTAAAAATTACAAGTGTTCAAATACCCAGAATGACCATAGATTATTTTAGTATCATAACACTGTAACATTAGAGAAGGTGGTTACATCTGAGACTGTCTTCATTCGTTAGGAGTTCATTTGAACTAGACCTTTCAGTAAAATATCAGTATCCTTCCTTAATGTCTTCACGTTAGTATTTCTCCAGGTCTGTATGGAATTTTTTTTTTTTCATAGCATGCTGTCAAAAAAAACAGATTCCTCTCCAGATATGCATCAATAGTGACTGCACTTCAGAAGAATAACTTCCATTTCAATAAATAAACTTTCCCTTCACAGACCAAGGCCATCACATGAAATATGTAGTGGGTGTGAAGCTTATTAGCCTTGATGGAATCCCCAAGTTAAAGGGTAACTAGCTTCAGACTTCTTGAAATTCATAAGCAGAAGACCCATAACTGGCTTTCCTGTTTCCACCTGACAACTGGTCATCCCTGAGTGACTCACAGGTGCTTTTCTGAAATTATGAAAAGTCAGGGTCATCATCACTTCTTTCTTCATACTGCTTCTCATATCCAAATAGCCATCAAATCTCACTACATTATACCAATATCAATTTTGTTTGTAAATTTTCTCCTCCTATTCATCCATCTGCCTTATCTTATTAGTCTTCTTTTTTCTTTAGTAGCCGAACCTGTCTTTTCTGTTTCTTGTCTCTCTGATCCTTTGAGAACTTCCTAGCTATATAGATAGTCGGTAACTATCTATATAGCTCTTTGTGATTATTTTTTAATTTATATATATAAATATATATAAATATATATATAAATAAGATTGCTATAAGCATATCATGCCACATTCATGCCACATTCAAAATATGCTTTAATGTCTATCCCTATGTAGCTATTGAGATCAATTTTCCTTTTACCTGATCTATGTTCTATTTAACATTATATAATTAATCTTTATGGTGAATTAAATTGTTTGATTTTTAAATGTTAAGCTTATTTTGTATTCCTGGAATAAAACCAACTTATTTATGGTGTGTCATCTTAATATATCTCTGGATTTAAATAGCTAGTGTCACATGCAGGGATTCTGCATCTATGCCCACAAGAAGGATTGGCTAGCAATTACCCTTTCTTATAATACCTGGATAGGTTTTGGCTTCAAGTTTATTATGGCCTCACAAAAGGAATTAGAAATGTTTCCCCATTAATTATGGATTCAATATTTTTATCACATATAGGACTATTCAGAGTTTCTATTTCTTCCTGTGTCTTCTTTGTTAAGTTATATTTTTTAGATTTGTCAATCTTATCTAAATTTTCAAATTAATTCATATAAAGTTATTCATAATATCTCCTAATGTACTTTTCATGTATATGGGTGATTATATGGGTGGTGATTTGCATGTTATACATGCTTTTTCTTGGTTGGTCCTTCAGTAGTTTATAAAATTGGTCTTTTCAAAAGTGGCATTCTGTATAGGTAAAAAAACAAATAACAAAAAAACAAAAAACCAAAACAAAACAAAAGGTCAACTCTTTGCTTTGTTGATTTTCTCAATTGTGAATTTACTTTGTCCTTTAATAATCTTCTATCTTTTATTTTCTTTACAATTAGTTTGATGTTTCTTTTACTGATATTACTAATATAGTCCCTCCCTCTTACTTTATTTTAAAAGAAATAGAACCAGTGTTCCATTTTTTTCTTATAAAGTCAGTATTCTTTAGCTTGATCAATACACGTGGTAGGCAGAATAATGGGTCTCCCAAAGATGTCTATGCCCTAATCTCTGGAAACTGTAAATATGTTACCTTATGTGGCAAAAAGGACTTTGAAAATGTGACTAAGTTAAGGAATCTGAGATGGGGAAACTCGTGGATTATCTGTGTGGGTCCAGAACACTCACAGGTCCTTGTAAGGAAAAGAGGGAGGCAAGGACGTCAAACAAGGCCATGTGGTCATGAAAGCAGAGGTCAGAGAGGTTAAAGATGTTATCCTGCTGGCCTTGAGGATGGAGGTAGCAGCCATGATCTGGGAAGTGCTGGTCGAGTTCAGAGACAGAAAAAGGCAAGAAAGAGGATTCTCTGCTAGTGTTTCCCCAAAATACCAGCCCCATGAACACCTGGACTTTGGACCAATGAGAATGATTTTGGATTTCTGACCCCCAGAACTGTAAGATAACAAATTTGTGCTGTTTTAAGTCATTAAATTTGTGCTAATTTGTAATAGCAGTAATGGGAAACGCATATGACATGTTTGAACACTTTGTTGTTATTGTTAAAGTTTTATTGTGACCTCACGTTTCCTACCTAGATGATTGCTTTCCTCACCTACGTCTTTAGGGGCCCTTGCCAGACGGGTGGATGGGCAATAAACCTTTACAGTCTTCTATTTTTTAAATGACTTTACTCTGACACTCACCAAATAGTATAACATATAACTAGTATAAAGGAGTCTAAGCTGAATGCTTTAACATAATAGTTTATTGACCTTGTTTATTTTTAGTGATAAAAGTCTATTGTCAATATAATTGCTATTACTTTGTGGAAAATCTGCCTTTTTCCCTCTGGTAGATATTTAAAGTTATTTTCTCTCCATCTTTGATATTAGCAGAGATTCCACCTCTTCTTTTTAAAAGCAAATGCATTCTTTTTACATAAAAATGTATTTTTATCTGTCCTTCCTTTGTGTTTAAAAGACATAGAGAAGTTTTTTTTTTTTTTTAAATCTAAGTCATATGGACCTGGAGTGCTTTAGAGATATTTAAACGAGACATAGAATAGCTGTATTAGGACTTCTTAAACTACACTTATTAAAACACATCTCCTATTAATTTTAACACATTTATGCATTCTTAGGTAACTAGTAATTACCTTATTTGCATTGTTTCAAACATTTCTTAGTATGCCTTCTTTTGTCCTGATGATCTCCCCCCCTTTATCATTTTGTCTAAAGTTTCTGAATACCTGGGTAAAATGCATGTCAATGCTTACATTTACAATTCTGATATTTTTAAAAAAATTATCTTGAGAGAGACAGAATTCTTTAGTTATTTTATGCCATAATTGATTACTAAGAAAGAATATGATGTTATCTTTTAAGAAGCAAAGTAAAGAAGGTTAAAGAAAGCAACCAAAATGCTGTGTGTCCCCAGGCATGGTATTTACATTTTGTGAAGTTTTCTGTAAAATGTAGATAATACTGACTTTGCAAAATTGTTTCAGTAATTAAGTAAAAATAATTCTTTACAGTTAGTGGACCTTCCGCATGTGTGTATGTGCATGGGCGCACACACGTTAGCTCTCCTCCCCTTGTAAAAATGCAAATTTTCTTTTTAAAATAAAATTACTGTTTCCTAAATTTCATAGTAGTAAAAGAATAATTCTGTTTTAAAATGATGAGTTTTGTATATTTTTTTCTTTTTAGGGTGAATGGATATATGATAAAATTTTGTGTAGATAGCATATGAGACTAGTTCAAAACTATCTTAGACCAGAATGACCAGGACTGTTCACTGGATCAAGTGCAAGAACACTGGATAAGAAGAAGGTGATCATTAGAACCACCCTGAGCCAGGCAGACTCAGCTCTGAAATCCTTCCCTCCTTGCCAGCCCCACCAACAAAATCCTCATTCCAGCAATTACTGCCTAATGTCAGTTGTTGCTGTAGAAGAAATACTCTGCAATAATCCAAAGAAGAAACAACACAAAAATCATGGCCTATGGAGTCATAAATGTACAGTTAAAATCCTGTGTCACCACCAAACAGTAACTCACAACCTGCGTAGGTCCGTTTCTCCTTCAACAACAACAAAATGGAGATAGCAAAATAACAGCCTCTCTCAATAATTACGAGGAATACATGAGATTGGCATGTGTGAACATGGACCACATGTGAGATGTGACCTGCAGATACAGCTTACAGACCCTAACCTAAGAGAAAAAGTACTTGGAACACTGCACATGGAATCCGAAACTTAGTTCCAATTCAGTACATGCACAGAATGTCATTATAAGTTATAGAACACTATGTGATTGTTAACTGTTATAACAATGTTCTCAATGAGCCTAAATACCTGACATGTTTCACAAGTTTATTTGACAGTTTATAAGATTCAGTTTTGATGGGGTGCATTAGCCACATACGATTCATTAGGACAGGCCACCTATGGAAGCTAAAAATCAGACAGGAAAAGGAGAGAATGGAGAGGGGGTGGTGTGACTAAGGCCTTAGAGAGTCACTTGAGGACAAATCTATTTTTGCTTCTATTGGACTAATCCTTATGCCAGCACTTACTATAACCTCCTTAACAAATTTGTTGTAATTCAAAACTTAATGACATTCAGGGCAACATTCTGCAGAAATTAACAGCTCTCCCGACAAGCGGCAGCCTGCAGTTTATGTGGCACTAATATGCAGTTAAGTAGTTTGGGCTACTCAGACATCTGGCCCACATGAAACAGCTGGAAAAGCACAGCTATTAACCTTTTGCTTACAGTGAGAGGCATTCCTGCAGATGCTAAAACATTATGGTAGACTTAGAAATGCCTCATAATGGCTCAGACAATTTTCTAATTGCAGGCGATGGTGCTGTGCTTTCCTTTCCTCATCAGTGAGAAGGAGAATCCTGTCTGTTTCTTCCTATTTGATCTATGTCACTTTGTGTACACACTGTTAAATTTAAGCTCAGCAGGTCCAAGCAGAGAAGGGCTTTATGGACAAAACATAATACCATACCTAAAACCAGAGAAGCACTGTCTTAACCAGTGAGGCCACTTGGTGAAAGAGAAATTAAATCAATATATAGGAAGTACAGGGAAGCAGAACTAACGTTTGATGAGAATTAGTCAGATATGTGTTAAGTATTTATTTATTTTCACTTTTTAAGGTTCACTGAAACTCTCTTTAGAGAAGAAGGAAGTGAAGCATGGAGATCTTGTGTAGATTGTCCAAAATCACAGTTTAGGACTTGGTAGTTCTGAAATTAGAACCCAAGCAACTTTCATGGAAACTTCTATACAGATCCTTAGATATATTATATTCTAAGTTTGTCTGTAATATTTTCAAATCAAATTAAATTCTAAAAATGCTCCATATAAACTCTATATAGTGGTATTTTTGCCTGAAATGTCAAGGTCCAGATATTTCTGGATACTTCATATGTCTCAGTGATTATTTGCTTCAAGAAAATATGTGAGTAAATGATGATATCATCTGATATCTTAATTAAATAAGAACATAGCACCATCTGCTCGAAGTTTTTGTTGCCTTATATTCAACAATACTTTTGAGGACCTGCATTGTGCTTAGCAGTGGGCTACGTACCAGTGATTCACTATTGACCAAAGCTATCACATTTCTGATCACCGGTAGACGAGACAGACATTTATCATACAAACAAATGTAGTACTATCATTATGAGACGTCCTCCTCAGGAGGAAGTTGTATATTATGAGAGCTTATAATATAGGGAATTTACCTCTGTGGGAATTTGGGGAAGGTTTAGAAGAGGAAGCAATAACTAAGCTAAAATCTGGAATAAAGTAAAAGCTAATATGTTTGCATGAGGGACAGAAGGAGGGGCACAGGCAGCACCTTTGGTAGAGAGGCTCATATGTGTGACAGCCCTGCTCAAATTCATTTAAAAGTGTAGTAGTTGGGATGCCAAGTAGAAAGAGCACCCATCAGAGCAAGCTGGGCTTGGGGAGGTAGGCAAAGGTCAGAACATCTGGAGGCTTAAAGATCATGAGCAATTTTTTCCAAAAAAAAAAAAAAGGGGAATCCATTACAGTACTTTAAACAGGTGTTTGGTTGGGGACATGATGCCACCAACAGCTTGAAAAGTGTCTGTGGCCGTGGTGTGGAGAAAGGACTCCTGGAGGATGAACGGGCAGGAGAGGATGGTAACTTGGGCTATGGTGATGGTTTCAAGAAACAAATCAATAGATTGGATGATGACAGATTGGATTTGGAGGGTACAGAAGTGGTGACATTGAGGAGGACACTGAAGTTTCTGGTTTGCACAGTAGGATGGGTGGCAGTGTCATCCATGAAGCCAGAGGACTCCCGTTAAAAGGAAGCCCTTGAGTTCACTTTGGACACCCAAATGGTACAGGAGGCAGTCAATTGAATGGGAGTGTGTTACACAACAAAGCATCCTGGGGTGGAGACATAAGCTTGTAAATGGGTCTTATGTGAGGCCTCATGCATAGTTAAGATTGTTTAGGTAAAGAAAGCCGAAACAAGATGTAAAGATTAGGACAGAAATGAGCTATTTCATTGCATGCAATACGAGATAGTAATACATAACTTCAAAAGGCACCAGTACCTTGGACTATGTTGTGAATGAGCCCCTTGGAGTTGTTCAACACGGCTTTCCCAGTCAGAGGTGTGAAGACCTGATGACTAGGGAGAGGAAGGTGAGCCTGCAAAGTGAGCACCTGGCCCAAGAAATTTGAGGAAAATAGGGACAGTTCAGGCCACGGAAGACAAGGGAAGTGGGTATTTCAAGAGCAAGGGCAACGTGAAAAGTTTCAACTGCTGCTGAAAAGTCAAGTAAGGTGAAGATAAAAAAGAACAGGGCGCTTGGCAACATCGAAGTCATCAGAGTCTTTGCAAGAGTTGTCTCAGTGGAATCACAGAGGTAGAAGGCAGGTAGCAGCAGGCTGAGGAGCAAGCAGGAGTCTTACCTGTTACCATCAGCTCTCTGAACGCTCTAACATCCCACTACACTGGACCTATATCCTTCTCAACTTTCAAAGGAAATGTGAGTTCGCTGATGATAGGACCATATCTCACTCACCTTTGTATTCTAGTCTCGTCACAGCAGTAGAGTGCTCCTCCAAAACCATAGGCCAAATCAGCTTTTTATTCTGCCTAAAGCCCTCCCGGGCTCATAAGAATCCTTCCATGTGACCTTTCAGGCCTTTATCAGCCACTCTGGCTTTATCTTCTACCACTCTCCCCTCACACCACCCACTAAATGACCCTGGCCTCCTCACGCTCCCACACAATTCTAATCTAGTTTTCCTCCCCACTACAATTCCATGCATTTGTCTGTCCTTCCCTAGACTCTCATGGGCAACTTCCTGGCTTAGTCCTGGTCTGTATTCAACTGTCATTTTTCCGAGAGGCCTACCCTGGCAGGCCTGAAGTGTCACCACCACTATCCCATGCAATGGTCTCTGGGTTCCTTCCCTTCTTATATTTTTTTCTGTTTCATACTTAATACTTTCAAACATATTCTAATTTATTTACCTCATGTACTTTGCCTCTTATCCATTAAAATATGAGTTCTATGAGGAGAGGACACTTTATATGTGACTTTTACTGCTGTATCCCCAGGTCTAAAATGATATCCTATTTAAAAAAAGCATTCAATAATTATTTGTTGAATGAATGAAAATTTCCAGTGCTTAACACAATGCTCTATACATAATAGACACATGGTAAGTTCACAAATGAATAGTCTTTTTTATTATGACCAAATTACGTTGTTAATTACTAAGATTGTATTGAATACAATAATGCAACTGATTTTTTTTAATTCTGTCTGTTTCCTTGTCATTAATTTTTGGTGTTTATTCAAAACCCCCCAAAATTGCAGTATAGTCATTATGGTGAA
>CM052439.1:85682118-85707652 GCA_028533085.1 Varecia variegata | reverse complement strand
ATTAGCTCAGTTGTAGTCATATTAAATGTGTCATAATACCTATAAATGCTTCCTCTAATTTCATATGGCAAGTCATGGGAGAAATTTCTTTGCAGAATTGCTATGCCATGACAAATGTTTCTATTTTCCATTATCAGCAAGAATGATGAAACAAAATTTGCTTATATTGACTCAGAATTAAAAATCAATTGTTCAAAAAAATAAAAAAATAAAAAAAAAAATAAAAGTGTACGATTTGATTTTTTAATATGTGTATACATTGTGAAATCACCACAATGAAACTAATTAATATTTTCATCACCTCACATCATTACCATTTTCTTTCATTTTCTTTTTTTTTATGGTGAAATCACATGATCTACCCTCTTAGCAAATTTCAAGTATATAATACAACATTATTTACTGTAATTACCATATTGTACATTAGATCTCCAGAACATCATCCTACATAACTGAAACTTTGCACCCTTTGACCAACATCTCCCCATTTTCTGTCCCTGACAACAACCAGTTGCCACTCTCTTTTTCTATGATTTTGACTATTTTATATTCTACATATAAATGAAATCATGCAGTCCTGGTTCTATGTCTGGCTTATTTCACTTAGCATAAGGTCCTCTAGGTTCATCCATGTAGTTGCAAATGATAGAGTTTCCTTCTTTTTTAAGGTTGAAAAAATATTCTGTTATACATACATTTTCACGTTTTCTTTTTCCATTTATCCATCAACAGACAGCTTGTTTCTATATCTTGGCTATTGTGAATAATGCTGCAAGGAACAGCATGGAAGTGCAGATATCACTTCAAGATCAATATTTAATTTTTTTGGATCTATACCCAGAAGGGAGATTGCTGGGTCATATGGTAGTTCTATTTTTAATTTTTAAAGGAATCTCTATACTGTTTTCCATAAGATACAGTGGAAAGACTGTCCATGTTCATGGATTGGAAGAATTAACATTGTTAAAATGTCCATACTACCCAAGGTGATCTATGGATTCAATGCAATTCCTATCAAAATCCCAATGGTATTCTTTACAGAAATTAAAAAAAAACCCTAAAATTCATATGAAACAACAAAAGACCCCAAACAGCCATAGCAATCTGGAGCAAGAACAAAGCTGGAGGTGTCATACTTTCTGATTTCAAATATATTACAAAGCTACAGTAATCAAAACAGTATGGTACTGACATAAAACCAGTCATATAGACAAATGGAAAGGAATAGAGTGGCTAGAAATAAATATACACATTTACAGTTAACTGATCTATGACAAGCATGACAAGAACACACAATGGTGAAAAGATAGTCTCTTAAACAAATGGCATTGGGAAAACTGGACATCCAATGCAGAAGAATGAAATTGGACCCTTATCTAACACATATGCAAAAATTAACTTGAAATGGATTAAGGACTTAAATTTAAGACCTGAAACTGTATGACTACTAGACAAAAACAGAGAGAAAAGCTTTTTGATATTGGTCTTGGTAATGATATATATATATATATTTTTTTTTTTGGTTATGACACCAAAAGCACAGGCAACGTAAGCAAAAATAGAAAAGTGAGATTGCATCAAACTAAAAACCTTTTGCACAGCAAAGGAAACAATCAAAAAATGATCACTATAGGTCAAAGTAGTCAAAGAAATTATCACAAAAAAAGAAACACTTGTCCCAAGTCAATTCTACTAACAAAAATAAATATTATTGCACATTTGAGATTATCTATTATGATTATAGCCTCATACCAGACACTAAATGTCAAACTTTGCCTTCTGTCCAAAACTCCCACGTTTATAGTATTTCTTGAGATGACTGGCCCGTATACATCAGACATACCTGTTCACCTCCTTGGATCTTCTTGGCTTCACGCATCTCAGCCTCAGCCTCTTGCGTCACCTCAGCAGCTGTCAGCAATCATGGAGACTTGTTCTCTGTGCATCCGCACTTGTTCCAGAGCCCTGTGGTGTCAGAAGTGCAAGCTCCTCCCCCCACTTGCAGACTTGAATGAAAAGCCACACTGCAATGCATGGGATCTGGCTTCCCCCGCAGCTGCCAGTGTGGCCAGGTGACACCATCCAGAAGTATAGGGAAGGACAGTCCAAAAGTATCCTTTTGGATAGATCTTGAGCAGTGGGAAACAGGAAACGGCAAGTGTGCACCCTTTCTACTCACTCTACCTTCACCCTTTCTACTCACCTCCAGCACAGCCGTCTGGGGAGGTCCCTTTTGCCAGAGCAAGTGTGTCTGCTGAGTAAGGAAGGACACATGCCCTTCAGTGCTTTGTCATAAAGCAGAAGCTAGCACACTGACGGCTTCTCTCCTACTGTGTTCCTGTCTCACATGCCTGACCCTGCAAATGCTTGATTCCAACAGAGGCCGCGAGCCCTAGGTGGGACGAGGAGAGAAGGGAGGCAGAGAGAGGTTAATGGACAGCAAAAAGGTGGTTGGGGTGGTGGATCTGAGCCCTTATTATATAGGGGTGATGTGTGGAGTGAGGACAGCAAAGAGGAATTCCTTCAGTAAAAAGAAAAAAACGCATTTCTTTTAAATTAAAAATGTTTTTTCTTTTCTGTGCAAAAAGGGGAAACTAACTTTTTAAAAGGTTCTTTATTTTCAAAATACAGTTAATTTTCTCCAGTTGAACTAAAATAGCTTCTGTAAGTACCAATTGACCCACTTTTTAACTGTATATTTGGAGGCAAAATAAAGTTCCTCCAATAGAAAGCTTCTCTGACTTATTCTCAGGTCATCTGCTGCTAGTTGCAAATGTGACAGGAAAGCCAGCTCATTAATTCTCCAGAGATGCTCGTGTGGGAAGACTTAGCATCCCATTTTAGTTTGCTGTTTGACATTTTTCTCTCTAATGTGTAATCTACTGAGAGAAGCTAATCCTCAGCTCATCCTGCTCAGTGGGAAGCTAAGAAATTGCTAATTATCTCATCACGCATCCACAAGTATTGCAAGATTTGATTTGGGTGTTTTGTACACGGCATTAATGAACTTATACCCATTCCTCAATATAGTGATCTGATGGTGGAATGTCTACCGATACCTGCCTTATATTTGCCTAGAGCATACTACTAGGAATACAGAGGAAAAGTTTCTTCAAATGTTTATAAGCAGCTGTGGAACAGTACTGTCACATTTCCATGGGAGCAAAGCTAAAGGAAGCTTCTGAGAAAAGAACCCCAGAAAAGCTGGAGAAATTGTGATGTACCAACATGAAGGACTCTTCTTTCTGAGAGAAGTGCCATAAACTGGCAGTCCCTTGGGCTGAAACCAGCTCACAGACAGGTTTTCATGAACTTATTCAGTGTTTTTTAAATAAAATGAATTAGCTGCCAAAACTTAAAAATTGGCGTGCTGCACATGAAAATGCAATCCATGTTCCTGACATCCTTTGAAGAGCGGCTGATCTATCACACTGGTCTCACATTCCAGGGGGCTTCTGCTGCTTGAGAGCAGGGGCGTGCTCTCCCCAACTCACCGCCCTCCCACCCGACTTCCTTCTTGCATTCATTTACCTACTGGCCACCTGCAGCCCTTTATGTTTGCGTCCTCAGTTTGAAATTTCTCTATATCTGAATTGTATCTGACCTGATAGGTCTTTATCACTGACACGTTCTAGGACAGTGGTTCTCCAACTCGGCCACACACTAGAGCCATCGACAGAGCTTTAAACACCATTATGCCTGGGCCAAAACCCATACTCTTGGAACCAGATTGTTGGTGGAGGAGGGTATAGCACTCAGGCATAAGCATTTTTGTTTTTCTTTCCCCCAAAATTTTCCAGGTTATTCCAGTACAAACCTGAGTTTGATAATCACAGTACCTGAAAACTTCTCGAATTCCTGAAGTGTTCTTCAACAGAACTCAGAAAACCAGGTAACACCTCCCCAGAGCAATAAGGCGGGCGACGGCCTGGCACACGAAGGGAAAGGGAAAATACAGGCTGGTTATGTGAGGGGTTTGCAGGGCTGGTTGCACATTAGAAATAGCACAGGAAGTTTTGACAAAAATCAGCATCCTGGCCCTACCAACAGCTACTCTGACTTGAGTGATCTCTTTGATACCCACTCATCAGTATTTGTTTTAAAGCTGCCTGGTATTTGTAAGAAAAAGAAAGGTTTGAAAGATCACTGGTTTAGAGCATTTACCACAGCTTAGAACACTTACCTGAGTAGGAAATAGTTAGTAGTTAACCATCTAATGACCATGAGCAAACAGGCAGCCTGAATATTGCTGAACAAGCGAGCATTTTTAACTGTATTTCACTTTTGACTGGGTCTAGACCTGACCTTCAGCTTTCTTTAGACTTTTAATTCCTTCCCATGAAAAGTTGTCATGTCTCCAAAATTAGAGGGTGAATTTCTAATTGGCAGGATCTACAGTATCATGTAATTTTCAACATATATTTAAGTGCCTAACAGCTGCTTGTTTCTATCTTACTTCTCTCTCTGTCTCAAGAAACTCGCATGGAACCTGGCACCTTGCAGACTCCTCATATTTTTTGTTGAATTTAGAGTATAGCTAAAGAGTTTTCATAAATTCTAACCTCTGCCTCTGAGCTTTTTGTCACTCCCTTCTCAATTATAAAACATATACCACAACACATTCTTCTTTTAAGAAGAATTCCTGAAATGTTTCAAATGTGACCTCATCTCAAAAAATTATTTGTTAATTTAAACTTTTCTTAGAATTTTTCCTTTAATTATTCAACACTCTAGTACCCATTTTGTCCACTCAGAATTTTTTCCTTTTGTCTTTATTTCCAGAATTCTGGTTCTCAGTGGAGAGGTGAGAGCCTGAGGGATAGAGGCATTTTCTTCCCAACCCCATCACTGGAAAACCTGAGGAAGAATGGTCAGCTGAGAAATGCATATGCTTCCAGAGAAACAAGAGTTATGATCAGGAAAATAGGAAACAAACAAGCAAATGAACAGACTTCACACACACACACACACACACACACACACACACAGTCCCTGACTGACTTACAACGGTTCCACTTAGGATATTTTGACTTTATGATGGTGCAAGCGACACATTCAGTAGAAACTGAGCTTCACATTTTGAATTGTGATCTTTTCCTGGGCTAGTGATACACCACACGACTCTCTCACAATACCAGGTAGTGGCAGTGACCCACAGCTTCCGCTCAGCCACACAATCACTAAGGTAAACAACCAATACTGGTAAGTTTTCAATTTTTGGTATTTTCAATTTACAATGGGTTTATCAGAATGTAATCCCATCGTAAAGGAGCACGTGCACATATACGCATACATACATATACGTGTGTATGTGTTCCCCAAAGTAAGCAGCAAAGATGAAAGCAAGAGAATACAAATAAGCATAATGGCCAAGATGAGGACAACATCTCATGCTAGGAACAGATTGAGGAGAAATGTCCAGAACAATGGTAAAAAGGAGTGAGTTCCTGGTTACAAACGTGGAAATTTTCCTAAGCCATAAAAATATGGACAACAGTTATTGTTAGTTATTATCCAAGTCTGGGCTTCTCTACTCCATAAAATTTCCCCAAATTAAGCTACTTTTGCTGCTATCTAGACTGTATTATTTGGGAATAATATTCTAGATCCTGTGTGAATTTCATCTCAGGTTGATGAAAGCAACAATTCCCAAGGACCCTCCAGAGTAACTGTCCTGGCAGTAGCTACATATAAATTGTTTGTTCCAACTCTTTTGCAGATTGGACTTTTTGGCAGATTGTATTTTCTAAAGATGGCCCTAAAATATCTCCAACGCCATATGTTCTTATTAAGACTTGCCACTCCATTTTTGAGAATTGGAGTTGCCTTTCCCTCTCCTTGAGTCTGGGCAGGCTTGTGACGTGTTTGTAACCAATAGAATATAATAGAAATTACTCTGTGAAGTGAAAGGTGTTGGAGTTTCCACCTTCTTCCCTAAGACACTTTCCTTTGGAGCCCCGAGACATGACGTAAGAAGTACAACTAACACAGGCCACCATGTTGTAAGGAAGTCCAAACTAGTCCACACCGAGGGACCACGTGAAGAAGACCACGTGAAGAGAGATGCACAGCCAGCCCACATGCTCTGGCTCTAGCCCTGCAATTGCGTGAGGGGCCTCAAGCCAGAACTTTCTGGAATTATTGACCAACAGAAACTGTGAGTTATAGTCATAAAATAATTGTCAACCTAAAATGATCAAAAGGCTCAGAATCCAGTTAAAAGTGTCTATTGAAGTACAAAGTGTGAGGGCAGCCGTCCAGGGACACACGAACACCAAAGAACAATGATCAGAGCTCCCGGTGTGGGGAAAAGTGAAGATCATTTAAGAGGCAAAAACAGAGGTGTTGAAGAGAATTACAACATTTTCCACACAAAGCCTAACATACAGACATAAAATTTGATTGGCTACTATTGATTACACTCTAAGGAGGTTGCTTAATATTATACTGTAAAGTGGTAACAATCACAAGAGTCTCTGTCTCCACGTCACTTAATCTAGGTTTGAATGAAGAACAGGGAGTCTGGCTAATGTACACCTCAACACAAAGGTCAGGAAGCAATGGTCACGCACCAGAGCAGTAAAACGGCTGTATTACATGACTCAATTTTTAGGGTTTAACTCTCTCCCTTGGAATAATACATTTGGAAGGTCCTAAAATTTTGTTTTCTTTTACATAATTGCTGTTATTTTAAGCCACGAAATTATGAAGTGATTTTTTTTTATGCAGCAATAGTAAGTGGAACACACTCTTATTCTACTATCGGTTCCTTGAATATGAAAGTTCCTACTTAATTAGGGGTGGGCTGGTAAATGTTTAACAACCAGCTCCCTGAGGGACAATCCCTGATCTGTAGTACTCACTGATTGCCTTGGTGTTATTTAAAGTTACCAAGGTAATGTCACTGCAATTAGAGTTGGAAAGAGGGATACAGTAGCACACCGTCATAGTTTTTCCACCACATAGATACGATAACTATAAATAGCCTCAAAAGCATAGTAGTAATCGTAGTAGTAGTAAATCGTAAAATAATAATTAAGAAATGGTGAATTTTAGTTTGTATTATCTTTTTTCTAATATAATTAATATACTCTAAATTTATACAATTTAACATTTAATGATAGCTGTTTCTAACAACCAGCTTACAAAATTGCTGAGAAGTTAACTATTGGTTCCAGCACACCACTGCACTTACCTTCACCATTGCTCTGTGTTCCTCAGCCCCGCCAGGGATTTTAGAGCTCAGGGGAGCCATTTAAAATGACAAATAAGCTCTTTTTTGTGCTCACTGTGTCTCACACCCTGCATCCATTCAATCTCCCTGCTTGTCTCACTGACTTCCATTGTTTCAGTGACCTTGGACAATCTGATCACCCATAACCACCTGAATCATTGCTAGAAGTTATTATTAGTATGCCCCACAAGCACCTCACATTCAACTTACACAAAACTGAAGTCATCATCTTTTCCATCGTTTTAGATTTTGTCTCCTCGAATAGGAGACATGAAACACCTGGTCACTGAGTACTCTTGAATTCCACCCTTTCCGTGTCCTGTCACCAAAAAATCCTGTTATGCCACTGCCTTCAGGTTGCTCAACTTTCTTTACTTCTCTTCACTTCCACTGTGACTGTCATAGTCCAGGTATTGATTCTTTCTTGATAGATTATTTCAACAGCTTCCCAAGCAGTCTCTACCTCTGGTCTGCTACTTAGCCTTTCTTCACCCAGACCTCAGAGTTGCCTTTCCAGCTGTTCCCTTTCTCTAGGCTGTCCCTGTCCGTGCAATGCAAACCTGTGAGGGGCAGTGACATGTGTCACAATCCTTCCCCCTCTATGATTTCATTATCTAGTGGAGACAAGCAGAGGGGTCCCCCTGGGCACACGAGTTTACATACACACCTGCATATATGAAGTGTCTTAACTCAGATTACATATTTAGTCTGACAAATAACCCTTGTCCCCAGTGCATACCCTGCTTGTGGAAATTCACTAGAGGTCAGGTAATTAAATTGTTCATCACTCATTTCAGAGCTTTTCTGCTTTGTGCTTACATTCTCCAGCTAATCCGACCAGTTGAAATTGAAATTTATCTGAAAGACATTTGCTATTGTCCGGAGATTTGTCTTCATTTTTTTACCCCAAATACACTATGGGATAAAGCTATAGAAATACAATTATGGGCACTTGATTTAATGTCTAGAGATAAGATTCTCTAGTGAGTTGTGTCACTTTGATCAACCCAAATTTATAACAACAGAACCATCTGGGTCTGATTTCTGTGGACATCAAATTGAAAAAAAAATCAGTTAATTTATCCACATGTCACCTTTGAGCTGCATCATTTCCTTTAAGTGACAGTAGCTGCATTTGCAAAAATATATTGGATTTTTTTATTAACCCTAATTCATATACTCAGTATTTTAATCTTAATCCTAAATTATTTAGGTTCAGCACGACTTGCTAGAATGAATAAAATTCATTGGATCATAAAAGAAGATAGAAAAGTTAAATGATCTGAAATACATTTTATATGAGACTCTCATTTTTCAATAAAGCTTCAGAAAACATGCCCATATTCTACAGGAAGGAATATATTAAAGGCACATCGGAGATTTCAATAACTTCTGATGCTTACAATGGATTACTTAGATGTTTATAGCTGAAGGGAAATGTTTTCCATCAAAATCTGCTGAATTATGTTTTCTAGGGATATTTTTCCAATACAATCTTATATGGTGAACAACAACAAAAAAAGCTTTAAAAAACAATTTATCTTAGAAAGGATAACAGATTTTACTAAAAGATCTTCATGTTCTTAATTCCTGTGTAGAGAGTTTTTCAGTTCTGTAAAATCTGGCTCAATACAGACAGCGATGCATAAGAGCTGTTTTCCCCTTCCCGGTGCCTGCCTACTGAATGCTATTTTGTACTTGTCAACCACGTCCAAGTGCTGTCAGCCTACCATTTGTCAAAGGCACAAATGCCACTTGCAAAGCTTTACTGCTTCACCTTAAAAAGAAAGGATGGCATTTCCACACAACTGTCGTGGGACTTCTTGCTATGCCACTTTGTTTTGATTGTTTCCCATATGGAATGGGATGGATTCTGAGCTTTGGGTAGAAAATAAATTATGATGAATATTGCTTAGATACTGATGGCGTGCTGCTTTACCGAGAACATTTGTTTATCCATTCGCTCACCCATCCTTGTCTTCATGAAACGTCGACTTTAACAGTGGTTGAAACTTTTGAGCGCTTGTTACGTGCCAGGCCAGTGCTCAGCATTTTCTGTGTTATCTCATGCATGTCCTCCTGCAACTACGGGAGGCATTGGTAGGTGATGTCTATTTTTCAGGGGAAGAAACTGTAGTTCAAATAACTTTCATGTGGCTAAGTTTTCTTTCTCTCTACCCCCTAAATCAGCTTTTAAACAGAAATATGCAGTCCTAAAATTAGTCAAGAAGGTGATTTCCAACTATAAGTAGGGTTGCAGATTTAGCTAATAAAACTATAGCATGTCAATTAGATTTGAATTTTACTTATGAATTTTTTAGTATGTGTACACTTTATGCAATATTTGGGATATATTTGTACTAAAAAACATTCATTGTTAATTTCAAATTCAACATTAAATGTGCATCCTGTATTTTATCTGGCAACGCTATTTATAAAGCTAGCCCAGGCTTCCAAAATTAGATCCCTTTTTTAATGTCTTATTTATCCAAACTCCTGTGGGTCCAAAGTCATGTGTCATACTCTAATCTTAGCTTTAATTCCAGCCAACCTGTGTCACATGTGGGATGATTCATATGTCCCCACACTGGGTGGCACCAGCAATGTCCCAGGGGTCCTCAGCTAACGAGACCCCTCCTGTCTGCAGTGGGAGAGACCTTTGCTCCTAGGTCTCTCTTTTGACACTGCCATGTGTCTGCTGCACTGTCTGCAGTTTGGGCTCCTGCAGATTGACCCTCCTGTTCACCTCTGAGCTTGGCTTCTCCTCTGACCTGGTTGCTGGTGGGCCCTGTCGGCAATGAGCCTGTCCAGGCCTCTGCATTGCACCCTTGGGCTGTGTAAGGCACCATGGTTTTTCATTTCCTCAACAGACTTAGGAAAACTGTATTTTTTACGTGACACACATCAAGTCTGGACACTGATGAGGTGAAAGTGAAAAATCATGGGACTGGGGCAGGGGGACCACAACAGATTCAGTGTCATCAAAATAGGCACACAAAGCACAGTGGGGACTGGGCAGTCTCTCTCTGGATACAAATGTCTCAAAAGCCTTTGGGAAAACTTCTTGTGGTTGGTGGGGCCAGGACAAGGTGAGGCAAGCAAGCACCTAGGACACAACATTTAAGAAGGTTCTCACTCTTTGGAGTCAATCTTGCATTTGAAGGGCCCTGACATCATCCACGTCCTTAAAAGTTGTACCCTAAGTACCTGGCTCCTCACCCAAGTCCTGGACCTGGTATTTGGACTTTCTCCTGCCTCACCAATATATTGATTTTCTAAGATTCCCCATGATTCCATAACTATGTAAAATTAGCATGCATTGAAACTCATTTAATTTCTGGAAAGAGCTTCAGGTTATTTAAAGAAGAGCAATACCTCATTTATAAATCAGTAAAATGCAGTTGCATGAACTTACAGATCCTAAATGTCAAAATGATCTCCCACCTAGTATTCACTTACTGTTTCTGGTTAAAAGTAAGTAAGATAAAATATGTACCATTTGGGAATCATAGTGTACAAGAACACAGATTAAAGAGAACATAGACCTAAATTCCAGTGCTATCTCTGCACCTGGTATGTGGTCTAGCATGCAGGGATTCACCTCTTTTAAACAGTTTCTTTACATGTAAAATGGTTCAATACCCACTGAAAAGAATTGTGTTGAAGATTAAATAATGATTTATAATTGGTTGAGGCCTAGTGAGTTGTTTTTCTTTTAAGAGACAAGAGACAGGGTGGTCTAACTCTGTTGCCCAGGCTGGAGTACAGTGGTGCAATCTTAGCTCGCTGCAGCCTCAAACTTCTGGGCTCAAGAGATCCTCTCGCCTCATTCTCCCAAGTAGCTGGCACTACAGGGGTGTGCCACTCTAGTGAGTTCTTAAGAGATGTTGGTTCTCTTATCTCTTCTGTCGTGACAATAACTTCTTATTATATTTGAGGTTCATTAAATTGAAATTCTTACATGAATAAGATAGGACACAAATCTCTTTCTCTAAGACCATCTGTAATTACACAGGAGAGCAACCACTAGACTCAGAACCAGAAATCTTGAGTTCAAGTCTTTAATTGATCACATCTTACCTGAGGCAGAATCATTTAACCTCTCTAAACCAGCTTTATTATCTGTATAACTGTATATGTTTAAAGTCCTTTCTTCAGAACTATTTCATTAATGATCCTGTAGTCAAAGCTGCTTAGAAAAAATGTTTAGATCTCATTATAGTAAGATTTGTGAAATGACTTTGGGTCACAGTTGTCACAGAAATTTTTGAGCATCTCTTTGAAATAGATTGTTCATTACAACAATCTGTGATCATTAGCAACACAACTCAAGCTGATACCAAATCAAGATCAACTTAGGACAACTAAGTCACCAGCATGGCTGAAGACACTTAAAAATGTTTGTTTTTCACATCTGTAAGATGGGATGATTTGTTATGCAGCAATAGCTTACTGATACATTGCCCTTTAGATTCTGGCTCATCTACTGATTCTAAGATTTCCCCAGTTCTCTTGGTCCAAAGTCATGTCTCCTTCTTCTGAATATCTACAGTATACAATATTTGTACCATCAATTGAAAATTAATGCCTTGGAGCACATGCATATATGTTTATATCTCTAATCTGGTAGTAATTGCCTTGTTTAAGAGACTCTAATACCTCTTAAATCCTATAGTTCCTAGACCTAACCCATTACCTTATGCAGTTCAAGGGATATATAAGTATTTATTCCTTTGATTAATATACCTTTTTATTCAAACCCTACCTGAATTTTTTTTTTTAAGAAGAGAAAAGGTGGCATTATATTTGTGCTAAATCACTAGTTCTTAACAATTCTGATATAATTAAATTAGGGCAAGGCCTGGACATTGATATCTCTTTAAAGTTTCTCAGACAATTATAATGTATACCCAGGATTAAGAATGACTGTTTTTGGCTTGGCTCAGAATGGATTAAGTCTTTAGGAGACTTTTTGTTAAAGGAGTTTATTTTGCCATGTTCCTGTGCTCCAGGTAGAAATCATTCACTGCCCCTTCCTAATCTGCTCCGTGTTTTGGCTTATTGGTGTCCTCCTGGCTCCAGCTCTGGATACAATGTCTCAAAAATCTCTGGAATTTTCCCTGTCTCATTCCTGTTCCCAATCAAAGCTGTATGAACCCCTTGGTTCTGTTTATATTTTAAATACAAAAAAATCCTTTAAAACCAAATTGATTCATCAGAGGAAAAAAAATAGCACCAAGTGGAATGTTGGTATTTTCATAACTTCTAAGTGAACAATCCATTTTAAATGATTAATTCCATTACACTGCAATTTATATCTAGTGCCAACTAATGAAATAAATTAGTTTCAACATCAGTTCAACCCTCTTCCCTTGCTCACATGCTCTCATTAGCCTCATCGTGAATGTTTTGCTACAATAATTTCTCTGCCATATCAGCTGCACCATTACTGGACTATCCTTATTGATTGCTGAGAAGTCAGATGTAAGAAAGAAGAATGGCACGGAGTTGGTTACTATGATCAGTTTGCATTTTGGGGGTGGAGGGCATCATCAACAAGGTATTTATTCTCTTGTTTATTTTCTAGAGGAAATGGTATATATTTGACTCCATATATATTAAAAAGCTCTGATGTATATGCAGGTTTTAAAATAGTTTTTAGGGATGTGGCTTAGAAGATGCCTTTGTGTTGCTATAACAAAATTCCTGAGCCTGGATAATTTATTTATTTTTTTAACACAGAAAAAGTATTTTATTAAACTCTCCATCTTTTCATGATAAAAATTTTCAGCAAGCATGAAATAAAAATAAACATTTTACACTAATAAAGGATATCTACAAAACGACTATAGCTAATGTCATACTCCTGGTAAAATATTGAATAATATGCCCCTGAGGTTGGGAGTAAAACAAGAGTGTCCACTATCACCATCTGTATTCCAAGTTTTATTGGAGTCCAAGCTGGCACAATAAGGCTAGGAAAATAAATAAATGTTTGAAAGGAGACTGTAAAATATCTCTACTCATAGACAGGATGATTGTGTACATCTAAAATTGAAAAAATATCTATTAGAATAAAAATTCATTTAGAAAGGTCACTGTCTGGGTATGTCAAAGCAGAAAAACCAGAGGTACTCACTCTGAGTCCCTACCTCTTATACACACACACTCCCCATGCATACACAACGTTGTATGAGGAGTGACCAAGTTCAATGCCAATGACACAGGGGGCATTAGGGACATTGGTGTCAAATGGATGTGAATTGTAAAGACCCTTCCAAGGTAACACATCCAGCCTCAAGCTCCAGCCTTCCCTACATTTCAGCCCTGTTCACAGCATCTACCAAGCCTGTGCTCTAACAAAGAGAAAGGGAAAGGAAAAAGCAGAATACACATTTTTCAAGTACTCACAGAGCTTTCACTAAGTTATACCATATTCTAGGGCATAAAAAAAATTCTTAACAAATGTAAAATAATAGAAATTTTAAACAGTACTTCTTGTCCCACAGTAGAATTAAACTAGAAATAAATAACAAAATATCTCAAAAAATCCAAATTTTTGTTAAGCACCACATTTCTAAGTACATTGTATTGAGTGAAAATAAACATACAACATATAAAAACCTGTGAGCTAGAGCTCAAGCAGTTCTTAGAGGAAACTTTATAACCAAATGTTTCATGTACTTTTGACATTTTTTAAATAGGTGTCTAAACATTTAGGATTATGTCCTCTTGAAGAATGGGCCCTTTATCATTATGAAATGACATTCTTTATCTCTAGTCATATTTTTTGCTCTGAAATCCACTTTGTATGATAATGGATATGGTCACTTCAGCATAATCTTGATTAGTATTAGATGAATATGCCTCCTTTCACTTTAGCCTATTTTGTCTTCACATTTTAACATATTTTCTGTTGCAGCATATAATGAGGACAAGCTGATAATTTCTTCTCTTAATTAGAGTTATTATAATTTATATTTAATGTGATTTTTTTTAATTTCAGAATATTACAGGGGGTAATATATACAGAAAAGGGGTTTATTTGGCTCACAATTCTGATGGCTTAAAGTCCAAGATTGGGCAGTTGCATAGGAAAAGCCTCAGGCTGCTTCCACTCATAGGGAAAGCAGAAGTGGAACAGGCATGTGCAGAGAGATCACATGGCGAGAGAGGAAGCAAGAGAGAGAAACCAAGGAAGCTTTTACCAACCTTCTCTGGGGAAACGAATCCATTCCCATAAGAATGAGAACTCACTGCTGCTGGTGGACATTAATCTATTCATGAGGGATCTACACTCATGACCCAAACACCTCTCACTAGACACCACCTCTTACCACCGCATTGGGGATTGAGTTCCAGCATGAGTTTGGCAGGGAAAAGCTATACCACATCCCAACCATAGCAAACGACTTGATTTACTTTACTGCATGAAATGGTAATGTTACATATGTTACAGTACATTTCTGTATTTATACTGCTTTCTCTTCTACAGTCTTGAATGACTTTCATAGAAAACCTAAGAAATCAGAAATAGAAACACTTTTGGCCACATTCCATCAACAGAGAAATCACAAATCAGAGGGCTTATGGTGACAGGTACGACCTGACTTCTCCTGCCCTCTCAAAGGTCAGAATCAGAAACCAGAGATGGCAGGTTTGGGGAACCCGACTGGTGTGTAAGTTATGTATTTAGTGGGGAGACATGATTCCATGTAGAAAAGAGCTATATCATTGATATACTTTCTAATATTAAAGTGGGAAACGTGACCCTAAATGCTCCATTGAATATTCCACAGTGCCAACACATAAGGTATGCAACGCCTGGCCCAGGAAGACACTTCAACCAATATTATTGAATGAGTAAGCCATTCCCTCTCATGAAGACACCATTTAAAACCAGGTGCCCCCAGGTGCAGCACATCATATTAAACCAGTGGGTGTAACATTAGGCACAAGCCCCTAGTAAAGTTCGCAGGGATGATGGCATCACATGGACATATTTTGACAGTCAAGTGAGAGTAGATTCAAAGACTTTTAGGAGAACAGAGCTACAGAAATGTTGACCTTAGAGTGAGTATTCAGAAAAGGAGGATGGAGGGAAGGGGGTACACCAGCCAGCACCCCAGATGCTTCAAGGAGAGATGTGGGGCCAATGTTTCCTATTCTGTTATTTTGCAGAGTCATAACAGCATGAAATAGTGGAAAGAATACTAACTTTGCAGAGACATAAAATCCCTTTCTTCATTGTATTAGCTGAGTGATATTGAAAACTTGTTTTAAATTACTAAGCCTCTGTGTTTTCATTTGAAAAAAATGAGGAAAATACTTAAATGATTAAGCTAACTAAAAGATTCTTAAATTTTTACCTAGAATATAATAAATACTCAAAAATATTTGCCACACTTCCTCCTCTTCATTTCTCTCCTTTGGTAATCCCCAAATTCTCTAAGTTTTAAAGCATTTATCCTATGTGGAGTGGCTAAAAATTCAGAATAGAACTCCTACCATAAAGGGTCAAATCTTGTCTTCATCACTTATAACTCTAATCTTGAGCAGGCAATTTAATTACTCTGTATTTCACAAATTTCAGGAATTCATCATTTACAAAAGAGTACCTACTTAACAGGGCTGCAGTAAAAAGTAAATGGACAAATATATTATTAGGAAAGGTATGAGTGTGTGGCTGACAGCACGTGCTCGGTAAGCCCAGCCCAGCCCCCGCCTTGTCTTACAGGACGTGCAGCACCTGGTCGCCTACACACCGTCTCTGTCTCGCTGATAGGCCTCTCCTTGGCAGCGTACCGGTCACCAGCTGTGGGGTACCTGGGTTTGGCTAGTGCCCCTATCCTGAAGCGGAGGCCTTTGTCTCTGTCAGCTGGCATCAGCTGCCCTCCACAGCCCCTGGATGCAGCCACATCCTCCCACTGAGCAGCTGTGCTTCAGGCAACAAGCCGGCCAGGTGCTGTCAGGCTTCCGGGGCTTTCCCAGGTGATGGCCTCCTTCACAGTACTTTGCAAGGTAACGTGGCATACTTAACCTTCTCTCGTTTGTGTGTGTAGCATGAACTAAGCTCATTCCAGCTCTAAAAGTCTTGTGATGATCATAGTTTAAAGTAATAATAATTTGATCTGAAACATAATATTAATAGTTCTCTCCTTTGCAGGTATTCTCAAGGGAAATATCAGTCCATTTAAATATTGATGATCTATATAGAATCAGCATGTGAGACCTGTCCAAAATCAGATAACATAATAAATCTGTTTTGTTTTAAAATAGAGTTGATTTTTTTTAAAAAAAGACATGTTTAGCCATCCAAATTTTTTATGCTAAACCAATTTTGATGAGTCTGACAAAATTGCAGACAGCAAGTATTATTGATAACATTATATTAGTCAATCAAGCCTTTGATCACAATGGTTTTCTTAATGTGTCTCATAACCTGCATTTTGTTCTGATTTCAAGCACACTTCAGTATATATATGTACAATATCCTAAAATCCCAGAAAACCCCTGTGTTGTATCAATTTAGAAAGTACTTGATCTTTTATCTTATTCCCAGATTCCTGGAAGAGGTAGGGTTTAGTGACTGGATTAGAGGAGACAGCAGAGGATTTGTCACCTGATTCACAGCTCTGCTCCTTTCCTCATTAGCTGTTTGACCTTGGGTACTTTGCTGAGCCTTGCTCAGCTCCAATTCCTCAAACAGCTGGCTCTGAAGTTTAGCTACCGCAACATGTGGAAGAGCCCAGGCCTCACCTGGGCCCTTGGAAAATACAAGAGAGAAGACGGTAATATATTTTAGGGGGGTGGAGGAGGGATCTTTAGTCCTTAGCCTCTTGTCTCAGTACTCAGCAACAGCCCAGAAAAAATGATAATCTGTCACTAAATAATAGTGTGCAAATTAATTGGTTTCCTTTCCATTCAGCTAGAATTATATGTACTGAAGGTGTCAGGTTTCGGTTGGTTCTTAGTGTGCTCATGACCAAGAATGACCAGATGCACCAAAGTAAGGCAAGCACAAAAATGCGGTTTATTGAGGAGAGAAAGATAGGATTATATAGCAAGAACAAGATACAGGTTTACAGAACATGATACATATGCCACAGATGACGACCGGACCCACTGTCACAGCAGAGACAGAGGCAAAGGGAGGGCGCAAAAGGGGACTGGTTATGGTCTGCATCTTGTCTTATAGTGCCCAGATTGGGACCTCGTGGATCAGACATCACCATGGAACCGCTTTGATTGGACAGTTGGGAGTTGCGTGACATGAGTCTGACTGTGCATGCAGATCTCCCATGAACCTCTCTGAAAGCCCATTTCAGGGGGTGAACTGCAGCGGTCCCCACTTTTGTCCCTAGGAGAGCCAGAATCCCTCAGGTCTCTGGGTTTTCATTCAGATCAAAAGTTTAGGACTGGTAGTCTTCTGTGCTTTTGATGAATCAAGTTAATTTTTACATTTGAAAGCTACTGTTGTGCCTAAATCTTGATGATCCTGTAGGGACAATAATAAAAGGGAACCTTGGTGCTAAAATGTAAACTACTGAACCCAAACTAAGGGTTGAACATTTAGAATTTGTGGCCACATAATGCTATGAAATAATTTAAATTTTTGTCTTAATTAATTCTCATTTTTCTTGTCAATAGGAAGAAATGAGTGATTTATAGGAGAGTTACCTTTCTCTGTCTTTCAATGATAGTGCTAACCAAATGCCTATTTTCTCCTATTTCAGAGCGTTCATTATTGTACATTATCTCTTAATTCTTCTAACACTCTTGAGGGTTCATAAGTAGGAACTACTACAGAGGAGGAAACTGAGACCCAAAAAGCTAAGAAAATTCCATGACATTAGAGAATTATTAAGTGACTCTCCTTGGGCTGAATTAGGGTCTTGATTTGCCAAGGACAGTTCTAGTTCGCATATGTTGCCCCAGCATAATTATTGAATGATCCCTCTCCTCTCTCCAAAAAGAATTTCTCTGTTTCTACAGTCACTCCAAATAGAAAACACATGCCCTGAGTCCCAATCTCATGCCTGTTCTACTGTACCAAACTGGGTTTAGATATATCTGTTCCTTCAGGAAATCAACATCCTGTCTCAGTCAAGATCACTTTTGCCACTCCAGAGCAGGGAGGAGATAAACCGCAGGTGTGGTCAATGCCACCTCTGCACTAATAAAGCCTCTGTTTCCTGGTCAGCTTCCTGCAGGGCAAGGGCTCCTTTTCAAATTACTATCAAGAGGATTAACTTCTCAGACATCACTGAATAATGCCCTGAAGTTTGATTTTTTTTTTCTATCAGTATTTCTCCCCACAGCTGCAGTCTGCAAAAGTCTAAATCATTACTGTAATTATATAAAAAGATCAAAGAGCTGGCATTAATTTCTACATACTGGACAGTCTAATAGTTCAACTGAATTCCATTAAATCTGATTTCATTATTAATAAATATCAAAGTTTTTATCAAGGTTTCATTTTTTCTTCATGTTTCCATTAAAATTGGAATTTAAATTTAAACCATCTGTTCCTTCTGAGCACAACGCATCACACGTACCCGTCCAGCCGGAAGGTTGCAAGTTGCATATGAGATCAGTGTAGCATCAGGCTGGTGAACGTACATATGCACACACCAAGTAGCTGACAACGTGAAATGGAGCCCAGCACACAAGTCTTCAGTCTGGTTAGTAAAATGAAATATAACTAGATATAAAACCTCTTGCATGGAGATGGCTCTTCATGGCTTTTTGTGGTGGTGGTGGTAGTTTTGCATTTGCTTTGCAAAGCACAACAGCTTTATGATATAAACAGGCCGGCCGACTGTTACCAAAAGTCTATCGATGTAGAAATGAGACTCATTCACTCTTCTTTTATTTTCCTTTTTTTTTTTTCAGTTTGTTTGTTTTTGGTCCATTCCCATTCTTCCTGAACTGCCTCTGTCCATTGAGCCTTTCAGCACTTCTCCTAATTGGACTATCTTTCCACCTTCATGTCACTCCCAAGCCTTAGTCAACTGGGTCTCGAGAATTTCCCTTCTGTGTAGGCCTTCTTGCAGATGACTTCCAAGTGTGACCAGGAATCCCGGAGAGGGCCTGGCCACCTACAAGTGAGGGGTCCACCTGAGGGTGCACAAATCCCAGTCCTGGGGAGCACGTGGGCAGGCAGCTTGCCTGATCCAGCCCTTTCTTGGCCCTGGGAATGTCAGGGTAACAGACAAGATGTGGCCTCCAGCCTCACAAAGCTTCCGGCCTCCTTAGGTAAGCAAGCTCTAAGAAAATAGGTTTCAGTGTGAGGCGATTCACCTGGTCTTATGAAACAGCAGAACAGGGTGGCTTGAAATCCTTAGGGTTGAGAAAGTCTGCCTCTTTGAAGAAATGACAGTTAAACCAAGATTTGAATAGGAATAACAGTGGTCAAGAAAGACTAGTCAAGGTCGTGATAACTCTTAGTGAAGTGATTCTAACAATGAGACACATTGGGTCTTTCTTAGTCATGTCTTTCAAATATCAGTATTCTCACTTTCAAACACCTTGGTGTTTGTCACTCAGCCTCATTTCAGGGCTCCTAACATGGCCCTATGTCATAGATGCTACTAATGCTCATTCCCTGAGGGATAAGCCACAGTTCCAGTGTTTTTCTGGATTCTACTTTTGTCCAGGGAAATAAGGTGTAAGTAACGTTAAGAGGCAAATGCCACTCACGTGTGACCTGTGAAAATACTTTGTGTGCCAGAGACCAGAGAAGCACGGGGCAGGATGGGATGGCAGAGCACACTGGCAAGGCACAGACCTGGGCTCTCCAAGGCAGGTTCTGTTTGCAGCGAGACTGTGTGGCCCCAGGAAGCCTGCCCAGGCCCCCAAGCTGGCCTACAGAGTCAGCACTGATGTCCGGGGCTGTGAGCCAGGACAGGGTCTATATGATGACAGCAAAGGAGCTCAGGGATGAAATACCCAAGCAGGGTTTCAATAGGAATCCCGCAGATGAGCAGAAAGGCCCGTGGGGGCGGGAAAGAGTGATGTGCAAAGGGCCCAGACTTTGGGGCTGCAGCAGCCTGAGATTCAGCCCCACGTGTTGCTCCCCTGTTGGGCCATGTGAGCTAGTCACTAAGTCACACAGAGCCTTAACACATGAACTAAGACTGCAAGCTGGAACATTTAGAGACAGTGCACATACGGCAATGAACATCCATCTTAGCTCTTGGTAGTGTGCAGTAAAAAACAGATATCGACAGTTGTTAGAAGACCAGACTGGGTTTAAGGACCATTCAGACAGGGAAGGGTAAACAGCAGAAAGCACAAAGAACACACACAACAGACGCAGTCTGGAGCTGGCAGGGCAGCAGCCTGGGAAGACGGAAAAGCACCATTTATCAGGGCTGTCTTCTCCCTGGAAAGGTACAAGAGGGGCAGAGGACAGGATGCAGGCATGGCAGGCCCCAGGGACCAGGACTCAGGCCAGAGCAGCACCGGGGACAGGTCAGGCCCAGCAGCAGCACAAGGCTCTCTTGACATGTGACAGTGAATCCTGCAGATCCAGTGACCGGGATTCTGCAGCCGCTGCCGTGCTCATGACTGGTGACTTACCTTCTGCTTTAGGCAGCAGCTGGTCTGAGGAGACAAGGCAGTAATTAGAATAATTAGGACAAATCATCACAGTGAATTAATGAATCACCAGCCTCCCCCGAGCACCATGGTGGGGTTCAACAAAGAGTGTAACTCCTGGAAACGCCGCAGACAATAAACATTCCTGAACTTGTGGCACTGCCTGTGTCCAGGGGACAGTTCATTAGGAGGAAAACAACTTTCCTTGTTCCAGATTTGGCTGATCTGGCCAATTTGGACACTTGTTTAACTGATTTTTTATTAAGATAAGATCCTGGGGGTTAGATGCTGTGACAGCATGAAGGCATTACAAATGCAATTATTGCAGCTGAACCAACACAAATGTTCTTTTTCTCAAAAGAAAGCAAAAGTAGAAACACTACAGTGTTCATTTTCCTTCACTCTAGTGCATGGACTACAGGCAAGACTCTGATATTCCAGGAGACATTAATTCTGATGTGTGGCCATATTTCACCCACCGGGACTCAGCGGTACGAAGCACTGTGGATGTGGAACTCATACCTATGATGGAGACTGTGTTCACATGTTGCATAAGGGTTTTCTTTTTTCTATTTAATACTCATAATAATCATATAAAGTAGACATTATTATCTCCAGATTATATAAGAGAAAACTGAGCACTGGATTGATTATGTACCTCGCCCAGGATTACACAGAGAGGAAATGACAGACAGGGCTCCAGTCAGGAGGTCCAACTTCACAGCCTATACCCTTTGACTTGACTCCTTGAGTGTCTGTTACCAGCTTTCTCTTGTTAAGAATTGCTTCTCTGCTCTGCGGCCCTTGCTTGAAAAATGAAACCTGCTTAGTTATGAGTTGAGTTGTGGGGTAAAACGTGCAAGACTCTGCACTTGGATGACTGTGAAAAACCTCCACTGTGTCCGAGTGTTCCTCAGATTCTGCTCTTCCTGCACTCTGGACTCTGGAAAGTCAAGACATTCTGAGTTGCCAGTGTTCAATCCAGAAAATTAATTCTGAAGGAACAAACAAGAAATCCTATATTTTCCAGGTATGTAGCTGTCATCCATAATATTCTGGACCAGCGTCTATAAATATCATCAACACTGGAAGATCAGTATGGGGAAAAGGAACCTCTAGAAAGCATCAGGTTGGTACAACCATTGCCCTGTACTTTCCAGAGCTAGCAAGTAATAGATGTTGGCCAGTTGGTGATAAAGTCATCTATGGGACACTGAAGAAGTTTGACACAAATAACATCTCCTCTGAGAATGAGCCCATGCTCTGTGATCTAGTCGACACAGGTGTGTGAAAAACAAGTTTAAAAAATAACTTTGAGTTCCTAATGACTTTGGGGAAATGACATAATTGCCCATCACACCATTTTCTCTCAAAAGCTAATGATTTTGAGGTTGGATGATGGCACCCGTGTGCTCTTTTTGTCTTCCTGGCAAGAAAAACTAGCACTATACAAGTTTTCTCACTTTAATCTCATAACAAAGTTATAAGATAGATAGTATTTATTCCTACTATGAAGAAGAAAAAAGAAAAACTTAGTCTTGCAGAGATTAAGCAATGCTAAGGTCACAGTCAAAAGCTAAGGGAACTGGAATTTACACTGTCTTTAATGATAGAATTTCAGGCACCTGAAAATGGCCCTGACTGTGTGCATATGTTTGTGTATGTGCACACCTGTATACACATGTGTATATATAAATGTATGTATACTTTGAAGAGTAGAATGGTTTCTGTGTTTTGCCGATCACCCCACATTGTTATGTTTACATATATTATGTCACCTCCCAGCTACCATCTTGAAATGTGACTTTTTAAAATGGAAACTTCAAACTGTCAGGCAGGGCTAGAGACCCCATCAGCCAAGTTCCTTGTTATACGAAAAAGGACTGAAAGGCCAAAAGGACTGAAAGGCTCACACAGGCTGAGCCGGGTCTTTCATCAGGAGGGCTCTGTTCCAGGCACAGTGTTCATCATGATTTCAATACACCGCCTCATAGTTTGCAAAGCATTCACACACACCACACACATGCACACCAGGGAAAGAAAGGCTATTGCACTCCAGATTAGATTTCCTTTACTGAAATCCCCGCTGAGTCTTCTCCTGGACCGCCCAGGCATTCGCTCTTATTAGCATCCCCACTGGGGAAAAGCAAAGACGATTACAAACAGAAAGTGGAAGAAAAGCTAGGGACACTCCCACTCCTGCCTGCAGCTTTGAATGCCTACTCGGATTCCCTCCGCTTTGTAGCCTAGTCCCCTGTGCTCCCCTTCGGGAAAAGCATTTCCCGCGCGCCTATTATGGGCTTCAATGAATCCCGCGCCGGCCCGGGCGGGAGGCGGCAGGTTCCCGATGAGGGCGCGGGCTCCCCGGGCCAGCCTTCCGCTACCTGCGCCTTTTCTTCTGTCTTCAGAAGGAAAAAAGAAGTCAGCGAGGAATTCAATGCCAATTCAGCCAAACACCAAGGAAGCCACAGAATAACAGCCGCCTAAAGAAGCCGGTGAATCGCGCCCACCCGGGGGAGGCCGCGCGTCGTGCGCGGCGCTGGGGCAGCCGAGCCGGACGCTCCGGAGAGTTCGAGAAATTCAAAGTGCCTGGTCCCCTCCGCCGGCTTCGTTCTGCGTCAGGCATTCGCGGAGTCTGTGCTTCCGTTCCTGTCGGCCCTGAGTTGCAGCCGGGGCTGGGGGTGAGCAGAGTGCTGAGCCCCCGGGGACAGCAGCGGGGTTCATCCGCGGGGTCCCTTCCGCTGGAGCTGGGGCTCCCCTCCGCGGTCAGGACAAGCTGGGTTGCGTCCGAGGCACCCGGTGTCCCTCTCCGTGCTGGAGGGGCTGTTCGGCCAGGAGCAGGGGAGCGCCGACAGAACCTGGAGGGAAAGGACACAGCCTGGGGCTGCCTCGACCACCGGGGCGCAGTCACCGTTGGCCAAGTTCCTGCTCCCCTTTGGCGCTCAGTTTCCTCCTGTGCTAAATGAATATTTGGTCTAAAGCAGTGTTCTCAGATATGGAACCCAACTCCAAAGAAAATTTTACAGGAAAGCCCTAGTTGTAGAACAAGTGCAAACTACTCTAAATAAAGAAGCTGGAAGATAAGCAGAGTTCTGGAATCAGCGCAAGAGTCCTGCGAAGCCCTTAGAATCGTGTCAAAATGTAGTTGTTGTTCACAGGATGTGAGATATCCTCTCTTCCTTCATTTTCTATTATGCTTAACCTGACATTTGGAAAACAGTGGTCTGAGATATAACTCTTGATCACTTACTGTGGCTGAAGCTGCAACAGAAAACAAGGCACTCTCTAACCACCTTCTGTAAGATGCCATCCGTGCCCTTGCTCTGACACAGTTTTCGTTTCTAGTACTTACCGCTCTCTGACATTCTGTTAAGAAGCTATTAGCTCATGTGTTTTTTGTACGTTTTTCTCTTTAGATGCACACTCCGTGGGGTCAGGGTTCTGTCCCTTTTATTTGCCACTATGTTTCTAGCACTTAAAATAACACCTGACATGGAATAAATATTTGTTGAATTTATGTCTGGATTTCCCAGAATTTGATTGGAATTCTCCTTTCTCCCCCAACTTGTATATATGTTGGGGTCAACTTAAAGTCTGAACAGTGAGATGAGTGTTCCCTGGCCTCTCTCAAAGGGTCGTTTTCTCTGAGTCAAAAAAAAAGAGAGTGTTTTTAAATTTCCAAGGAATGCAAATTCTACGTATTTTGTTGACCTAAAAATAATCATCCTCTTCATAAAAATTTTAAAACACAAGGGGGACCTCAGCATGCCATCCAGCAAAAGGGCTGACAGGGCTGCAGAGGCCGGCTGGCTGGCGGTGCCCACTGGCCCGGGCTGGGAATCACCGAGGAGCGTGAGGTGCTGGGGGGAGAGCTGATGAACCCGGCCCAGGAGGCTGGAGCTCTGTAATCAGGGCAAGAGAGCAGGCGGCCTCTGGCTTCAGCCCCCTAAAAGCTTTGATTGCATCCAAGTAGTCTGACAATCTGAACAAGTGTGAATTGCTGGATTATTAACACAATGGTTCACAAAGGTCTGGGTGCTCTTAGCAGATTTCCACCCCCTCTGAAAGATGATGCTGGCCTTTCCGGCTGGAGGGGCATTGCGCAGTAGAAAGAGGCCAGACTTGGGCTTTAAGAGCTTTATGAAATCCCAGTTCAATGCTACTCACTATTTCTAGGTATTTCTGCAAGTTATTAAACTTCATCTGTAAAACAGGGTGAGACATAGCTCTCTGGTAAGAGTTTGTGATATGTGGAGTTACTGTTTATAAGGCATTCAGCATAGTACATAGAATAGAGCATTATTTTTTTTTAGCACTATCACTGTAGTTGATACAAAATTAAAAGGTATGATACATATGTTAATTTCAGACAACATGCAGAGACATTCTGCATGACTAAACTACAACATAAACCAAGGATGAAACATAAACCTTCTGAAAACTGAATCTTTGTAAACACAGCTAAGATAGATGGCATTGCCCATAACATACAAGGTAAGGGAAAATATTTCTCTATTTCATTCCTTCTTTCCCTTCACTTTTCAAGTTGATGGAAGAAGTAATTTTCCATTTTTTTATAATTCAATTCACAAATATTTATAATAGTTTTAATAGATGGCCAATGTCTTTAACACATTCCACATTTCTTTCAAATGTATTTTAAATATCAAAAATATGCCCAAGTGGAAGTTTTTAGTT
>CM052439.1:85659431-85681618 GCA_028533085.1 Varecia variegata | reverse complement strand
TTGGCTTCTTTTCCATTGACAATGTGGACCTTTGATTCATGCCATTTGAGTAAAATACTGTTTATTCCAAACACTGTTAAATTTCTCAAAGTTGATTTTCAAAGAATTAAGGCAGAGTGGTATCCGCATGATAATAAATATCTGAGCACAAAAGAAAAAATTAATGATGTACACAGATTTCTCAAACATATGAATTTCTGTTTGTTGAAAATAATCCTGTGCTTCTTTAGTGTACAAAAACATAGATATTTTAATTTCTTAGATTTGGTCATTTAACAATCATCATATTCAAGACGTATCTACCCAAAATACAAATTTCTCAAAAAAAAGTAAAAAAATATAAATGATTTTCACCAACCAAAAGATTCATACTTGGTTAAAGAAAGATCCAGGGACATGAAACCAAATTTGAGCTGAGGGCAGAAAAATCTTTCAGTACCTCATTTCTCATTCCCAGGATTGTCTTAGAATTGTTAGGTAGTTAGCAAGGGATTCCAGGTCTCCTAGGGATGAAAATGGGTGCTGTTGCCTTGGTGCAATTGCCCCACCTGGGAAGAAGGACAAGGGTGGGCTCCAGGCCCCCATCTTAGTCCTGTGCCACCCTAATCCTCTCCCTACTGACTACCTGGGGGAGGAGGGAAAACCCCAGGAATCTGCCAATCATAACTTAGCACTCCAGCTGCAAAAGAATGCAGAGGACTCTAGTCCAAGGGGCAAGCAGCATAGGTACCATAGAGTCCAGAAATTGACCTAGGGCAACCCACATACGTAGTTAAGAGGTCATGCAACTCCCAACTGTCCAGTCAAAGTGGTTCCATGGTGATGTCTGAGCCACAGGGAGGTCCCAATCCGAGCACTATAAAACAACACTGAGACCATAAACAACCCCTTTCTGCCCCTTCTTTTTGCTCTCCCTTTGCTGTGACAATGGGTCTGGTCGTCATCTGTGGCATATGTATCATGCTCTATAAACCTGTATCTTGCTCTTGCTCTATAATCCTGTCTTTCTCTCCTTGATAAACCTCATTTTCATGCTTGCCTTACTTTGGTGCATCTGGTCATTCTTCAGCCATGAGTGTGTCAAGAGCTGACATTTCCGACTGAAACCTGACAGAATCACAGAAGGCTGGACTTAGAAGTGCTCTTACTCAGCGAGTGGCTAGAGCAATGGTTCTATGGTAGCACTGGGGAAGCCTGTAGACTTGGCTTCAGGATGAGCTCAGCCATTTACGAACTCTCTTTGCACAACTCTCTTAACACCATCCAGATTCAACTGCCCCAACCCTATGATGAAGCTAACACCACCAACCTCAGAAGACTGTTAGGGAGATAAAATGAAAAAATAGTTAGAAAGTCCTCCGCACAGTGGCAGAACTAAGACCAGAAACTCGAGCTCTTGATCTCTTTCCTATAAGATGGAACTTGTTCAAAATATGATTGGAGGAGCACCTGAGTACAAGGTAGTAAACTATTTTTCCAGAAAAATAATACATTCATTGAAATACTAAAGTTGAAAGATATTTAGCAAAAGCTAAATAGATAGAAGATAGATATTGATACTAAATATCACAGACATTCTAGGCCTGAATATGAAAAATAGTCCATTTCTTTTACAAGGTCTTGGTCCTTGTGGGGATTTTGGTTGTTTTGGTGGTGGTGGTAGTGGGATTTTTTTGGTTTACTTGGTTTTTGTTTTGTTTGCTCTAAACAGTTTGTAAACAAGAGGCAGTAAGATATAAGATTTCGCTTATTTTGCCTTGCATTTTTAGGCCTTGTTGATGGGCCCTTAAAGCAAATTGTAGTCACAGTACCAGAAAACACAAGCACAATTGCAAAAGCAGATATCAAAATGCACTGACAGCCATGGTTCTATCCAGGACTTCGAAGGCATCATTCCCAGAAGTCTGCTCTCTGGCCTCTCTCCTCTGTCCTGTAGAGGACATCACCTCAAGGACTAAGAGAGAAAACCTCAACCATAATCCTTGACTCTGAGTTGAAAACCATTCTATTCTGCTGCCTTCCCAAGCTGCCAAAGGCCATCTGTACATTTGGAAGAAGGATTATCCATCTCTGGAAAATGTCTAAATCCTCTGGACCTTTTCTGTACTTTTTCCCCATAAAGGATTTGGCATCCTCCCTTGCTTATTCTCAGGAAAAGGCTTAAGTTTATCTTTTCCTCAACACAGACGCCTACCTCCCATCTGCAGGCAAAGTGTTTTTCTTTTGAGCATAACTAGCAGTAGCCAGTCATTCATCCCTGGTGACAAGTGCCTCTCCCTACCCTGGCAGCCCCTCTGGCCTAAATGAAGTAAAAACAATATTCAATAATTCTTTAATTAGAGTCTAGGCTTTTCACAGAAAAGCATCCCATGTGGGTCATTGTAGAACAAACCAGGGTGAGGATGGCACTGACAACTGGTCATTTGAGATGCTCCAGAGTCCAAAACAAAGATGACCTGCACCTTCTTCTGTAATCTTCTAAAGCTCTGCCCTATAACTTTCCTGGTTAATTTTTAGACAGAGGAGAAACATTTCCCCAAAAGAAATAACATTTTCTAAAGACTGTACTCTAAGTCCACGTTTAGGGGAGAACATAAAACCCACACCACATGTGTACACACACACACACACACACACACACACACACTAAATTTACCTGACTCTGAAGGGGTACCATCTTGCTAATAAAACCAATCTGCATGACTAATAAAAACACTTTACATCTCAGTTCCAAGCAGTTTTCCCATATATTTGCATAACTAAAACTTCCTAATGTAGCCCTTTTCACCACAAAGAGAAAATATATTCTAAAGATAAATACCCCCTGTGACCTCCAGGCAACTGCCAAATCACAAAGCTTCAACAAATATCTGGTTAGTCCCATTGAACACCTCATGCATTTTATCTTATCTTGAAAACAGTAGTCAAAAAAATCATGTTGTCCTGCAACCCTTATTGATACTAGATAAAACTGGAATTCATTCAGCAATGCCTACTGAACATTTATTGAGAGTGACAATGTACTGTTTTCTAATCCAGAGAGTGAGAGAGGAAATATGTACCTACCATAGATTCTCATGTGGGGCTCACAGTCTACCAGAGCAAATAAGAGAGGCACAGCAACAGTGGTAATTCAAAGTAAAAAACAATAGTTATTGCAGAGATTAAAGAGCTATGAATGGTCAGAGGAGAAAGAAATTACCTTGTTTCGAAAATCAGGAAATCTTGAAGAATAACATCATTTGGATTAGACTTTGAAGCACTGAATAGATTTGCAGACCTCTTAATGGCAAAGGGAGAAGAATACTCCAGCTGGAAAATCTAACAGGATCAAAGTCATAAAGACTAGAAAACATACAAAATGAACAGAGTATACGAAATTAGCTTGTCAGTTACCGGTAAAAACTTTTTGAAAAGGGAGAAAAGTTTTTAAAAAACACATTTGATGGCCTATATATTAATAAATACTCAAAAGATATTCATCTGCCTTGTGCAGAAATAATTTCATTTTATTCTTAACGGCATCCACTAAAGAAAGGCAGGTATTAATAGCCCTACTTTTCTGAGGCAATAACTAAGAGCAGAGAGGTCACGTAACTTACCTAAAATCAAAAGTTATGGTCTCATCGTGGTAATCCACTGATTTAATTCAAATACAATACTTAACAGAGTGCCTGATATTGAGTCAGTGCCCAAGATGACAACAGCGGTGTCAGTAGTAGCCAACCCCAGAAATGGGAAATTAAAAATCCTTAAGGTTGTGCTCTTCCTATATAATATATGCTATCTCTAACTAAATAGATATATATTTGAATCCAATGTTAAATTCCATGGCCTAATTGAAGTGTTTCATCAATTTAAATCTTCTTTTAAATAAAATTGGCCCTAGGAGTGCATTACACACTGAAAAAGTAGTTAAAATTAATATTGGGAGTGGATTTCTCTTCAGTGAAGACACCACCTACACCTAAATAAAGATATAGGTGAGTAAACCACGCTAGAATGAAACCAAGAACTAAAACAAGGTTGCTTTCCTGGAAGGCCTGGGGATGAGCAGAGTGGCCATGGGCTCCCATGCCACGTGCTACAGGTGTCTCGCAGCGACTTGCTGTGCCGGTTTAGCCTGCTGTGGCCCCAGGGATGGCCGGATGATTTCCCTTTTAGCTGTGGCATTCCAAAATTCTAAGTGTCACTCGTTATTGGCTTCTGAGTTCACACCCATAATTTGTGATCAGGGAATGTGTTATTGTTTTATAGTAGATGTGTGTGGTAAACAAGTCTTACAATCAATCACCATTTTGTGAGTGATGTTTACCCATTTTTGTTTTGTGGTCAATGGGATCTGCCTTGAAGAGCTGCAAAACTATCAAAATACCGTGAATGATTGTGTGGAATGGAAGTGAGACTTTATACACATGCACACACACAACACACACACGGCACTACATGTACATATGACATTGAATGAAAAAAGAGCAAAATTCTAGTGCTCAGTGAGTTCTTCCAGATTTGAATTCTCAATGATCCACAAAAGTATGCAATTGTGCCTCCGTTTTCCCTGAACAAAGATTAAATTAGTAGGTATTGTAAATAATACTTCACAGAGCAAAACCAGGCTGAATAAATAGCTACATTTAGAAACAGAGACAAGAGATGATGAAATGCAATGCAGCATGGAAAAACACTCAGAAACACAGCCGAGAAGGCCATAAAACAGCAAATCAGCGATGTTTATAATGCATTAAGGGACATGAAAGGAAATCATGAGACCGTTTGTGTATATTGGCCTAAAGAACAGGGATGGTTGAGTTCTTCCAGGCTTGCTCCTGCAGAACTTAGAATCATGCAGAATAGAAAGCGCAGGGCCAGGATTGAAGAAGAAGCGTGGACGCTGGCTGAGATCCGTTCCTGGCAGCATCCCCCAGCAGCAGTTTCCTCGTCTACAGAGGGGGGAATACAGCACTTGCCTTCTGCGTTTTTGTGGGAATGTGATCTATGCAAGGACACTTTGTAAATTGTGTTCTAAATTTCAGTCATTAAAATTATTAATATCATGTTATTTTACAGTGAAAGGCACGATACCATTTTACTATTGTACAACATAATTCTCAGTTTTCAGATAAAGAAATTAAACTCAATGAGGTTAGAGTCATAAAAGAAATAATAACAATTAGAGTTTAATGATTGCTTAATGAACGTTGGGCACTGTGTTCCTTTGTCTTTATTTAATCTTTACAATGATTCTACAAGGTGGATTATTTTATCTCTATTCTGCAAGTGAAGATATTGAGGCCAGAAGGAGTGACATAATTTTCCCCAAATCAAACAGCTTATAGAGGTTAAAGATGGGATTTAAACTTAAATCCAGGCACATCTATTGTAAGGCTTATACTATTAATCACTATGTTTCAATGTAGTAACATCATAATTAAGTGTCTGACTACACACAGGAGACTATACCAGTTGCGGGTACGGGTGAGGGATATAGGTCAGCGAGGGTTCACTGTACTCCTCTAGAATGGACAAGAAGCTCACTGACTAGTGCAGGTCCCAGGCCCAGAGCTTGGGAAGACCCGGCGGTTCTGGAGCGCAAGCTGGAGCCCAGAGCCTGGCAGCAAGTTACAACCAAAGTCCTTAGAACACCAGAGGCCAAAATCAGAAAAAACCAACGTCTGTCATCAAAGACAAAGAACAGACAGAAGTAATAAATTTATAGGAAAAATATTCTTTCAGAAATCAAGATAATGAAGTAACTGCAATGAAAATGCTAAAGGATCTAGTGGAATAAGTAGACGATGTGGGAGAAGAAATGGGAAACTTTAACAGAGAGATGGAAACGGTAAAAAAGGACAAGAGAAAATATTTTAAAGTGAGAAAATACAATACATGAGAAATTCATTAGCTGAGCTTAACAAAGGTATCAAAAATGTGTAAAAAGGTATAAAAAGTATCAAAAATGAAACATAAAGATAAAAGAGTGAAATAAAATAAACACAACACCAGAGATCTGAGATAAAATATCTAACAGAAGTGAATTAGAGTTTCAGAGGGAGAGTGGGGAGGGAACGAAGTAGAGGAAATATTTGAAGAGACAAGAACCAAGAACTTTTTGATCAAAATGGTGGACTAGGCAGCTCCCCCCTGTCACCTACCAACAGAAACATTGAAAACAAGCAGAAATTTTCAAAACCCACTTTGTCAGAACTCAGGAAAACAGTGAAGAGGTTCCAGTAACCAAATAAATGCTGAAACAAAAAGTCCCTTCAGAGTGGTAGAAAAGTCCCCTCACCTTTGAACAGTCTTGGTCCGGAAGTGGCTGTAGCCTGTGTTCCCAATATGGGCCCCTTTTCCATGGTTGGGGAGTGAGAAAAGTAAAGTCTGATTTGCAAATATCATGTTTGCAAGTGCTTCTCTGCCTTGGGCTACCTGAAGGACTGACACAAGGCGTCCATCCTCTGTTTTGCTGAACTGGAAACTCAGGCTGGAAAAGCAGCTAGCATCACCAGAAAACACTGCAAGTCAAACTAACAACCCTAATCGGATGTGTAGCATGCAAATATTTTCTCCCATCCTGTAGGTTATCTGTTTGCTCTCGTGATAGTTTCCTTGGCTGTACAGAAGCTTTTTAATTTGATCAGGTGCCATTTATTTACTTTTGTTGCTACTGTAATTGCCTTTGGGGGTCTTCTTCATTAATTCTTTCCTTAGGCCAATTTCTGTAAGAGTTTTTCCAACATCTTCTTCTAGAATTCTTATAGTTTCATGCTTTAGGTTTAAGTCTGTTATCCACCATGAGTTGATTTTTGTGAGAGGTGAGAGGTGTGGATCCTGTTTCAGTCTTCTACGTGTGGCTATCCAACTTTTCCAGCATCATTTATTGAAAAAGGATTTTTTTCCGCAGTGTATGTTTTTGTCTGCTTTGTCAAAGATTCAATGGCTATATGAGGATGGTTTTATATCTGGGTTCTCAGTTCTGTTATATTGAACTATGTCTCTGTTCTTGTGCCAGTACCATGCTGTTTTAGTTACCATAGCCTTGTAGTATAGCTTGAAGTCTGGTAAATTGATGCCTCCCAATTTGTTCTGTTTGCTTAAGATTGCTTTTACTATATGGGGTGTTCCCATAAAGGGCTGATAACTGGGATCTATATAAAACTCAGGAAAATCAGCAAGAAAAAAAAATCAAACAACCCCTCTAAAAAGTGGACAAAGGACATGAACAGAAACTTTTCAAAAGAAGACAGACTGATGGCCAGAAAACATAGGAAAAAATGCTCAACATCTCTAATCATCAGGGAAATGCAAATCAAAACCACAATGAGATATCACTTAACTCCAGTGAAAATGGCTTTTATCAAAAATTCTCAAAACAATAAATGTTGGCATGGATAAAGAGATATGGGGACATTCATACACTGTTGGCGGGACTGCAAACTAGTACAACCTCTGTGAAAAACAATATGGAGATACCACAAACAGCTACAAGTAGAACTACCATTTGATCCAGCAATCCCACTACTGGTCATCTACCCAAAGGAAAAAAAGACATTCTATTAAAAAAGACATCTGCACTAGAACATTTATAGCAGTACAATTCACAATTGCAAAGATGTGGAAACAACCCAAGTGCCCATCAATACATGAGTGCATTAATAAAATGTGGTATATGTACACCATAGTGTTCTACTCAGCCACAAAAAACAATGGTGATATAGCACCTCTTGTATTATCCTGGAGAGAGCTAGAACCCAATCTACTAATTGAAGTATCACAAGAATGGAAAAACAAATACCACATGTACTCACCATCAAATTGATATTAATTGATTAACACTTACGTGCACATATAATAGTAACATTCAATGGGTGTTGGGTAAGTGGGAGGGGGCAGAGGGGATGGGTGTATTCACATCTAATGGGATTGGTGCACAGTGTCTAGAGATGGACACACTTGAAGCTCTGACTCAGGTGGGGCAAGGGCAATATACGCAACCTAAACATTTGTACCCCCGTAATATGATGAAATTTAAAAAAAAGAAAGAAAAAAAAAACAACTAATAACTGTAAGATGCCTGTGGCAAAAGCTGACACTTAAGACATACAATAGAGGGCCTAAAGTCAAGAGTAACAGCTAGAGAGAGTATGTTTTACAAAATTAAGACGTTCAAAAGCAGCTATGTATGCTGCCGAACTTAGAAAGCCACGCTATGCCCAGAAAACACATGCTCCAGAAAAGGCCTGAGAGGACCTGTGTGTTCACCTTGGGCTGTTGCCTGGGCTCGGTGCAAACCTGGCCGCCACAGAACCAATCTGCAAAGACTGAAAAAGGTGGTTTTCTCTCCTTCTCCCTACCCTCTTGTTTCGTTTGTTTGGTTTCTGTTTGTTTAATTTCTTGTTTTATGTGTTTTTAGAATCAATGAAATCAAAAGTTGGTTCTTTGAAAGGATCACAAAACCTGTGAAATCTTTAGCTAGACTTACAAGGGAAAACAAAGAGAGACCAACAGACACAAATAACCAAAATCAGAAATTAAAGTAGGAACAGTACTTCCTACCTGAAGGAAAGAAAAAAACATTATACGGGAATACTGTGAAAAATTGTATGTCAACAAATTAGACAAACCAGATGAAATGGAAAAATTCCTATAAACATGCAAATTACTAAACTAACTCAAAATGAAATAGAAACTCTCAAAAGACCTATAACAAGCAAAGAGATTGAGGTAGTAATATAAACCCCCCAACTAAGGGAAGTCCAGGACCAGAAGGCTTCACTACTGAAGTCACTACTGACTGTTATAGCACGCACAAAAAAAAATCATCAGTTTAGACTGACGGGTACTGAGCTCAGAAGAAATGAAGGAGATTCTGCCAGACTTCTGGGATTCTACAGGCAGGAAACAGGCCAGTAAAGCTAATGGGTTGTGAATATGTGCAATCCTTCAAGAAAACGGCAAAATAACTCCAAGGGTGGCTCAGAGGCCAAACAGGCTGATGGGGCCTCCATGGGCCCAGACACTGGGCTGAATGGGGCTTCTGTAGACCTCGAGGGCAGAGCATCAGCCACTGAAAATTATTCTCTGGCCTTGAAACCTAATGGAGTTTGCTCTGCTGAGTTTCAAAATTTCTCAGGGTCTATGACCCTTTTATTCCTTTTAATTTCTCTCTTTTGGATTGGAAATGTCTATCCTATGGCTGTCCTACAATTGTACTCTGAAAGCATATAACTTGTTCTCTAGTTTCACAAGTCCACACAAAGAGAAGAATTTTACCCCAGGATAGACCCTACCCAGACTCTCATCTATACTTGATTTAGATGATTTAGAAAATGAGGTCTTTTAAAATTGATAGTATTAATATTATATGAGGATTTGAACTTAGAGTTGATGCTGTAAAGAGTTAAGGCTTTTGAGCATGTTGGGATGGAGGTGAGTGTGTTTTACACATAGGAAGGAGATAAATTTGGTGGTGGGGGCTGGAATACTGACTGCTGTGGGTAGAATTGTGTCCCCCAAAAGACATGCGGATATCCTACTTCTTGTACCTGTGAATATGGCCTTATTTGGAAATAAGGTCTTTGTAGATGTAATTATTTAAATTAAGGTCATACTTGATTAGGGTAGACCCTAAATCCAATGACTGATGTCCTTATGAAAAGACCATGTGAAGACTCAGAGACACAGACTCAGAGAGGAAAGATAGACATTTGAACACAGAGGCAAAAGTCAGAGTGATGCAGCCACCAGCCAAGAAATGATGAGAATTTGCAATGACCGAAGTGGCAAGGAAGGATTCTTTTCTAGAGCCTGCAGAGAGAGCATGTTCTTGCTGATACTTTAATCTTGGACATCTAGCCTCCAGAATTGTGAAAGAATAAATTTCTTTTGTTTTAAGTTACCCAATTTATGGAAATTTTTTCTGGCTGCCCCAGGAAACTAATACAGCTGCCTATAAAAAAAAACACTTTAATTATAAATATACATATAGATATAAAAGAAAAATAATGGTAAAGGTAGATAAATAATGATAAGACTGACCAAAAAAAAAAAAAAAGAAAGAAAGAAAACACGGGAGTGGCAATATTAACATCAGAAAAAGTAGATTTCAGAGCCAAACAGTAAAAGTCATTTTAGAAAGATGAAAGAGTAAATATATTAAGATAACATGAAAGTTTATAACGTTTGTGTTCCTAATAACAAAATACATGAGGCAAAAACTGAGAGAAATTATATGGAGAAATAGACAATTGTAGGAAATTTCAGTACACTGTCTTAGAAACTGATAGAACAAGTAAATAGAAAATTAAAAAGAATATTGAAAATATGAAAAACACTATCAACCAACTTGACAAAATTAATATATATAAAACATTCCATCCAACAACAGCAGAATACACATTATTTCCAAGTGCATAGGGATCATTTTTCTAGTTAGAACATACTCTGGTCCATAAAACCATTCTCAATAAACTTTAAAAAGATCCAAGTTGTAAAAAATGTTTTCTCTGATAACAATATAACTAAATTGGAATCAAAAGGAGAAAAATCACTGGAAAATCTCCAAATAGTTGTAACTTAAATAACAAACTTTTAAATACATTAACATGAAAAATAGAAAGTATTTGGACCTGAATGAAAATGAAATATATGTCAAAAGCTATGGATGCTGCCAAAGCAGGATTTGGGGACACTTACAGCATTAAATCTCTGCATTAGGAAAAAAACTGGTCTCAGATCAATGTCCTCAGTGTATACCACATGCAACCAGGAACAGAAGAGCAAATTAAACCCAAAGTAAGTAAAAAAATAAATAAAATAATAAATATCAGGACAGAAAGCAAAAAAATAGAAAATCGATAATGTCAAAGAAACCAAAAGTGCATAGGTGATTTAAGAAGATCAATGCAATTGACAAGGTTTTGGTCAGATTGATTACGAAAGAAAGAGAGAATACACAATTGGTCGATATCAGGAGGAAGAGAATGATATAGTGGCATTACTGTAGATTCTAAGGATGTTAAAAGAATAATGAGGAAGTAGAATGATCACCTTTATGCCAATATATTCAACAATTTAGATGAAATGGATAAATTTCTTGAAAGATACAAACTAATAGTCAAAATAAACAGACAATTTGAGTAGTTTTGTATTTATTATATATTGCATATTATATTAATATATATCCAATTTCTTTAATAAATATAAAAATATTTGTACTTGTATAAAGAACCTTCCAGGCTGAGATGACTTCACTGATAAATGCTGCCAAACATTTGAAAAAGAAATAAAACTAAATCTACACAAAATCTTCAAAAAGTTGGAAAGTAGGTAATATCCGCAAAGGCATTCTATGACCCAGCATTATCCTGAAACCAAAACCAGAAATAGACATTACAAGAAAGAGAACTATAGACTAATATCAATATAGTTAACAAAATTCTAAACAAAATGTTTAGAAAACAATATCCAACAATATATAAAAATATTAATACATGATAACAAAATGGGTTTGTCTCAGAACTGCAATCTATCAATTCATTAACACTTGAACATCAATCAACAAAATTCACTACTTACCAAACTAAAAAAACAAACAACAAAAAAAACTCAACCGTTAGAGATAAAGCATTTGACAATTTTAATATCTCTTCCTGTTGCATACTTTTAGCAAAGTAGTAATAGAAGGGAGCACCCTCAACCTGAAAAAGGATATCTCGGAAAAACCCTACAGTTAGCATCAACCTTTGTGGTAAAAGACCGAATTTTTTTAATAAAATCAGGAACAAATCATGGATTTCTTTTTCTGTCACCATCTCTATTCAACATTTTACTGAAGATTTCTGTCAGTACAATAAGGCAAAAATGAAAGATACCACAAGGTGGAAAGGAAGAACTAAAACTGTCTTTAGTCACTGATGTCATAATCATCTTTATAGAAAGTCTAATGGAATCTACAGAAATCTACTGGAATTAATAAGTTTATTAAATAGTAAGTTTATCAAAATTCTAGAATATACAATACAAATAAAATGTTTACCAAAATGAATTTTATTTGTATATACTTGCATCAAACAAAATTGAAGTTTTAAAAATACCATTTACCATTCAAAACATATTACATACTTAGGAACAGATCTGATAAAATATGTGAAATAACTGTACACTGAAAACTACAAAACATTGCTGGAAGAAAATAAAGGAGAGCTAAATAAATGAAGAGATATATCACTTTCATGGATTGGAAGGTATAATATTAAGATGTTAATTGTATTCAAATTAATCTACAAATTCAACATCATCCCAGTAAACACCATAACTTTTATTGTTGATATTGACGAGTTAATTATAAAATTTATTTGAAAAGACAAAGGAACTAGACTAGCCAAAACAACTTTGGAAAAAAACAGAACCAAGTTTGAAAACTACCTGATTTCTAGATTAGTAACTAAGACAGTGTGCATCAGTATATGTGTAGACAAATTAATGAAACAGACTAGAGATTGCAGAAATAAACCCACACACGTAGGATAACTGATTTTCAACAAATATGTAAAGACTATTCAGGGGAAACAGAATGATCTTTTAACAAACACTGTTGGTGCAACAGGGTATCCATATGCAAAAGAAAACAAAAACAAAAAAAAAATCCCCAAACACAAATAAAACCTTGATCTATTCCCTGTACCATATGCAAAAATTAATTCAAAATACGTCATAGGTCTAAATGTAAAAGCAAAAACTAAAAGATTTGCTGGAAGAAAATATGAATTAGGCATAAATTTCTTAGATTTGACACCAAAAGCCCAATCTATTTAAAAAAAAAAAAACTGGTAAATTAAAATTCATCAAAATCAAAAGCTTCTGCTCTTTGAAAGACACTGTTGAAATAATGAAAAGACAACTTCAAGATGAGAATGTGGAGCAAACAAAACTCTATTATACTGCTGGTAAAAATGTAAAATAGGGCTGGGAACAGTGGCTCACGCCTGTAATCATAGCACTTGGGGAGGCTAAGGTGGGAGGATTGCTTGAGGTCAGAAGTTCGAGACCAGCCTGAGCAAGAGTGAGACCCCATCTCTACAAAAAATAGAAAAATTAGCCGGGCATCATGGTATGCACCTGTAGTCCCAGCTACTTGGGAAGGCTGAAGCAGGAAAATCACTTGAGCCCAGGAGTTTGAGGTTGCAGTGAGCTATGATTGACTCCACTGCACTCTAGCCTGGGTGACAGAGTGAAACCTTGTATCAAAAAAAAAAAAAAAAGAAAGAAAAGAAAAGAAAAGAAAAGAAAAGAAAAAAGAAAAAAAGGTAAAATAATACAACCACTTTGGAAAACATTCAGCAGTTGTTCACGGAGTCAAACATATACCTACCCTCTGACTCACCATTTTCACTCCTAAGTATTTTCTCAAGAGAAATAACATTTGTCCCAAAAGACTTTTACAAGATTAATAGCAACTTCGCTCATAGTAGTCCAAATCTGGGGAAAAAAATCCACATTTTCATTAACAGGAGAATAAGTAAACACATTGTAGTATTATATATACTCATTCAATGGAAAATTACTTAGCAATAAAAAGATGTTAACTACTGATGCATACAAAACATAAAAGTAAAAGACAGAGACTACTCTGGACAGTCAGACATAAAAGAGCTCATACCATAGAATTCTATTTAAATGAACGTCTTAAATAGGCAAAACTAACAGGCAGTAGAGGAAGGGGCCTTGGCAGGGGTTGACTGGAAAGAGCCACACAGCATGTTTGGAGGTGACAGAGAATATTCCAGGTATTGTTTTATGTGATGGTAGCATGGATTATGTTATTTTAAAAACTCATAATGTGAACACTTAATAACTATTTATTTAAATTGTACCTCAATAAGAAAAAAAATTGAGAAAAGGAGGAGAGCTACAGATAAGAATTAGCTAGTTTATCAGCAGATTCAATAAGTGCAATTATTTCTCATCTCCAGATGGCAAAATATGAAATTGGGAAATACTTTGAGCTTCAGTACAATGTGAGCAAGACATTAACTAACCCGTGTTACTTACCGTAAACCACTGAGATTTTGGGATTATCTGTTAGTGAGGTATAACCAAGCAAAATATAATTAATAAACACATCAAGTCTTACTGGTTCCCAGAAAAATTGACTGTCTATTTCTGTCATTTAAAAAAAATTGCACTATCTTCAAATGTTTAAAGTAGAAAATATACCAATTACCTGTAATATCTTCTTTGTTTTTACTGTTTTGCTGCATGCTGTTTATTCTTTTTAGTGAGATAGCAAAATTTTACACAGCAGACGCCAAGTGACAGGGAGTGTGGAAATTAATATTGGAGGTGGGAATACGGCAACCCATGGCTTGCGCTGTTTTATTTTTTAGTGCTAGTAACTTAAGACAGTGACCACAGCTGCAAATGGCAATTATTTTGATATTGGTGGAGGGGCACTCTTATGTTTTTTGGATTACTGAAGATTGGAGAAAGAAAGAAAATTTCCCACAATCACCATCCCTCTCCTAATATTCTTCTCTTCAGAAAAATGTTGAGTGTTAAGGTTGGAAAAGGGAAGGGATTAGAAATCAACATAAATTGAATACTATCTACTTGGCATTTTACAAGACGCTTTGTGCACATCATGCTATTGAATTTTCATTTATCTTCATTTAAACATTTAAATTGTCTCTTATCATTACTGTTTTAGAGATGAGGAAACTGGGACTCGTGGATTAAATAATACTGACCTTTCATATGACACAACACGCAGTCTCAAACCCAGTGAGCATGACGACGAAGAGAGTGTTCTACCAGGCTGCCTACCGTTTTCTCTCCTAGAACCATTGCCAAAGGCTCCCGCTCTTGAGCCGGAACCACTTTCTGACCTCCAAACCACCATCCAAGGAACAGGAAGAAAACGTGTTATTTGATTTGTGGTAAAGATAGCACATCAGATTTGTTTAATTGCTTCTTCATTATTTACCTCTCAGAAATACCATCTATTAATCACCTGAGAGTTAATCATACTAAATTTCATCCATTAGAAACAGAAGCCATTAGTCAGAGCACCAACAACAAAGACAGTGCTTATGAAAAGCAGTCGTGTTCTTGGACGTGGGCCAGCATTTACCCAGCTGCCTGTCGGCTAATGACATAGAACAGAATATTCTGGAGTGATGTGGCCAAGAGGAATGAGAAATATTATTTGTTTTCCAAAGAAAACAAAGAGCAAAATGGAAAAATAGTACTCTGGTAAAGTTAAAAAACATGTTCTTTTAGAATTTCTAATCACCTCTGAGTTTTCCCTGGCTCACCAAAGATTAAAAATGTATCAGATGTGGTCTACAAGCCATAAATAGATGCATTATCATGAAGAAGAAACAGTGGGGAATGAAGGCAAAAAAATGAAAACAGTAGAATTCCTCAGAGAGAAGACAACCCAATTGTCTTTCTATTCACAAACAGCGTGAGGACAATAATTACATTTTCAAAAAGACTTACAGTGATCTTTTTAAAACTTTTATCCAACATTATGTGATATAGTATATCACTCAAACCCATCTTTTCCCCTTCCTTCAGCAAGCTAATTGATTTTGAAAGAGTTAAGAGCATTTCTTCATAATAGTGCCATTAAGTATATTTAGGCAATTCTAAAATGCAATCCTATATACACATTAGCAAATATCATTCTTGGGTCCTACTTTATCTAGTAGCAGTTTGTGTGGTGTCTTGTGAGGGCTTCAGAACAACTTTCATATACAACAAATGTTTTCTGCAGTATGTTCCCAAACGATGAGACTCCACCACTCAAGTAACAGGCTTCTGGTGCACATGACTTTCCTACCTGTTAATCTTAAGACTACACTTTAGATCTGGGTTTCTCAAAGTGTCATACTGGGACTCACTGCCACTGAATTTGGGGTGGAGTATAATTCAGAGATTTGAATGTTGTCTTAGTCTATTCAAGCTGTTATAACAAAATATCTTAGACTGGGTAATTTATAGACAACAGAATTGATTGCTTACAGTTCTGGAGGCTGAGAAGTACAAGATCAAGGGGCCAACAGATTTGGCATCTGGTGAGGGTCCCTTCCCCATAGGTAGTACCTTCCTGCTGGATTTTCACATGGCAGAAGGGTAAACAAGCTCCCTCAGGTTTCTTTTATAAGGACACTAATTCCATTCATAAAGTCGGAGCTCTCATGACCTAATCATGCAAAGCCTTTACCTCTTAATACCATGACCTTGAGGGTTACATTTTAACATGTGAACTGGAGGAAAACAATCACTCAGACCATAACAAATGTATAAAATCATAGCCAGGTTTGCAGGTCCTTCCCAGGTATACCAATATCTGAGCACAATTATTTACATGTTCAACATCTTCATTCTTATCAGTCATGTTCAGCTTAACATATGTGACTTTTCTCAAGGTCTTTCCTAAAAATACTCTAAGTGATGCAGTCCAGCAAAATTGGATGGAGCCCAATAAAGAGGAAAAAGAAAAGTACTAGTCATTTTTACCAATATTTCAACTTTTCCTGGTTATTCCCGTGCTATGTTATCTAGAAAGGGGTTCTGACTTGGCCTTATACACACATATATGATAAAAGAAAATGGAAATTTCAGAGGGAAAATATTTGTTGAAGTTTTTTACAATGTGCAAGAAATGTACACATCATCTCATTTACTCTTGTCAGCAATTGTGTGCATACAGTTTGCCTCTCATCTACCAGGGGAATCTGAAGATCAGCCAGGTGACATATTTTGCCTAAATTCATACAGGACTTTAAATCTGCCATTTTTGTTTTTAAAACTTTTGTTTTTGTTACTAAATTATCATGTCTTTGCATATTCCTATCATTTTATAAAGCCATAAGCCTTGCCCTTGAGGAGACATTGGGGGTGTTTGGAATAGCTAAACATCTTCGTACATGCCCTTCAATAGACATACACCAGCGCAGCTCCACATCCAATGCGGGTTGCCATTTGAAATTGTAGGGCTGAGTCCTTGAGTGTAGCAATTCCATGCTAAACTGGGACTCACTCAGAAAGAAGTGGAAAATGTGGTGAGCACATTTGCCATGCCCCTTAGCACACACCCCAGGGCTACCTGACCTTGGGGGTAGGCAGCCCAGCAGGTCCGTGTTGGCCTCACTATTTAGAGTTCACCATTTTCACATAGAAAAAAATAAATTGGAATGTAAGACTGCTCTTTCCCACATTGATGCCGTGTTTTCTACTAGTTTCTATGGTATTTTTCCCCGTATGCCACTGGGCTCCATTCTTAAGGCTTCCTAGTAAAGAATAGACCATACAGTCTCTTTCTGACCTTAGGGAGAAGGTCTCTGACTTTTCCTAAACACCAAATGGTCCCGTATCTGTCAACAATGCCCATCCTAGACAACCAGTAGCACTTACTGTACAAATAACGAATCTCTTGGAGCACCCTTGTGACTCACTTATTGTTGAATCCCCAAATGCATAGGACAGAGCCTGGAATCTAATACGTGCTTGCTCTGTATGTTGTGTTTGTCATTCATACAACAGATATTTATTAAGAATCTTTGTATCAGGAGCTGTGGTGATACTGGGGACACAGGGATGAATAAGAGGCTGGAGTCAAGGGGAGAAATGTGGACACCCAGGTGACCAGACCATGAGTAAAAGGATCAGCTGGGGCACTATGCAATGTGACTGTTCCTTAGAGGGACCTGAATGGGGCAATCAGGTTAATTCTTGTGTCAGGCAAGGCAGAATTGTTAAGGTGAACTAGGAGTTTTTCAGGTGGAAATAGGGGGGCTAAAAAAGACAGCTGGAGACAGTTAAACAGGCCATTGCTCAGAAATGTTTTCCACCTATTATTCTTCCTGGCATTCCAATTTATGAAACGTTCATCCCTAAGAAGTGCAATCTGATTTTAGCCTGTCCATTTGACAACCTTTGACAACTCTGGCAAGCACCAGCAGCTCCTCCCTATCCCAGCCAGCTCAGGTTCCGGCTCCATTCAGCACCCTGCATGATGCCTCATTGCGGAAGTGTCCTCAGACTTCACCACCTGAGTTACGCCTTCCGTGAGATATGCTCAAAGTGCTAATGTTGATCCTCTTCAAGGCAGATGAGAGACCAACTCAGACAGAAATACCAAAGTAAGCAGACGGTGGCAAGCTTTACCCCAGGGCCCAATCCCAGCTAGCTGAGCCAGCTGGAAGTCATACACCAGGCAAATCCAGAGATTTTAGCCTCACATATGGCCCTTGGGACTAGGGAGTAGAATACTGAGGACCTTAAGACGGAAGGCAACATGACAGTGGCAGGAACGAATTCTTTCTTGTGTTTTTACTGATATTAGACCATTTAAAACTATTTTTCTTTGATTTCAAAATTTTCAATTTAATTGTTCTATGCAAGAAAGAAAAACGAAATTAAGTACATACTCATGTTGAGCCATTTTTAAGGACAATCCAGGTAAGGTTCTGAAGAAAAGGAAACTATATTAACAGAGAATAGGGCAAGGGTAGGGAGGACAGAGACAGGGCGGGCAGGGTAGAATTTTCACCAGGCATTCTTGTTAAGTAAGAATAACTAAAACCAAGCCTTGTTTCTGCCATACAAAGTGGAATAACCTGTAAATGCAAGTGTTTGAAAGGTTAGCTCCAGGAGAATAATTGTGACATGAACTAATTCTTCCTGTACCTGTAAAGCAAAAGCAGTCTCCTTACAGACGTGTCTCCATCTTCTTCCCAGCAATGGTGTTTGGAAGTCGGGAGGCAGGCAAAGGCAAGCTCTCAGAGGTGGAATTCCATTTTGGACTTCAGGCTTGTAATCCATAATTTCACGGAGCTTTCAGTAAACACATTCATGAGAATATCTTTCTCTTGTTCCCTTCAGAACCTCGCTTTTCATTCTCTCAGATGATAAATTCCTGCTTCCAGCTATATAAAGACAACCTTACAAGTTTTACACGTATTTTAAATATTACAGCTCAGGTCCTCCTAATTGAAGTCCTGCTTCAGTCTCCTGGTCAACTAACAGACCCAACTCATCACTGTTCAAATTCTGTTTTGTGATTCAGATTCCCCAAATCTTTGACCCTTATTCCAAGAAGGATTAGAATCAGTATCACAAATGAAAGGGAAGCAATATAAATGAACATTCCACTTTGATCTGTCCATTTTGAATATTTTGTGGTGCAAACAGAGAGCAGTGGAGGAGTAAGTGAGTCTTCTTCAAAGCAGCGTCCTAAATAGCATATGACAGCCAATTACTGAGCCCAGCTCAATCTTTCATACTTTCTACTTCAAATGAGGGTGCTAAGGAAGCAGTATTCCTTCCACAGATAACTTCTTTGATGAGAATATTTAAGCATTCGAACTGGAAAAATAGAATTATAATGGAATTACACAAAACACTGTGTGTACCTGCCTTTACTGAAATGATTTTGTCCAAGTATTATTAAGTATTCAGACGGTGCCAGTACATATTAAACCACCTAACTTAAATAAAATCTAGAAGTCACTGGCTGGATATATTAAATATGATTTGAAAAGTACCTAGGTGAATACTGGAAAAGGATGATTTACAGTGAAGCAGAGGTAAAATAATGAAATAATACTTGCACCAAAAAGACACTTTTAGAAGATCTTACTTTATTTAAAAAAATACTCAATAATCACCTTGCAGTTGAAGTTCAAACCTGCGAAACAATAGCCAACAGAAAAACAGGAGATGGATAAGTGGTACTGCTGAGGACATGAGAGGAAGAGAAAGAGGAAAGGAGGAGGAGGGGTGAAGCATATGGGGGAGGGGAGAGAGCCAGGCCAGGACCTGAAGCTGCATGAACTGGCCTGGGACAAATGGGACACATCTCCCAGCGGGAGGGCAGCGGGGTCTGCCAGCAGGATGGCTCCCTTTGACTTAAGTACCGCCTCTTCCACTCCCTCCTCTTACCATATCGCTGGTGAAAGTGGTAAAATACAAACGCCTGTGAGTGAGAACTTTTTGCAAATATTAAAGAAAAGGCAGGAATTTACCTCTGGGTTTTCTAACACAAAATTCAGGCATCACAAAAAGAAGGAAAAAAAATCAATTGATAAATTAAACAAATAGGCAGAAGCCAGGTTCTAATCCAAAATTCATCATGAAAACACAACTCCCTCCTCACGCCACTATCCCACATACATACTTCTGTGGTGATTAAAAACTACTAAACAAGCAAACAGAGCATGAGAGGATATCATTGCATACTGAATGTTAAAATTTTCTAGTATTGCTCATAAGGGTCAGGAGGTTCCAACTGACTTCTGGGTTATGCTGTCTTGGATTTTAACCAGGCAGATACAATTCCAAGTCTTTCTGTACTAAGACCCCTGCTTGGACACTTCCCAGAGCCTTATAAATTAAGAAGGAGATTCTAGAATGGGCAAAACCATGCTTTGTCTGGCAAGATGTTTGACTTGACCTAAGCCTGAAATGACTTCCTAAATGAAATGACATTTGTGGAACCTAATATACCACACACAATCCTGACCTTGACTTTGAGGAAAATATTGTTAAAAACTAAGAAAAATATTGAAGGAACCCAGGAAATTTCACCCCCAAATATGACTCCTTGGTATATAAAGAGTATTTTGAATTAAAGACTCTTAGAGATAAATAGGCCCTTGGAAGGGACTTTCCCTCTATCTGCATAACAAGACAGACCCATCAGGAGAACAAGCAACTTCCCTTCCTTTTCCTGTTATCTCATTATATTGCAGAAAAGAAAATCAAGAATGCAACCAGACCTGGCCCAGATCATTTTAAATGTAATACCTGTCTCTCAGGGTTAATTTAATTTGCAAAGAGAGTAATTTGCAAGTCAATCTGTTTCCCCCATCCATTCTTACTCCCTAGCAACCATTTATTGCCCCTAAACAGAATTACCTGTATTCCTCAGCTCCCTCTCCCCTCTAAAAGGAGGTTATAAAAATTTCTGGATCCCATTGGATTATTCAGTAATCACTCTGTGATTCTCCCCATGCACATGGTAAGTAAACCTCTTCCACTTATTAATTGGCCTTAATTGTGAGTTGACCTTTCAGCTAACCTTCCAGGGGTGAAGGGAAGTTTTCATTCCCCCAACAATACTCTGCTACTTCATGACTGAGTCTTGCTCTTGGCTGTGTCACTGGACTTCTCTGAGTCCCAGTTTCCCTTATATAAATGGAGCATAAAATGTTTACTCTTCATTATGAGTAGTCACTTAAAATGTATGTTATCTTAATTTGTTACCAACATTTTGTTGAAGCTATTTTGATGGGAGACATTTTAATGCAGCCTAAATTTTAAAAAGACAATAAAAAAAGAACAGAGAATATATTGCTTTTTGCCCTCGAGGCAGTATTCATCTTCCACCTCCGTCCACAAGCATGATTTGGTGGCTCTCTTTAACTTTCTCTGACTCCCAGATTGTAACTGTTGCTTTCTTCCTCCTCTGCCCAAGATATACAAGTCCTTCCATCTCTGCACTCACAGACCTGCCTGGACTTAACACGGTGTCTGTGTAAACTTATAGAATGAGCAGAATGCCTCCTTCTATCCTCTACTCTCTATGTCTCATTGCTTTTCCTTCTCTCACGAGACATAATTTATGAGCTAAGCCCCAGCTATGTCATCTGGTGCTTCTCGAAGCTGGATTATAATGCCAGTTACATCTACTTGGACTTTATTTCTCATAAACAATCATTGCAAAAGGATTGAGATTCAAAAATTTGTCCCATTTCTCCAAGGTGTCAACGGAAAAAAAAAAGCCAAACTCTGTAAAATAATTTTAAAGAGATTTATTCTGAGCCAAATTTGAGAACCATGACCCGGAGCCACGCCCAAGTAGCCTTGAGCAAGTGGACTGGCTGTGGCTGGGTTACAGGTTGGTTTTATACATTTCAGGGAGACAGGGGTTACAGGTAAAGTCATAAATCAATACGTGGGAGGCATATATTGGTATGGCCCGAAAAGGTGGGCCATCTCGAAGTGGGGGGGCTTACAGGTTATAGGTGGGTTTAAAGATTCTTTAGTTTGTAATTGGTTAAAGACATGAAGCTTTGTCTAAAGGCTTGAAATGTTTTAACATAAGAGCTGTTTATCAGAGATAAACTACCTGACATATGTTTGTCATGTAAATTGAGGACCTGCAGGTTTGTCTTGCAGAC
>CM052439.1:85639990-85658931 GCA_028533085.1 Varecia variegata | reverse complement strand
TCACATAAAGGGCTGAAAACTAGAATCTATATAGAACTCAGGAAAATCAGCAAGAAAAAAATCAAACAACCCCATTAAAAAGTGGGCAAAGGACATGAACAGAAACTTTTCAAAAGAAGACAGACTAATGGCCAACAAACACATGAAAAAGTACTCAACATCTCTAATCATCAGGGAAATGCAAATCAAAACCACAATGAGATATCACTTAACTCCAGTGAGAATGGCCTTTATCAAAAAGTCCCAAAATGGTACATGTTCGCGTGGATGCAGAGAGATAGGAACACTCATACACTGCTGGTGGGACTGCAAACTAGTGCAACCTCTGTGGAAAGTAATATGGAGATACCTGAAAGAGCTAAAATTAGAACTACCATTTGATCCAGCAATCCTACTGGGCATCTACCCCAAGGAAAAAAAGACATTCTATAAAAAAGACATCTGCATTCGAATGTTTATAGCAGCACAATTCACAATTGCAATGATGTTGAAACAATCCAACTGTCCATCAATATATGAGTGGATTAATAAAATGTGGTATATGTATACTATGGAGTTCTACTTAGCCATAAAAACAATGGTTATCTATCACTTCTTGTATTATCCTGAATGGAGTTGGAGCCCATTCTACTGGGTAAAGTATCACAAGAATGGAAAAAGAAGCACCACATGTATTCACCATCACATTGGTATTAATGGATCAACACTTACATGCACATATAGTAGTAACATTCAATGGGTTTCAGGCAGGTGGGAGGGGGGAGAATGGGATGGGTATATTCACACCTAATGGGTGCTGTGTGCTCTGTCTGGAAGATGGACATGCTTGAAGCTCTGACTCGTGTGGGGCAAAAGGTAATATATGTAACCTAAATATTTATGGCCCCATAATATGCTGAAATAAAAAAAATTTTAAAAAAGAGGGAAAACTTTCTAACTCATTCTATGAGTCCAGCATTACCCTGATAACAAAACCAAACAAAAAACAGTATAGCATAAAATAGCTATAGACTGATATTCGTTACTAATATTGATGCAAGAATTCTTAACAAAATGCTACCAAACCAAATTCAACAACATGTTAAAAGGAAAATGCACTCATAGTCCTAGAGCATTTATTCCTTGGATACAGGGATATTTTAATATATGCAAATCAATTAATGTTGTATGATACATTAACAAAATGAAGGGAAAAACACATGATCAACTTGACTGATGCAAAAAAACTTTGACAAAATTAAATGCAATTGCATGATAAAAGTACTCAAAAGCTAAGCTTGGAAAGAACTACTTCAACATAACACAAACCTACATGAAAAATCCACAGCTAACATCATAATTAATGACTGAAAGATTTTTCTCTAAGATAAGGGAAAAGACAAGTATGCCTGTTTTTGCCATTTCTAGTCAACATTGTACTGGAAGTCCTAGCCATAGAAATTAGGCAAGAAAAAAAGTAATAAAGGGCATTCAAATTGAAAAGAAAGAAGTAAAATTATCTCTGTTCACAGATGATATGACCTTATATGTAGAAAATCCTAAAATTACACATATGCACACAAACACACACAATGTTAGAACTAATAAATGCATTCAGCAAAATTTCATGCTATCAAATCAACACACAAAATACAGTTGCATTTTCATACACTTACGATCAAAACTCTACATGGGAAAATGAGAGTACAATGCCATTTACAATAGCATCAAGAATAATAAAATACTTAGGAATAAACTGGCAAAAATATGAAAAATGGTGCAATGAAAACTACAAAGTGTTGCTTAAAGAAGTCAAAGAGGCACAAATAAATGAAATATATATTATTAATATGTTCATTGATATAGCCTTAATATCATTAAGATGTAAATACTATCCAAAGTGATTAAGAGATTTATTGCAGTCCCTGTGAAAATCCCCATGATGTTTTTTGTAGAAAAAGAAAAATCCATCCTAAAATTTATGTGGACTCTCAAGAGACTCCAAATAGCCAAAATAATCTTGAAAATGAATAACAAAATTGGAGGTCTCACACTTACTGATTTCAAAACTTACTACAAAGTTGCAGTAATCAACAATGTGGTACTGGTACTGGCACAAAGGCAGACATATAGATCAATGGAATAAAACAGGATGCTCAGAAATAAACCCTTGCTTATATGGTCAAATAATTTTTGGCAAGGGTGCCAAGATCATTCAATGGGACAAAGACAGTTTTTTTTTAAATCAAATGTTACTGGGAAAACAGGATATTTACATGCAAAAATGAATTTGGATCTTTACACTATATAAAAAATTAGCTGAAAATGTATTAAAGATCTAAACATAAGAGCAAAACTATGAAACTTTTAGACAATAATGAGAAGAAAATGTTCATGACATTGTATTTGGCAATGATTTTTAAAATATGACATCAGAAGTACAGGCAAATGAAAAAAATAGATAAATTGGGTATTTCAAAATTTTTAATAAATTTTTTAATAAAGAATGTGCATCAAAGGATACCATGAAGAGAGTTAAAGTGAAACCCAAAGAATGGTAGAAAATACGTATGAAACACATGTCTTATGGAAGATTAATATGCACAATACAAAAAGGGCTTCTACAATTCAACAACAAAAATCCAAAAAACTCATTGTAATATGGGCAATGGATTTAAGTAGACATTTCCCCCAAAACAATATAGATATATCCAATAAGCACATGGAAAGGAACTTAACATAACCGATTAGTAGTGAGATGAGATCAAAACCACAGTAAGATAGCACTGACACATGTTAGGATGGCTATTACTAAAGAAACCGATAGAACAAATGTTTTTGAGGATGTGGAGAAGTTGGAATCCCTATGCATTGAGGTGGAAATACAATATGGTACAGCTACTATGGAAAACAACATGAATGTTTCTCAAAATTTTAAACATAGAATTACCATATGATCCAGCAATTCCACTACTGAGTATATACCCAAAACAATTAAAAGAAGGGACTTAAACAGATATTTGTACACCAATTTTCATAGCAGTATTATTCACAATAGCCAAAAAATGGAAACTACCCAAATGTTCATCACTGGATAAATGAACAAGCAAACTGTGGTAGATATATACAATGTAATATTATTTAGCCTTAAAAAGGAATGAAATTCTGATATATGCTACAACATGGATGAATCTTGAAGAAATTATGCTAAAGGAAAGGCAAAAAAGGACAAATATTGTATGATTCCACTTTTATAAGGTATCTAGTGTGGTCAAAGTCATAGAGACAGAAAATAGAACTGTGGTTGCTAGAGACTTGGGGAAGTGGAGAATTGGGAGTTCTTGGTTAAGAATATAGAGTTTCAGTTTGGAAACTCAAGATGGATGGTGGTGACCGTTGCACAGCAACGCGAATGTACTTAAGGTCACTTAAATGTACACTTAAAAATGGTTAAAGTCATCAATTTTATGATGTATAATTTACCACAATAAAAAGTGATTTTCAGAATCTTTAGAAAAAAACACCTACATGCTATTCAAAACAGAGTTCGCTATTTGAGAACACATAAAAGTTGAAAAGAAATGACAAAAATCTTATACACTTGGTGTATAAAGTACGGATTGGCTAGATGATCATCAAGGTAATTTTCTTTCCCTACCAGACAAAAAGCTGCATTTTGTTCTATAGGCTGCGTCGCAGTTAGGTTAGAACATGACTGAGTTGTGACAAATAGAAAGCAGGGGCATGTGCCATATGGCTACACTCCAGCTTTTTCCTATAAAATCCAGCCAATCACAACCCCCTTCCTCTTACCTGGTTTTGGTGGGATATGCATGCACCCTGGGTCCCTGCAACCATTTGGAAGACAGACCAAGAACCTCTTCAGGCTATGGCTCTAAGGAGAAAGGTAGAAAATGAATATTGGTAGTGTGTGAGTTACTTCTAGGGCTAACAATAGAAGAAAGCAAGAATCAATTGATTTGGAAGCAGAAATAAAAGTGAATATAAAAAGAGTGCAAAAAGTGAGGGCTATAAAGAGTTTAACAAGTTTTTTCTAGACCTACGTGATGGGAAAAAGCCTTTGGGCTACAAAGGTACAAAGATTCAGCCCCATAGGAAAGATCTGATGATGAGTGTGCCCTTCTTATCCAAGCCTCATGGCCTCAAGGTAACTGTCATTAACGTAAAAGATAAGTAAATGTATAAATTAAAATTTTGCCTAGAAAAAATGTGATGTGTCTTGATTTGTTCTTTTTGCTTAAGGTTGCTTTGGCTATATGGAGTCTTCTCTGGTTCCATACGAAGCATAGAATTATTTTTTCTAGATCTGAAGAAAATGATGTTGGTATTTTAATATGGATTTCATTGAATCTGTTGATCACTTTGGGTAGTGTAGACATTTTAACAATGTGATTCTGCTCATCCGTGAAACGTTTGTACCCCCATAATATTCTGAAATTTAAAGAAAAAGAAAAAATTTTGATGTGGTTACTGAAAAATGGAAGCTAGATCAGACACCTACTAAATTTTTATTGTTGGTTTTTGCCTCTGTTTTAGTTTTTGTTTTTTACAGCAATGATGTATACATTTTCTTGTTTATTAAAACAAACCAGGAAGTTTGCCAAAAATGCAGTTTCTTTGGCATCATTGCAACAGAATCTACTAAGTCTGAAATGTGCCTCAGGAATCTACTTTGTTTTTTATACTGTCTCATTTGAAATAATTTCTGAATTACAGAAAAAATATAAAAATAATACAAAAAATGCCATATACACTTCACCCAGATTGTCCAGTGTTAATAATTTAAAACCACATTATTCTCTAATTCTAAATCTTAGATTTGATGTCTCTCTAATTATTTTTCTGAACAATTTGAAACTAAATTAGAGATGTATGCCCCTTTACTCCTAAATACTTAAATGTATATTTCCTAAAAACAGAAACCTTGTGTTTTATAACCAGCTATTATCAAAATCATGGAATTAATATTTAATATATACAATATATTAGAATTAATTTATCATTCTTATTCAAATCCTACCAACTGATCCTCCAGAATATTTTACTGAAAAACAAAATCTGTTCCAGAATCCAATTCAGGATCCTACATTATGTATAGTTGTGTGTGTCTTTAGTCCCCTTTAATCTGAATTGTCCATTCCTTGATATTTTTAAGAATTTGGGCCATTTATTTCACAGAAAGTTTCTCAATTTCTGTTTAAAGTTTCCTTGTGATTATATGCAGTTTATGCTTTTTTCCTGAGAATAAAAGTGATACTTTGTCCTTCTTGGTACATCATATCAGTATCAGGAGTTACATATTATTTCCTACACTATTTCTTGTAATTTTACTTTTGATCGCTTTCGTTAAGGATGCCTTTGATCACTTTGGTTGAAGTTGTGTCTTCCATATTATGTCACTGTAAATTTACTGTTTCTCCTTTGTACTTAATAAGTACATTGTGGAAAGATAATTTGACTATGCAAATATTCTACTTCTCATTAAACTTTCATCTACTAGTTTAATATCTATTGGTGATTCTTGACTTATATAGTTATTACTGTGGTGTTTGCCAAATGGTAATTTTCTAATTCCATCATCACTTCTATGTTTTTTAGTTTGCATTATACTCTAAGGGAGAACTTTTCCCTTGCCTTATATTCTAAGGGAGAACCTTTCCCTTTTCCTCATTTATTTGTGTATGTGTTTATTTATATCAATACAAACTTACACACTGTCATTTGATTGCACAATTTATGATCCATTTATAACATAATTTATTTTGATGCTTGAATTGGACAAGATTTGCCCAGCAAGAGTCCTTTCAAGTTTACTCCTATGTCCTTTTGACACGCCCCCATTATAATTTTAGCATAATCTTAATTTCTGTCAAAATAAGATATGTCAGGTTCATCCTGTATTTTCTCTGCTCCATACTTTAGTAAACCTCAGGAATCCAGAGGTGTGGAATTGTGATAATCCACATGTTGGATGGGAACCAGCTGTAGGTAGACATAAATGATAACCTGGGGATTGCTGGGCACAAGCTGATGGGATTTAAATGGGGAAAGGAAAAGACCAACCAGATATTGAGCCGTTTGTAAAAGAAGACTTGGTTCTTTTTAGTGAAGAGTAGTATTTAGAAATCAGGATCCCGTATTCAGGTGAGCTAATTGTTACAGGAATAATGTTGCTTCTGGCAAATATATTGAGGAAATCTAATGACTGTCTTGGATTTTTCCCAAACTTATAGACATAAAAGGTATATTAAATATGTTCCTTTTGAATTTTCTAGTTGTGAGTGAGGATAAACATGTTTCATGTGTTTATGGGAAATTGTCCTTTTTTTCTATTTTATTTTTTTTTATTTCAGTATATTTCAGGGATACAAATGTTTAGGTTACATATATTGCCTTTGTCCCACATGGGACAGAGCTTCAAGCATGTCCATTCCCCAGACGGTGCACACTGCACCCATTAGGTATGAATATATCCATTCCCTCCTCCCCGCTCCCATCTGCCTGACACCCAAAGAATGTTACCATTATATGTGCCCGTAAGTGTTGATCAGTTAATACCAATGTGATGGTGAGTGTATGTGGTGCTTGTTTTTTATTCTTGTGATATTTCATTTAGTAGAATGGGCTCCAGCTCTATCCAGGATAAAACTAGAGGTGCTAGATAACCATTGTTTTTTGTGGCTGAGTAGAACTCCATGGTATACATATACCGTATTTATTAATCCACTCATATATTGATGAGCACTTGGGTTGTTTCCACATCTTTGCAATTATGAATTGTCCTGCTATAAACATTCTAGTGCAGATGTCTTTTTTATGAAATTTCTTTTTTTCCTTTGGGTAGATGCCCAGTAATGGGATTGCTGGATCAAATGATAGTTTTACTTTAGCTCTTTGAATTACCTCCAAATTATTTTCAACAGAGGTTCTGCCAGTTTGCAATCCCACCAGCAGTGTTTGAGTGTCCCTATCTCTCCACATCCATGCCAACATTTATTGTTTTGGGAATTTTTGATAAAAGCCATTCTCACTGGAGTTCAGTAATACCTCATTGTGGTTTTGATTTGCATTTCCCTGATGATTAGAGATGTTGAGCACTTTTTCATGCGTTTGTTGGCCATTAGTCTGTCTTCTTTTGAAAAGTTTCTGTTCATGTCCTTTGCCCACTTTTTGATGGGGTTGTTTGATTTTTTCTTGCTGATTTTCCTGAGTTCTATATAGATTCTACTTATCAGCCCTTTATGTGATGTGTAGCATGCAAATATCTTCTCCCATTCTGTAGGTGGTCTGTTTGCTCTGGTGATAGTTTCCTTGGCTGTGCAGAAGCTTTCTAATTTGATCAGATTCCATTTATTTACTTCTGTTTTTGCTGTGATTGCCTTTGGGGTCTTCTTTGTAAATTCTTTCCCTAGGCAAATGTCTTTAAGAGTTTTTCCAACATTTTCTTTAGAATTCTTATAGTTTCATGTCTTAGGTTTAACTCTGTTATCCACCATGAGTTGATTTTTCTGAGATGTGAGAGGTGCAGATCCTGTTTCAGTCTTCTACATGTGGCTATCCAGTTTTCCCAGCATCATTTATTGAATAAGGATTCCTTTCCCAGTGTATGTTTTTGTTTGCTTTGTCAAATATTCAGTGGGTATATGAAGATAGGTTTATATCTGGGTTCTCCGTTCTGATGCATTGGTCTATGTCTCTGTTCTTGTGCCAGTACCATGCTGTTTTAGCTACTATAGCCTTGTAGTATAGCTTGAAGTCTGGTAAATTGATGCCTCCCAATTTGTTCTTTTTGCTGAAGATTTCTTTTGCTATTTGGGGTCTTCTCTGGTTCCATATGAAGCATAGAATTATTTTTTCTAGATCTGTGAAGAATGATGTTGGTATTTTAATAGGGATTGCATTGAATCTGTATGTCACTTTGGGTAGTATAGATGTTTTAACAATGTTGATTCTGCCAACCTATGAGCATGGTATGGTTTTCCACCTGTTTACATCCTCTGCTATTCCCTTCCTCAGTATTTTGTATTTCTCCCTATAGAGATGTTTCACCTCCTTAGTTAAATATAGTCCTACGTACTTTATTTTCTTTGTTATTGTGAAGTGTATTGAGTCTTTGATTTGTTTCTCAGTTTGACTTGTTGGTGTATAGGAATGCTACTGATTTCTGTACATTGATTTTATAACCTGAGATTTGCTGAATTTGTTTATGAATTCTAGTAGTCTCATGGCCCAATCTTTGGGGTTTTCTAGATATAAGATCATATCATCAGCAAAGAGTGATAGTTTGACCTCCTCTTCCCACATGCATGCCCTTGATTTCCTTCTGTTGTCTGATTGGTCTAGCTAGGACTTTCAGCACTATGTTGAATAGAAGCGATGATAGAGGGTAATCCTGTCTGGTTTTAGTTCTAAGTGGGAATGCTGTCAATTTTTCCCCATTTAGTATGATGTTTGCTGTGGGTTTGTCATATATGGCTTTTACATTTTTAGGTAAGTCCCATCTATGAGCATTTTATTAAACATTTTTATCATAAAAGGGTGCTGAATTTTGTCAAATGCTCTTTCTGCATCTATTAAGAGGATAATATGGTTTTTGGTTTTACTTCTATTTATGTGGTGAATTACATTTATAAATTTGCATATGTTGAACCATCCCTGCATCTCTGGGATGAAGCCCACCTGGTCGTGATGGATTATTTTTTTGATAAGCACCTGAATTCCGTTTGGTAGGATTTTGTGGAGAATTTTTGCAATCATACTCACAAGGGGTACTGGTCTGTAGTTTTCTTTTTTTGTTATGTCCTTTCCTGGTTTGGGTATCAGGGTGATGTTGGCTTCATAAAACGTGTTGAACAGCATTCCTTCCTTCTCAATGTTGTGGAATAATTTCTGCAAGGTAAGCATCAGTTCTTCTTTGTAGGTCTGTTAAAATTCAGATGTGAAACCATCTGGTCCAGCACTTTTCTTTTTAGGAAGGGTTTTTCTTGCTGCTTCAATTTTGTCCTTGATATTGGTCTGTTCAGGAATTCTATTTCTTCCTGATTGAGCCTAGGGGGGCTGTGTGTTTCTAAGAATTTTGTTCATTTCCTCCACATTTTCAAGTATATGTGAATACAGGTTTTTATAGTATTCATAAATGATATTTTGTATTTCTGTGGTATCAGTTGTAATTTCTCCTTTTTCATTCCTGATGGAGCTTATTAGAGTACTTTCTTTTCTGCTTCTCATTAATCTATCAAGAGGCTTGTAAATTTTGTTTATTTTTTCAAAAACTAACTTTTTGTTTTATTAATGTTCCATGTAGTTTTTTTGTTAATAAGTTCATTCACAGCCTGAGCTTGGAGTGCTGCCCTCCCATGGGGGGAAGGTTGCCCCTCAAGCATGCTGCAGCTTGGACCCACTCTGATCTGCCTCTGAAGGCACATACACCTCAGTAGACTTTTTCAGAAATATCCCTTCTGTGCCCCCAGGCAATGCGATTGAGACCTGGGTGTATGGGATCTGGCCTGCAGGCCTGTCCTCCCAGCACCATAGATCAACCCCTGACCCTGCCAGGGAGAAAACTGCTGGTCTTAAGTCACCCACAGGGGTGACCAAGCTGGATCAATGTCTCTCTGTCTCAGGGTTTGCCCCATTCTGCTGGAGTCCCCAGGCAAGTGGCACCAGGGAGGGCCAGTGGGTAGGGAGCTCACAGAGTACCCGTCAGTCCACTGAAAGTCCCCAAAAGGAAAGGTCCCATTCCCTGTGGATGCCTCTGGGTGGTGGCTTAATTGTCTCTCTCTCTCTCTGCTGCCACAGGTAGGGAAGAGGGAGGGGAAAATGAAACAATATGGTGCTTGCTGATGGGCTTGGGTCTGTGGGGCAGAACATGTCCTGAAGTCAGCTGGGAGCCCAGTGTCCTGTCTGCAAGAGGCTCACTGCTTACTGGTAGCAGCCATCTCTGGGCTGGTGTTGGCAAAGCTATCCAGCAGTTTGGGAGCCCACCAGCAGTCTGAGATGCAAGGGACAGGAAATTTAAAAGCTCCACCTACTCTTGTTACTGGTCTCTCCAAGCGTCTCAGGGTTTAGACCCTACTGATGGTGCCTTTCTCCTGCCAGTTCTGCTCCACAACCTCTTCCTGTGGTGTCTTCCATAGGTTGAGGCACCCTTCCTTCCAACCCTCATCCAATCTATGTTTGTCTGCCTATTTGTTTTTTCACTTTCATCTAAAATCTTTTCTTCTTGCAAAGATACTCTGGCTGGATTTGTTTCTCATCCGTCATCTTGCCTCTCTCCTGGAAATTGTCCTTATTTTTGTGAAAAATAATCATCATTTTGCCCATTTTTAAATCAGGTTTTTTTTTAAGTCTGTTTTTCTTCTTTAATGCAAAGTTCCCCCCTCACTTATTTATAGCCATATTTATCAATCTTTTCTTTTACTATAAATGGATTTTGAATATCACTGTTGGAAGACTTTATGCCCAGGTTATAAAGGAAATCAGTCATTTTTTTCAAATGCATATATGATTTAATTTCTTTTTAAGTTCCCTGATATGTTTATTCTTATGTATGATAGAGGGGTAGATATAATTTTTATTTTTTTTACATACAAACCAGTTGTTCCAGTACTGTTTCTTAGTAAGTACAACTGATAGCAGTGTTGTAAACAGCACAGTGTTTTGAGATAACAATTCTTATCATATGCTAAAATTTCATGTATATAAGTTTTCTCTTCTTTTCCACTAGTCTGCTTATCTAGTCATCAGCCAGTGTATAGTAATCTAATTAATAAAGTTTTACAATATGTTTTATAGAACACTTACAGTATGTCTGATGGGCTAGTTCCTTCCTATAGCTTTCTTTTTAAATATTTTCCTGTTCTTTTTGTGTGTATGTTTTTCATATGAACTTGTATAGTCCATAAAAAGTCAGAATATTTTTTGAGAATGAATTAGTTATCTCATTTACCTTATAAGAACTGACATCTTTACAATATTGAGTCACCCTATTCAATAATTTTATTAGTTCATGTTTACTTGTCCTTCAGGAGTGTTTTAAAGTTTTTGTATATAGGTGGTGCACATTTCTTATGAAATTTATTTCCAAGTATCTTTTTCTTGCTATTATTGAAAATGCAATTTAATCAAACATTATATTTAATATCTTCTGACTAGTTATTGTTTAGGTATGTGAAAGTTATTGATTTCTATGTATCAATTTTATATCTTCCTACCTTACTAAAAATTTTTGTCTTTTTGAGTTATTTTTATTACTGATTTTCTAAGATTTGCCAGTTGTAGTACTATATCAGCTACAAATTAAGATGGTATTATTTCCATATATGTTTTTGATTCTTGTATCTCTAATCTATCTTTCTTACCTTATTCCATTGGCTAATTCCTCTTCAAAACCAGCGGGCAAATTTCACTCCCGTTGGCTAAGATCGAATCTTATGTAATATAATGTAATCATGCGAATGACTATTTTATCACCTGCAGGGATCTCATCCACCCCCAAGGGGAGGAGACCTATATGAGCATGTACCCCAAGGTGGGGGAACCTGGAGGGCCTTCCTAAAATTCTTTCTTCTATGGTCTACTCTTAATCCCCACTGATTTATACCCCTCCCAAATGCAAAAAACATCCATTCTTTCCCAAGGTTCCTAAGGGTCTCTTCTCATTACAGCATCTGCACCAAATAAAAAAAAAAATCTCATATCTAAATCTAAATTTAATAGTCACACAAATTCACAGTCCAAAATTGCTTCCAATCTCAAACCTAATTCAGATCCAGTTGTGGGTAAGTATCCAGGACATAGGGCATTTTCTTTGTCATTTTTTAATTGATTTATAGGAGTTATTTATATTTTACTTTCATATACATGTAGAGTTTAAATATCTCCTCCCCGTTTGTGGCTTATCTTTTTGCTTTCATTTGGAAATGTGTTAGGAATACAAAGTCTTAGGCCAGATCACAGATCTAATAAATCAGAAACTCTGCAGTATATCCAGAAATCTGTGATTTCACACAGCCTACAGATGGTTCTGATATATGCTCAAGTTTTAAAACCTCTGGATTAAGCTAAACAATCCTGATCACTCACTAAGTCTCAGACCACTAATCCCTGATCACATGAGGTGATTCACTAACTGTGATGGCTGAGCTGGAGCTGAGTCAAACTTCAATTGTACCCTGACCACTGATCAAGGCAGAAAACGAGCTGGTACTTTCCTAACCCTGAGTTGCATTTCCTATTCCTCACAGCTCACAAATTAGGGTTTCTCTGCTGGAATTTGAACTCTGAAGTGCATTGTCTCAGAGTATGGCAGCACAAGGGGAACCGTGCACCACATACTGTTTCATCTTTGTGAATGTTTTCTCGAAGATCACTAGGTCAGCGTGCCTATAGCATGAGCCCAGCTTGGCCATTTGCCTTTGTTTATAAGATAGTTCCTTAATTCTTATTACTAATGTTTTTATATTTCATTTACTTAAATTATCTGTTTCTTTTGTGTACATGGAAATTAATATTTTTTTAGCCTCTTTGCTAACTTCATTTATTTATTCTAATAATTTTTCTGCAGAGCCTTTGACTTTTTATATAGTCAGTCATATCATTAGTGACTAAGAACAAATTTATTTTTTCCTTTGTATCCCTTTTACATTCCGATTACATTTTATTCTTTCATTGCACAGGGTAAGACATTGAAGATAAATACCTCTAATATGTTTCATTAAAAAGAATAATATTTGCTGTAGGTTTAGGATCAGTATACTATATGAGTTAAGAAAGTCTTTTTATATTTCTAATTTGCTAAGGTGTCATGAATAATCTTAAAAGTTTTTCAGATGGTTTTTCTGCATCTTAAATATTTTCTACTTGAATTTGTAATTATGATAAATAATTTCCAGAGATTTTCTAATATTGATCCATCCTTGAATTCCTGACATAAAGCCAAATTACTTATTATGTATTACTGTTTACAAATGCAGCAAGATTTATTTTGTTAACATTTTGATTTTTTTTTATAAGTTCATGAGGGAAATTGTATCAGGTTTTCTTTTACTGCCCTGTTTCTCTTATCAAATTTAAATCATCAGTATAGAATGAGTTGGAGAATATTTCCTATTCTCTTCATATCAGAAATAATGTTACGTGATTAAAAGCATGCATTCCTGAAGGTTTGGCATGGCTCACCTATCGAGTCATGAGAGCCTACTGTTTAATTTGTGTAAAGAATTTAAAGCATTGCTTTGTTTTCTTTATTATTACAATTTAGTCATTTTGATAGTATTTTACTCATGGACTTGTTTGGTGATCTTATTTTTGATATCTTAAAATATTTCCTGTATGGATATTTTATATTCTGCTTTTGACAATTTCAATATCTAGTGTCTCAGGTACCTAAATGTGCAGTTATTTGCTTCTTCTCTTACTCCCGACTTTTTTTTTATACATCTGGTAAAAACTGACCGTGAATCTATATATGGTCAATCTTTCTCTGTGTAATCCTGAGGGCCTTAACTGTGGATACTAACAACCAGAAAGGAAATTCATTTGTTTGTACCAGGATCTAGATTTTGTGGGAAGAAGATGATTCTTTAAGGGTCCTGGCCAAAATGCTCCTTGGAGATTCTGCCCCCCGCATTGAGAGTCCAACTCTAATTTCTTGATCCCTGTAGTGGTGTCATTTTTTGCCCCCAGGACAACCTCAGCTTTAAAATTAATCTGCTGCTCACTCTTCCCCATTTAAGTTTCAGTTCAAGGATTTGTTTAACAGTAATTGGCAATATCTCTTCCCAAAGTCCAGCAATGTTCTTGAAAAAGGGCATTTAAGAGTCTGCTTTATCAAGCATCCTGCTGTTTTCTTGACAGGTCAGCTCTTCAAAGGATCCAGGTAGGCAAACAGATGGAAATGGAACTTTTATAGATTTTTTAAAAGAATTGCTGTGAATATAGACTTTAATCTCCAGAGTGCATTTATACTAATTGGACATCATAGATAGCAGTATTCAACGATACATATGTATGTAAATATATTTGAATATTACTACTTCTTGTAGTAAGACATATATTTGTGTAAAACATTTAGTTTTTATGTCACCAATTATTCTCAAATTTGTGTTTCCAGCTTAATCTCTCCAGTAAGAATGACATAAATTTTAATGGGATTATCAACATTTTCATTTGGATATCTAATAACTTGATTTTAATGTATTTTAATATCAAAAAAGAACAATAGGTTTCCCAGCTTCACATACGTCTTCTGTTCTTTGTCATCTCGGTCGATGGTAAAAAAGCTTTGTCCTTGAAGTTTCTTTTTTCTGTAATCTCTCATTCTTATTCATAGGTTTAATCATTCATTTCATAGGCAAACTCCTTTATGTCCATCTCCAAAATATATTTTCAGTTGTTCAATGACTCTCCATTTCTGGGGCTGAAAACTTAATTTTAGCCATCTAGACCATAGCTATTGCCTGTAAATGAACTCAACTTCTTGGCTAGGTATTGAGGAAACCCATGTGATCATTTCTGAAAAGTGGGCTTCAAGATTTGAAGTCTTGTTTGCTTGCTGTTTATCTGGACATCTTGGAGTCCAACAGGGGCAGGTGAGTTTTTGCAGTTTGATGAAAAGATATGGTACATTGCTTCAAAATAATAAAAAGGGTGGGGAAATTTCCCAGGAAGAGACTAAAGTGATCTGCCATTGAAGAAGAAAAATGTGAAATTGAAGCAAGATGAAAAATGGGAATTGAAAGTTTTAGCTCTTCCTTGAGGAATTTGGCCGCAATTGCACAGCTTGCCTTGTCTAGGTCCCAAACTTACTCATAGTCTCTCACTCTTCAAATGTGGCAAAGTTCGTCAAGTACAGGATGGAAGAATGTACCCAGGACAGGTCCACTAAATGTCAACAGAGGATAAGTGATATTCAAATGGTGTATATCAAAGACATCATTTAGAGCACGTTGAAAATAAATTCTAGAGAAAAATACACACAGCTTCTCTCTCTTGGGTGTGTCTGATCACGACCAGAGTATAATACTATTGAAGGTCATGGATGCCAAATGACAGAGAACATACAGGCTAGCACAGTGGTTTAAAGCAGCAGTCCCCAGCCTTTTTGGCACCAGGGACCAGTTTCATGGAAGACAATTTTTCCACAGACCCCAGGGGGGAGGGGATGGTTTCAGGATGATTCAAGCACATCAAATTTATTGTGCAGTCAAACCTCTCTGCTAATGATAATCTGTATTTGCAGCTGCTCCCCAGCACTAGCATCACTGGCTCAGCTCCACCTCAGATCATCAGGTGTTAGATTCTCATAAGGAGCACACAACCTCAATACCTCACATGCACAGTTTACAGTAGAGTTCACGCTCCGATGAGAATCTAATGCCTCAGCTGATGTGACAGGAGGCGGAGCCCAGGTGGTGATGTGAGCAATGGGGAGCGGCTGTAAATAAGATGAAGCTTCACTCTTGCTTATCCTCTGCTCACCTCCTGCTGTGCGGTCCCATTCCTGAAAGGTCACCAACTGGTCCTGGTCTGCAGCCCGGGGGTTGAGGACCGCAGAGTTAAAGGAAAGAGCAGTGGCTTTGTATCCAGGAGACCCTGGTGGAAATCTAGACTCTGCCACTGATAAGCTGGGCTGGCTTGAGCAAATTATGCAACCTCTTTGAGCCTCAGCTATATCATCTGTAAAATAAAAAATAATAGTAATTTTTATATATAACTGCCAACTTTACTGTGATGAATAAATGAGAAAGCAAGTAAAAGCAACTTCCACTTTGTCATTATAGGCATCACATAAATGTGGATTCTTTTTCCTCCTGTTCCTCTGAATGTAGTTGGTGGTGCACAATGTGTGTTCTTGTATACATGTGTGTATACATGTGTACATGCATGGGTCTGTATATGTATCTGAGGGCCGGTGTTTTGTTATATTTGGAAGGTGGAGAAATAGTACTATGTGTTACAGGAAGGTAGTGTTTTGTCTTTGTTTTTGTTTAGAAATGTAAACTGTACTAGTTCTATCTTGCAAACTTTATGCTTCCTGAACTTTGTGTGTTAATTTCTTCCAGGCTGTGTGCATAGTAATTAGAGTCCTAAAGGTTCTGAGCAGTTCTCTAATAGCAAAGAAGGACAAATGTCTTAGAGCTATGAGAAAATGCTGCTAAATTTAACATCTAGCAAGTCCCACCCTCTTTTTAACTTTCTAAGATTTATGGCACACATGACATTAGCTTGAAAAGTAGGAGAGTCTCTTCACACTGGTTCATCTCAAGGAGTTTGACCTTGACACTCAACTCCCCCTGATTAAATGTCTGCTCTGAATAATGAGCCTTCTAAGAACTGAGTCTCCTTAAGGATGGGACACTAATATCATACCATTCTTTTCTTCTGGTGCAAACCACCCTGAATCTCAAGGTGACTTTTTCAGGGCGGCATAACTCAGTGTTACTAAACAGTCACTGGAAAGGTGTAGATGCACACCTATTGCCTGGTGTCAGAGGACGAACAGGAAGAGTTGATAGTTCTCAGTGCTCCGGCAGCAGCAGCTCTGCTATCTCTGCCTCATTTCCCCTGTGGGCTTCTTGCCCTGGACGAGAAATTCTTTTCTGGGTACACTCAACACTTCGGAGCCCCATGACCCCTGAATCCCAGGATGATCTAGAAGAGACTAAAGACTCATCCTATTCTAGTGGCCTTTAGAAACCTAAATAAAGCACCAAGAGCTGATTCAAACCTGAGAGAGAATAAAAAGATGCAAATGTGGAGGAAAAAGCTGTCTTTGCCACCATGCCTAATAAATAATTCCATTCCCACATTTAATAAGCATCTGCTACATGGCCTGTGTTATGCTAAGAACTGAGATGACAGGGGTGAAATCAAACATGCCCTGTCCTCATGAAGTTACAGTCAAATGGCGGTGGGAGGGAGCTACCTGCTTTGCAGCTTTTGACATTGACCAAACACAGTTTGTATTTTACTAGGACTTAATTTCTAGTTCACTTTGACAGGGCTCAGCCAACCAACCATGCCTCCCTGAGACTTGCATCATTGCTGTGACCCTGAGAAACAGGCACAGTGGAGGCGACAGCTTTGAAAGCCCAGGCGTGGGGGGTTATGGTCCTCAGTGGCAGCATCCAGTCTCCAGAGCTGTGAGCTACGACATCCTCTGCTCAGCTGTGGTGGTGACAGTGCCCTCACAGGCTGGCTCTGGGGCGGTTACTGGCCATGTTCTTTGTTCCTGCTTTGTATCTAAGCCTGGTTCCCTAGCATTCTCTACAACTTTATGGGCTACCCAATACCCTTTCAGTAATTTGCTTGCAATTTAAACAAACTGTTGTCAGTTTCTGTTATTGCTCCCTATTGCTGTTATTTCTTGCTAGTAAGAATTCTATCTGATAAAAACATGGTGTGTATGTGTGTGTATATGTATGTATACAACTCTCCATAAAATGTTAAATTATAAGAATGTTAAAATGATGAGGATCTACTCAAATATAAACTTCATAAAAGCAGAATTTTCTGTGTTGATTTCTCTGTTGTACCAGACATTCCATAAATATTTGTAGAGTAAATGAATGAATAAGTGAATGAACAGATTTTTGTTACTTGAATACCTGGATGCATACAGCTTGGGTTAACCTTTTCACCAATTGGTGAATTTGGACCCCCCACAAATTTTTACATAAATTACTCATGTTTTGAATAACTTTGTGGCTGTCTACTTTCAAATCTCCCACAAATATGCAAATACTTGACATTACCATGTCTGAGTTGCAGAGTCACGCTGCTAGCTCAAAATGCCTGAGGGAAATGCAGATGTCCTCGCCTCTGCACACCCCAGTCTTCTAAAGAATAGTCTTCCTCTCTTTCTGGGGCAAATACAAACCTCAAGATAAACCTTAAAGCCCCCTGCATTACTGAGATGGGATGCAAGGGGAAAAAGGAACAAGTTTCTGCTAAATAATTGGTCATGTCCTTAATGTCACCGTTTTGTTTCCTGTTCCTTACTCACATAATGCGGAGGTGCGGGAACACACAGGGCTGTGCATAGATCCACTGCTTTTGTTCTGCACATGTTACACTGGGAAAGAGCCATAAACAGAAGCCAAACTCTGACTCTGCAGCCTGCTTGCCTACAGCACGACAGCACCCATTGCCGGCTGTCACCCGCCAAGCTCCCGCCTGCATAGCCAAGCAGCAGATGTTGAGTGAGCCTTGCCTGCATCCCCACCAGTAAGACGGCATCTATCAACCTGCTTCCCCGTCGGTTGGCATCAGTTAATGAGTGCTTTCTGACACTTCTGAATAGTAACAGTAGAACAAGCTGGCAAGCCTGAACTTATAAGAATTATCCATAGTTTTCTTTTAAAAAAAAAAAAACAACTTGGCCTATTATTTCAGTTAAAGTAAAAATTAATTATGTAACTGGAGATACCACCTTTGACAATCAAACCCATCGCATGGACATAATGGCTGAGATCTGTCTTTCCTTCTGATTGTCTATTACTTCAGTGCTGGGAAATGCATTTTTATTTATTTTTTTCACCAAAATTTGAATACATTTGAGGAAGGGCTCTTCAATAGTAGAGAAACTCATTCTGCAGAAATAATTTTCTAAAGTCATTTATTTTGAAAAGGGTAATTTAAAATACACACATAGACACACACTCTGCCTTATTTATTTCACCCTGTAATTATATTTTTACATGATTGCTTGTGTATTTTCTCACTTTAAAATGGAAATTAAAGGTCTGATGACTTGGGTTGATTTAATTCACCCAGGGAGAAGAGAGGAACTCCCACCCCAGTTCTGCAATATGGAGTTTGTTACTGTGTCATTAATCTATAGAATTATGGGATGCTGGGATCACTTGATTTTTACTCAAGGTTTATTTTAGTTTTTAAATTACCCACTATGTAGTTATAAATCATCTGGGGGGAAAAAA
>CM052439.1:85601024-85622321 GCA_028533085.1 Varecia variegata | reverse complement strand
ATACCAATAGTATGAGCAATAAAATAATATATAGATAAATTGTGTTTTGTGCAATTAAAACCAAATTAAACTTTTGTGTAGAAGAAAAAATTACCAAGGATATGAGAAGAATATCTACACAATAGTAGAAAAATACTTACAAATCATAATTCTAATAAGGTTCTACTATCCAAAATAAAGATATCTTACCAGTCAAGAACAAAAAGACAAATATCCTATTAAAACATGGGAAAATACTTGAATAGACCTGTCTTCAAAGAAGATATACAAATGGCCAAAAAAGTAAATGAAAAAATGGTCACTATTGATAGTCTTTAGGGAAATGCAAATCAAAACCTCGATTACATGCCATTTCACACCTACTAAGATGACTAAAACCAAGACAATGGAAAATAACAAGTGTTAGCAAGGATGTGGAGAAATAGAGTGTTCATATTTTTTTAAGGCTGAATAGCGTTCCATTGTCTGTATATACCATATTTATTTAAATTCATTCATCCTTTAATGGACACTTAGGTTGTTTTCATATCCTGGCTACCATGAATAATGCTGCAATGAACACATGAGTGCAGATATCTCACTGGTGAACTGATTTTAAATCCTTTGGGTATATACCCAGTAGTGGGATGGCTGGATCATATGCTAATTCTATATTTAGTTTTTTGCAGAAAGTCCATACTATTTTCCAAAATGGCTATACTAATTAACTATACCACCAATACTGTATAAGGGCTCCCTTTTTCCAAATCCTATGCTACACTTGTTATCATTCATCTTTTTGATAATAGCCAATCTAACAGGTATGAGGTGATATCTCATTGTGGTTTTAATTTGCATTTCTTTTATGATTAGAGATGTTGAGCATTTTTTCATATATCGGTTGGCCATTTATAAGTCTTCTTTTCAGAAATGTCTATTCAAGTCATTTGCCCATTTTTAATAGGGTTATTTGTTTTCTTGTTATTAAGTAACTTAAGTTCCTTGTATATTTTGGATATTAGCCTTTGGATATATGATTGGATGTATAATTTGCAAATGTTTTCTCCCAATCTGTGGATTATCTCTTTATTCTATTAATTTTTTCCTTTGCTGTGCAGAAGCTTTTTAGTTTGATGCAATTCCATGTGTCTATTTTTACTTTTGCTGATTGTGCTTTTAGTACCATATTCAAGACTTCATTGCCCAGATCAATGTCATGATGCTTATCCTGTAAGTTTTCTACTAAAAGTTTTACAGTATCAGGTCTTACTTTTAAATTTGCAAACTATTTTGAGTATGGTGTAAGATACTGTTCCAATTTCACTCTTTTGCATGCAGATATTCCATTTTCCCTAAATCATTTTTTTAAAAGACTATTCTTTCCAATTATATATCTTGATTCCTTTTTCAAAGATCAGTTGACTGTACATGTATGGGTTTATTTCGGGGCTCTCTACTCTGTTCCATTGGCATATAAGTCTATTTTCAAGTCAGTATCATACTGTTTTAATTTCTGTATCTTTATAATATATTTTGAAATCAGAAGGATACCTCCAACTTGTTCTTTCTCAAAACTGCTTTGGCAATTCAGGATCTTTTTTTGTAGTTTCATATGAATTTTAGAATTTTTTTCTATTTTTGTAAAAAATTCCCTTGGGATTTTAATAGGGATTTCATTAAATCTATAAATGACTTTTGGTAATATGGACATTTTAACAACATTGTCTCCTAATCCATAAACACAGGATGCCTTCCTATGGGCATATATTTGTATCTTCTTTAACTTCTTTTTTTAGCATACAAGTCTTTTGTCCATTTGGTTAAATTTATCCCTAAGTATTTTATTCTCTTTGATTCTACTGTAAATGAGATTATCATATGTTGATTTTGTATCCTGCAACACTACTGAATTATCTTATTGGTTCTAACAGGTAGTTTTTTGACATCTGCAGGAATTTCTACATAAGATCATGTTTTTTTTCAAGAAGAGATCATTTTACTTCTCCTTTCTTGTTTGGTGGCCTTTTATTTGTTTTTCTTATCAAACACTCTGGCTAGGACTTCCAGTACTATGTTGAATCAAAGTGGCAAGAGTGGGCATCCTTGGCTTGTTCCCTGAGCTTAGAAAAAAAAAGCTTTCAGTTTTTCACTATTGATCATAATATTACCTGTGGGCTTGTCATATATGGTTTTTATTATGCTGAGGTACACTCTTTGTATACTTACTTTGTTGTCAGTTTTTATCAATAAAAAGTATTAAATTTTGTCAAATGCTTTTTATGAGCATATTCAGAAGATCATATAATTTTTATCCTTCATTCTGTTAAAGTGGTATATTACATTGATTTGCCCTTATTGAACCCTCCTTGCTTCCCAGGGATAAATATCTTAGTCATAGTCTATATTTTTAATGTGACATTACATTCAGTTTGCCAGTCTTTTGTTAAGCATTTTTGCATCTGTGTTCATCAGAGATAGTGGCCTATAGTTTACTTTTCTTGTAATGTCTTTGTCTGGCTTTGGTAGCAGGGTAATGCTGGCCTTATAAAATTAGTTTGGAAGTAATTTCTTTTCTTCCATTTCTTGAAAGAGTTTAATAAGGATTAGTGTTAATTCTTGAATGACACTGTAGACCAAATAGACCTGACAGACACAGAGGAGAATACACATTCTTCCCAAATGCACATAGAACATTCTCCAAAATAGATCATGTCAGGTCACAAAACAAAGCGTATTAAATTTAAGAAGATTAAAATCATACCAAGTATCTGTTCCATGCTCCATGGGATAAAATGTAAAATCAGTAACAGCAAACAGAAAAAAATCACAAATATATGGAAATTGAACAACCAATGAATCAAGGAAGAAATCAAAAGGAAATTTAGAAAATATCTTAAGACAAATGAAAATGAAAACAAACATACCAAAACTTATGGAATACAGTAAAAGCAGTCCCAAGAGGAAAGTTTATAGCGATAAAAGTCTACATTAAAAAAGAAGCAAGATCGCAAATAACTTTACACCTTAATAAACTAGAAAAAGAAGGACAAAGTAAGTCTAAAGTTAGTAGAAGAAAAAAATAATAAATATTAAAACACAAATAAACTAGAGTGTAGTAAAAAATAGAAAAAAATCAAGAAAATTAAGAGTTTATTTTTTGAAAAGATAACAAAATTGATAAACCCTTAGCTTAACTGAGGAAAAAAAGGTTCAAATAAAAACAAATGAAAGAGGACGCATTACAACCAATGCCACAGAAATAAAAAAGATCATGAGATTACTATGATCAATTATTTTCCAACAAATTATATAATTTATAAAAAATGAATACATTTCTATTAATAGAAATGTATAACCTACCAAAACTGAATCATGAAGAAAGAAAAAAAACTCTGAACAGACAAATAGCAAATAAGGAAATTGAATCAGTAATCAAAAACCTCACAAGAAAGAAAAGTTCAGGACCAGATGGCTTCACTGGTAAAACTTTAATAGTTTTTAACATAAAATTAACATTCTTCATAATCAACATTATTTTTGCAGCATCTTATATAATTATAGTAGTCAATACACATTTATACTTCAACTAAAGTGGAAAATTTTCCATGTATAAAGCAGGAAAAGAAATGTTCTCTTCAAGTTATAGGTTTAAGTCTTCCTATATCTGAAAAATAATATTTAGACTTTAAAATATCCAAATGACGTGTTACTTATGGTACTAATGCCTTTATTGTGACTAGGTTAATGGTAACCTATCTGATCACAGAATCAAAATTATATTGAAGTAGACTTTCGGCCATTCAGCCTTTGGAATACTGAAGTAGAAGGCAAATACCAGATCAAAATATCAAGGCCAATGCCAAGTTCCAGTGCATTCCTAGTTTGTGTTTATTTATATGCATTGTGAAGGATAGCATAGAAATTCTTCTGTGTGTTGTATGTCTGAAACCCGAGCCAAGCTCTCTTGACTTAAAATTTTTTTGAGTTAAAAAATTTGTATATTATATTTTTCAAACAGTTGTTTTCTGTTCTGTGATTGGTTAGTTAGTTTGGTTTACTACAAAGCATTTTCCCTACACATGAAGCTAGACACTCTTGGACTAAAGAGTGTCAAGAATTCACACTAAGAAAATTTTGTATGAAATAGGAAAGAATTCTTAAAAAATTAAAACACATTGGAAAACATAAAGTTTACTGCTTTGGCAAAAATTGCTCTGATTATAAATTTTAGAGGATATTTCAGATAAGTGCCAAATATAGACAATGAGGTCAACAACATTTTTCAAATACATGGCTGTTACTCTCCTGTGCTTTTAGTTTTAAAGCCTTCAGTGATAGCAGGAATTGTGCTCAGCTATGTGCAGAAGAATTGATGCTTTCTGTAGTAGCCTAGGATACTACTTTTAAAAAAAGCTGATTTTTTTTTTCTTTAAAGTTATATCAAATGTCCTTGCGTTGGAAATTAATGACAAGTCCTATTCTGACTGTGAGACAGCCATGCTTTTTACAGGGTACTCAGAATTTAAGAAAAAAGAAAAAAAAAGAAAAGAAAACCAAAACAAAAAAAAACTCATTTAAACACACACTCATAGATGCACCTTAATTTTAAGAAGTCCCCAGATCATTCTCCACCTGGTTGTGACAACCAAACCTTTGCCCGTTAATTTGCAAGAGGCCGTCAGCTTTGCTATGATAGCTGTCAATTGATGACATTAAAGACAAATACAGTAAAGATAAAAACTAACGCCTTTCACCGGGCAGATTTGAAGACCAGTCACATGTTCTTCTATTGTCAGATCATTAGTGGTCTCTGGGAACTAAGCTACTTAGGGCAAACCATTAAAACAACCATTCGCTTCAAATTTTCCAAAATTATATTTTACAGCTTTGTTCAGCATATAAAAATATGCATTTTGAAGCTTTAAATACATTGAACATAAAAACCTTAGGGGAAAATACCAATACCTTTGCTCATTACGATATACTTCAACCATTTATAGCCAGAATATATCTATGGACACTGTGAATTGGTACTAAAATATCTCTTCATCTTCTCAGATTGATGAGACTCTCAAGGACAAAGGTCTTGAAAATGATTTGAAGGAAAGTATCAGATCTCATCTATTCTGTCTGAAGAAGATATTTTCCTGACATTGGAGCTAAAAATTTCAGTTAAACAGCTGAATGCAACCCTCTTCTCAGCAATAATAATAGGTGTTATCTATTGAGAACTTAGCACATGTCAGACATGGGTCCCTGCTATCAGCCGTCCCGATGCTCAAAACCTCTCAGTGTCTTACACGTATTATCTCATTTAATTCTCACAGCATCATTATGATGGAACGATTAAGGCTACTTTTTTGCATGTGAGCAAGTGAGACACAGACAAGTGAGGCAACTTGCCTGAAAGCTCCTGGCCTGGAGGGGTGGAACAAGGACATGAACCAATGTAGTCTGATTCCAGAGCCTTCTATAGCCACCTCTACATCTGCCTGTGAGTAAGTAACTAATGCTCAGTCTTTGGCAGAAAGACTTGGAGAGAAGCTTTTGATGCCATTGTCCTGCACTTTGAGGCCATTATTGGCACTGAAGACTGCCAGCAGCAGCACCTTAGCCTTGAACAGGAAAGTAATGAATAAGTTTAGCTTATTTGTGATATTTGTGTGTATTACTTTCTGAACCTCCTGGAACATAAACTCCATCTCAGGGGTTTTTTCATTTGTTGCATCCATTGATGCATCACACATATGATCAGTGCTCAGTGTGCAGTTGATATGCAACAAATATTGGTTAAATAAGAACATAAATTTAGGGTAGAGAAGTTTCTGACAAGCAAAGCAGTTGCACCTTTGTCTTTTTATTGTCATCATAAGAGCCAAGAAAGGCCCTTGAGCCTCTCCAGATCAAAATTAATTTCTTCTACAAATATCCATTGTTTTTGATTGAAGCTTATTTTAAGATTCCAACTGACAGTGAAAAAGAGGATGATATTTAATGTTTAGCAAAAACAAATATGGATATGAAAGGTTGAGAAACTCTGCTGTAAGGCACCTGGCACGGTTCCAGTCATGTAGCAAGTGCTCAATAAATTCTGGTTGAATGAGTGCTCATTGAGTACTATGGGGTACAGAGGAGATTAGAGGCCAAATGTTGAATAGTAATCATTGACAAAAGTTCACATTAAATTCCAGGTAGGCATATTGTGTTTGTTGGAGCAAGTCATAAATAAAATAAGCTAAGGCTTTGAAATGACTGACGACGACCATTTGGGATCCAGACGTGCCGAAGCAGAACTGCAACCTACTGGCAGGTTTGTAGAAGCTGTTAATAAAGATAATGTTATTGGAAGCTTTGCCAAGAAATACGGAGTTATGGAAAGGTTAGAAAGTCACACTTTTCTGGATAATCTGAAGGTATCATTTTCTAGCCAAAACTCACTCTTTCCAGCTTTTTCTATTGTCACTGTCACCCTCATGTTCTACTTTTCAGTTATTTTTCTAAATATTCAAATGCTGCTTATCCCTCTGATCTCTGCATTAACCCTTGTAGGACATTCTACTTGTCCTACACACCTTCGTGTAGAGAACATCCTAGATAGCATCTCCTGCAGGATGGTGCTCAACCTTTACCTGTTCTATGCTTTCCATGGCCCCTCACCTGTTCTAGGTTCGGTTTCCCTCTTGTTTGTTCCCACTCCCTGTCATATCATTTATCATGAGAAACTGTAATTGTCTGTCCACATGTGTTCCTGAGAACTACTAGTCTATGAATTCCCCACAGGCAGCCTCGGGTCTTTTATCTTTATGCCCATAACCAGAGCACAGGACCAGACACATAGTCTGTGCCTTACAAATGGACTTTGATGTTTTCTAACTATTCAAATAGTTCACACACTTACATAAATACACGGCACACACACACACACACATACACACACACATACCAAATCACCAAAGATTAGTAAGTTTACCCAATATTCCAACGTGATGGGAAGAGAAGCAAAAGACAATTTCAATTTAATACTAATGAAGTTTTTGATGGTGCCTTTGACACTGTTCCATAGGGCTGTGTCCATCTCTCTCACACAAGAGGATATTTTGGTTTTCAGCAACACTTTTTTCTCTTACAGATTTGAAGATTTGTAAGGCCTCTTTGTTATCTCTCCATACCAGCATGGAAATTTCATCCGCCTCTTACTTTCTGGATGAGCTTATCCTTATTCTTGGCTTTACACACCAAAACTGTAAATCCAGCTTCAATTTCTCTCCTGAGCATCAAATCTTCAAATCTTTAAGATTTGTATTTCCATCTTCCTTCACAAGGTCTCATCTAAGCATCTGAAATACACTACATTGGAAACTTAAATATCTAAAAACAGACTTCTTTATTTCCCACTTCCTATCTCAACATGATTCTTCTTCAGTCTTCCTCATCTCAATAAATATCATCAATAGTCACCTAATTGTTCAGTCAAAAGCCCAGGAGTCACCCTTGAGTTTTCTTCCAAATCTCATTTTTAAATCCATCAGCACATTCTGTTGACTCTACCCTCAATTATGTCTGAAATCAATTTGCTTTCCAGCACTTTCTCCATCATCACGATCATCTCTCATCTCAACTACTGAGGAAGCCTCTTACGTTGTTCCCCAGAGTCCATTCTTGGCTCCTGCTGTCTTCTCTACCCTGAATCGAATCCAGTGTGATACTTTGGAAACATAAATCAGTTCATGTGGCCTCTTGACTGCTTCACCCTCATTTAAAACAATAGCACTTAGAATAAGACCTGATCTCTCTGGCCTCATCTCTGCCCCCGACTCAGTCCACAGCATCCTGATGTTACTCAGAGATGCCAAGTTCACCCTATCTAAGGGCTCTTCACTGGCTCCTGCCTCTGCCTGGAATATTCTTCCCCTCGTGCATGGTAATGTATGTCTGTGCTCTAATGTCACCCTGTAGAGTTTGTCCCTGATCACTCTATACAAAAGTCTATTCCTTTATTTTGCTTTATTTTTGGAAGTGGCATTTGTGTGTTTATATGGTAGTATTTTTCCTCATCCACTAGAATATATGGTCTATGAAGTATTTTCTTTATCCCCCATATTTAAACAATGCTTGGCAGAGACTAAGAGGTCAGATATTGGTCAAATCAATGTACAAATGAATCATGCAGCAGTCCATCACCTGTCGTGGAGACACCAGGGGAAGCATCTATGAGGTGGGCCAAGACCAGGCTGTCACTGGGGAGCTAGACCTACTCCAGGTGGCACAGCCAGAAGAGCCAGAGATCAGTGACAGTCTTTCCTATGGAGTGAAAACTAAGGGACCTTCTCCATGTCCTAGGGGCAAACACTGGAAACTACCAGAGTAGATATGAAGACAAAAGAACAAACAGAAAGCGTCCAAGGAGATATCTATAGAGAATCTTTACTTTGTCCTCTGTGGGGTACTATTGAGAGAAGTCCTAGGTCCCAGCAGAAAGGCAGGTCAGACCAAAATACCTTGTCCCTTGATGGCACAAGTCTTGGTGCTCAGCAGTTCTTGCCGAAGGAGTCCTTCCAGCTCCGGAGAATCATCCTTGTGTTAGCTCATCCACTGAAATGTTTGGCCTGTTCTCTTTCACACACATTTTTTTGCTTCATGAAACCTATTCATTCCAATCTCTTTTCTCATTCATCTGTGAACATAACATCATTCCTAACACATTATTAGAACAGCACTCGGTATTGCAATTGCTATCTGTTTCTATGTGCTCAATAAGCACTCCAGGCTGAGGAGACCCCAGGCCACACTGGCCGTAGGTGTCTTTGAGAACTGTCTGCTTTAGAACTCTGACCCGCCGTGTGTGCTCAGGTATGTGACCAAGCCATTCCTTACCTGGGCACCTGGATTAGTTTTCTAGGACTGCCGTAACAAAGTACTACAGATTTGCTGGCTTAAAACCACAGAAGTTCATTCTCTCAAAGATCTCCAGGTAGAGTGTGAATTCACGGTGTTTGGTTGGTTTTTGTTCTGGATGCTCTGAGAGAGAAGCTCTTCCATGCTTCTCTCCTGGCTTCTCATGGCTGCGGGCAATCCTTAGCATTCCTTGGTTTGCAGCTACACAACTCCAGTCTCTGTCTCCGTCTTCACATAGTGTTCTTCTCTGTGTGTCTGTGCCTTTTTCCCTTCTCATCTCTTATAAGGATTTGTCATTGCGTTTAGAACCCACATTAATGCAGGCTGATCTCCAGATCGTTAATTACATCTGCAAAGACACTTTTTCCAAATAAAGTTACATTTATAGGTTCTGTGGTTATGAACTTATTACTGAGGGTGGGAGGAGGTCCTGATTCAACCCACTATAGCTCCCTAATGCCTAAAGACTAAGTCTCAACTTCTTCCCATGGTTTCCACTTGCTGTCCCAGTCTCACTGGTTGGCATCAGCAATGTCCCCCCTGGACTGTGGGGCTCCCAGAGAGCTGCTCTGTCTCTCCATCCAAACTGTCTGCTGCACCACTGCAAAGCATTCCAGTGAGCTTTCCCAATAAGGGCATTAACATTTGAACTGATGGCTCCCCTCCACCTGAAAGAACTTTAGCACAATGCCTTTTTGTCTCTATTATCATCATAAGTCAATACTTGTTTCTCCATCCATTCTTTTGTAAATTTCCTAATTTGATTCAAATTCCAATTCCTGCCAGACTCCTCAAAATACTTCCTCCAGAATTTCAACTCTAGGAAAAGTAAAATCCCTTTATTTTATATTCAGCCACTTCACTGAATATTTCTTTCACCTTTTTTGTTTGTTTGTTTGTTTGTTTGTTTGCTTGGTCTTTTTAGAGACAAGGTTGAAGGAACTTAGGAAATTTCATCCCAAAGTATGACTCCTTGATATGAAGAGCATTTTGAATTAAAGGCCCTTAGAGATCAACAGGCATTACAAGGGGCTTTCCCTCTTTCTTCATAAAACCAGTCCCATCAAAAAGAGCAATTGACTTTCCTTCCCCTCCCGGTTATCTCAGTATATTAGGCATGAGGGAGAAGATCAAGAATACAACCAGAACTGGCCCAACCCATTTTAAAGATAATACCTGTCTCTCAGGTTAATTTAGTTTCCAAAGAGAATCATTTACAAGTCTGCTTCCCCAATCCATTCATTCTTCCAAGTATCTATTAGGATGGTGCAAAAGTAATTGTGGCTTCAGACTGTGAATTTTATATCATTATAACTAGGCTCAAACACATCTTTATTAATAAAAATAGGAACCATTACAATCAACACATTTTTGCCAAAATAGGTTTGTTTATTCCTGTAGCATAAAAATCCATGCTTCGGGATTCAACGAACTCTTGGAAAGCGTTTTCTGCATCTTGTTGGTTGTGGAAACATTTTCCCTGCAAAAAGTTGTCAAGATGCATGAAGAAGTGGTAGTCAGTCAGGTGAATATGGCAGATGAGGAAAAACTTCGTAGCCCAATTCGTTCAACTTTTGAAGCATTGGTTGTGTGATGTGTGGCAGGGTGTTGTCGTGGAGAAGAACTGGGCCCTTTCTGTTGACCAATGCTGGCTGCAGGCGTTGCAGTTTTTGTGCATCTCATCGATTTGCTGAGCAGACTTCTCAGATGTAATGGTTTCGCCAGGATTCACAAAGCTGTAGTGGATCGGACCAGCAGCAGACCACCAAACAGTGACCATGACCTTTTTTTGGTGCAAGTTTGGCTTTGGGAAGTGCTTTGGAGCTTCTTCTTGGTCCAACCATTGAGCTGGTCATCACTAGTTGTCGTATAAAATCCACTTCTTTTTGCATGTCACATTCTGATCGAGAAATGGTTCGTTGTTGCATACAGGAAAAGAAGACAATACTTCAAAAGGACGATTTTTTTGATTTTTGGTCAGCTCATGAGGCACTCACTTACTGAGTTTTTCACCTTTCCAATTTGCTTCAACTGCCAAATGACTGTAAAATAGTCAACCTTGAGTTCTTCGGCAACTTCTTGTGTAGTTGTAAGAGGATCAGCTTCGATGATTGATCTCAATTGGTCGTTGTCAACTTCCGATGGCCGGCCAAGGCGCTCCTCATCTTCAAAGCTCCCGTCTCCTTTGCAAAACTTCTTGAACAACCACCGCACTGTACGTTCATTAGCAGTTCCTGGACCAAACTCATTGTTGATGTTGTGAGTTGTCTCTGCTGCTTTACGACCCATTTTGAACCGAATAAGTAAATCGCTTGAATTTGCTTTTTTTCTAACACCACTTCCATAGTCTAAAATAAATATTAAATAAATAGCAAATAAGTCATTAGCAAAAAAATAAATAAAGCAAGAAATGCTGTACATTAAAATGATGTATAACATAACCACATTTATTTAAGAATGTATTCCAATATCAAATGGCAGATTTCAACAATGCTAAAACCACAATTACTTTTGCACCAAACTTATATTCATCCTCCCTAGTAACTATTTATTGCCATTCAACAGAATTACCTATATTCCTCATCTCCCCTTCCCTCTACAATGAGGCTATATAAACTTTTCAACCCCACTGGGAAATTGGGTAACCACTCTGTGATTCTTCCCATGCACAGGGTAAATAAATCTCTTTCTCTCATTAATCTGCCTCATTGTGAGTTAATCTTTCAGTGACCCTCCCCAGGTGAAGGAGAAGTTTCCCTTTAACCCCACAGGGTCTTGTTCTGCTGCCCAGGTTGGAGTGCAGTGGTGTGATTATAGCTCACTGCAGCCTCGAACTCCTGGGCTCAAGCGATCCTCCTACGTCAGCCTCCTAAGTAGCTAGGACTACAGGCACATGCCACCATGCCTAATTTTTTCTTATTTTGTTAGAGATAGGGTCTTCCTATGTTGCCCAGGCTGGTCTTGAACCCCTGGCCTCAAGCCATCCTCCTGTCTTTTACCTTCTATTCTACAAACCTGTCTTCCCCCTGAGGTCATACTTCCCCACAGCCCTCTCAAGAGGGAATATCCTTCTTATTTCACTGGGCCTAGGATAAGTGTCCTTGATCTCCATTACCAGTTCCAGAAAGTTGTTTCTTCCTCCTCCCTCAACCCCCCAGCTTCTGTGATGCAAATACTCTCAAATTATACCACCGGCTGCTTTCTTATGTTGCAATTTCCTACTCTTCTGATAAATCCCTCTCATTTTTGCAAAATTTCAGCACCTGAATTAACTCTTGGTTTCTCCACTACTTATTACTCCTGCTATCATTCTTGATCACTCAAAATCCTCTGCTACTTTAGCTTCTCACTACCTTACCTCTCCTCCCATCACTTTGTCTTACATTCCACCTTCCTTCCTCTGTGCCCATCTCCCTACTATTTCTTAGACTTGGTCCTTACCAATATTTTAAGCATCAGTAAATGCTCCACTCGAGCATCCTGTCTTCTGTGCAGCAAAACTTACTCTTCCATTCCACCTCCTCTGCATCTGTCTCTCCAACATTCTAACAACTCTTTGAGTAGAACCATAATTCCATTAACACTTTCACCTTTTACTCTCCAACTTCCCTCAGTGTGGCATTAAGCTTTTCACCCAGGTCAAGAGTCTGTGGTCCAGCTAGTAGTATTACATCCCTCCTTGCCTTTGCTCCCCAGCTCTCCAAAGCCATACACACAACTGCCTCTTTGACTCTCTGATCAGAGGCCTAATATGCATCTCAAACTTCACATGTCCCAATTTGAATTCTTGGTTTACCTCTCAAATCTCTACTCTCCAAATTTCCCCCAGATTAGTAAATGGCACCACCATCTAACCAATTGCCCAAAGAATTTTAGAGTCCTTATATTTTTTTGTTTCCCTTGACTCTTTCTAATGCACCAGCACACCATGTTTCTTCAAAATGCATCCAAATCTCGACTACGTCTCACCCATGCCACCACCGCTGCCATCCTGGCCCAGGTAGCCATCACCTGTCACCTCGTCCACTGTAATGGATTCCTTAATGCTCCCCTGCCTTCACTCTGCTCTCTGCTGTCTGTGGTCCACACAACAGTCAGGGAAATCTTAAGAATATATAAGGGAAATTATGTAACACTGTTTAATCTCCTTCCAAGTAAAATCCAAATTCTCTACTATGGCCCCCAAAGTTTTATGTAATCTAGCCTCCACTTCCTCTCTAAGCTCATCGGGTGACACTCCCCTAGCCCACTGCACTCTGTGCACACTTGCTGTTTGCTTGTTTTTTTCCAAAAACCTCCTCCTTCCCCAGTCCCCTGTTAACTCCATTCCTTCTTTTGCTATATTTCATAGCATTTACCGTCAATTAGCTTCATATAACATTTTTTAAAAAAGTTTTAGATTTATAGAAAAATTGTGAAAATGGTATAAAGAGTCCAAATTCTCTGCACTTGGTTTCCCTTATTATTAACAAGTTACATTAGTTTGGTACATTTGTCACAATTAATAAAACAACATCAATGTATTATTACTAACTAAAGTCCATACTGTATTCAGATTTCCTTAGTTTTTACTTAATGTCCTCTTTCCCCTCCAGGAAACCACATTATGTTCAGTTGTCTCCTTAGGCTTCTATTGGCCATGATAATTTCTCTCACGTTACTTGTTTTTGATGACTTTTAAAGTGTCCAGGAGTACTGGCTGTGTATTTTATAAAGCGTCTCTCTTTTAGAATTTGTCTGATGTTTTTTCTCACGATTAGACTGGGGTCATGTGTTCTGGGGAGAAAAACCACAGAGGTGGAGTGCCATTTTCATCATGTCCTATCAGAGGTGCACACTATCCACATGATTTATGACTGCTGGCATTGACCTTGACCACCTGGTGGAGGCAGTATTTGTCAGGTTCCTCTGCTTCAGAGTTATTCTCCTCCTACTGCTTTCCACACCGCTCTTAGAAAGGAAGTCGTTATGCGCTGCCCACTCTTAAGAGGTGGGAAGATATGCTCTAGCTCCTTGAGGGCAGAGCAGGTATTAATGTTAAACTTTTATTTGTTAATAAGTGTATTTTCTCCTTCCCTCACACAATATAAGCTCAATTTGAGACGCTGATTCTCACTGCCTAAAACAGTTCTTAGCACAGTTCCTAACGTGCACAGGCTCTCACTGAATGTGAATGAATGGAATGAATGAATCTGTCACCATAGACACCTAGTCACATGTCTGAGGCTCTACACAGGCACCTTCATCCTCCTAAACTCCTCTGTTTCTCTTTCCCCATATGTTTAGTAACTGCTCGCTCAGTCTTGAAACTCAGTTCTTCATATTCAAATTGAAAGACACAGTCACATATACACTACATTCTAGTTGGTATACAAGGGTATTATTGTGCACATTGCTCAACATTGCAGTTGATTCTTCATATCTCTGCTCTCTGCCATCCCTGATGAGCTCCTTGGGGCTCATTTACCTTCCTATAACCCTAATGCCTAGCACCAAGCCTGGGACATTGTATGCTATTTCCCAATGTTTGCTGGTTGAGAGAGACTAAACTAGATAAATAGCTTGAGCCTCGGTTTCAAAGTTGACTTTTTCTAGCTTATTCTAAGCACCTGGCCCGAGTCACCTGCTCACAATAAATCCAGACTCTTCCTTTGGATTATAGCCCCCTGATGTCGAATGGCTCTTTGTCACCGTGGACTCTACGTCAGAGTTTTGTAGTACCATAATCAGTAGGACCCTGGACCTTTTCACACTAGGAGCCCCAGAAGGATGGAGTTATAGGCTTAGGCCAGGACGGAACAGTGAAAAAAATGACAGAGAAGCAAGTCCAACAAGCTCGCTGGCATTTTAGTCATAGTTGGGACACGTAACAGGAAGGAATCTGGAGGAACATGGGGAACATTTTCCTTCTATCCCAGCTGCTTTATTTAGGCAGGCTGACTCTCTGAGCTCAGCTTATGTGACTTTATTGTACATGGGTCTCAGCTTTCCTGTGGTGGCCTGTGACACTAGATATTGGATGAGAATGAATGGCAAAAGAAACTTCCAAAAAGGAAGGGCTGTTAATCAGATATCAAGCATGACATTTTTTCATTCCTATCTGGAGCAAGGATCACAGAGATTTGGCAACATTCCCAATGTCTCCCCCAAAAAAACCATGAACGTCAACTATTTTCATGGCTTTCAAAATACAATTTATTGTATTTTCATTTTAACAATTTTTATGATGATAACATGCTTACTTGAGAAAATATGGAAACATAGAAAAGTATAGAGAAAAGACAAACATATACCCATAAAGATTTGCCCACTTTGAAAGAATGAGTTAGTATTTTAATGTATATATCATTCTTATCAAATATTTACAAGCACATTTTAAACTGTTCAAATATGCTTATATATTTACAACTTTTTGTACCTTCCTTTTTTTCAGGTAACATTATGAAATAACATAATTTTGTATCTGAGAACAATCTTTCAATGGACAAAATTTTAAGCAACTGTGAGGTATTTTATCACATGGATAAACCATGATTTTTCAAGCATTCCTCTGTTTGGAGAGGTTCTTTGTAATTTTTCATCATGGCAAATTATGTAATTACACCCTTGCCCTAAAATTGGCCCCAACAATAGAGATAAGTGCTTGAGTGAACAGAAAGGGCATGACCTCACCAGACAGAGAAATTCTAGGATGTTTCCCCCAAAGAGGTGATAAGTTAGTTGGGTCTTAATGATTGGTTAAGTGAAAACATGGAAGGAGGGATATTCTAAATAGGATTAATGTCTGAGGAAATACAGTGGTTTAATAATCCCAGAGCTGAAGTTTACTACCTTACAAGGCAGCTTTTCTATTCTTAAATAATTTTCATTATTGGGGGGCCCTTTTTTAATGTTGAGCAAATACTCTTTCCCAGTGTGACATCCGTGACTAGCTCTGCCTTCCGTGGAGGCACCTAAATAAGTCTGTTCCTCCTACAATACAGCAATACTTTAAAAAGTCTACAAGTAGCTATTCAATTTATTCTTAGACTCAGACCATTGTAAGAGCAACAAGAAATTTTAAAGGTCATCTACTTCAGCCTTCTCATTTTAAGTCTATAAAAGGATGGTCACCAGCCTCCCCTGGCACACCTGTTTAGTGGCAGTGTTGAGTGGATGCACCGTATTCTAACTCTCAGTCCAGTCCTCTTTCCAACATGCTGCCTGCTCTTCTCCATTGCGAACTTCCCAGCCCCTCTAAGCACTCCTGGTCCAAGACTCTTTTCCCACCCTTTCTAGATCTTGGTCACCTTCTCCCAAAGTAGCTCCAGTAATGTTTCAGTTCACCTGAGTTCACAAATGGGAAAATTGAGGCTCTGAAAGGTGCAGGGCCTTGCCCAATCTTACAAAGATGGTGAATGCTGAAAGTGGAATTTAATTTTAAATTTGTCTATAATTCCTCTAAATCCAATACACTTGTCCTATATTTGGTGTAGTTTTGTTTTAGAATCCTCTAATTGTTGTACAACTAAGCAGAGCAGTATTTAGAATCCAGGTATCCTGATTTCAGTAATTTTTTTTCTCTTTATTAACCACATCATGACACCACATATAAGTAATCAATCCAAAGTGAGATTTACGTAATTGTGCGTGGTCAGGTTATAGCAATTGACCCTCAGCCCTCAGAAGGTTTGCTGAAAAATCACTGACGTGAGGCAGATTGATTAATAGGAGAAAAGCCATACAGTAACATGTATACATAGCAGACTTCAGAATGAAGACCAAAAGACACAGGGGAAATTGTCCATTTTTATACTTAAGTTCCACAAAGTATGAACAGCCATGAAGAAATGTGACTGGACAGAAAGGGTATGGTCTAGTGCTAGCAGACTGAGTGGGGAGCCCAGCAAGGCCTCCTGTCTGTCTAGATTCTTCCAGGCCTCTCTGAGCCACATTCCTTCCTTCCAGGTGTGGGGCAGGAACCTCTCTGGAATGGCGGTGACTTATGACCTACAGTCAAACAAGGTAGGACAGATAATTTCTTCATGACCAGTTTTTACATAGAATATTTTTAAGTTTTGGTCTGGCTTTGGGAAAGGGGATTCTGGTTTCTGTGAGCCCCACAATCACTGAAATTCTTCCATCAGCCATCAGTATAAGCATCACACTCTAGATACTTATATGTTAATGCTAAAAGTCTATGGGTTTGGCAAAAGCCTGACTCTTCAGGGATTCCTTTGTGTTGCTAACGTCTTGCTGAACCAGGTGAAAGACAGCACAGGCCTTCTAAAGGCAGGTTTCCAAAGACCCTGTGCTCAACAGAGAGCACAAGGGGTTAAACAGAGGGTTTGTTTGACTTTTAAATTCAGAAGTGTTGTCAGTCTTAACAAGAGCTTCATGAGATGTTTGGTAAAATGGTAGTGTATTACTGATTATTTTAATTCAAAAGAAAGCCATGGCCTATAATTAAATGTTCTCAGCTTGATTTTGGCTTGCTCCTTAAAAATAAACAAGAAAAGAAGTAAATAGCTAGGAGGTTGGAGACCTTCCCAAAGACTGCAGGGACAGGACTCAGGGAACTGTTGCCAACATGCCCATTTGGGGAGCTCCAAAATGTGTGTGCCCTTCTTTCCCCCATTCACACAGACATTGGCAGGTTGAATTTATATTTGAAAAACTTTGTAATGTCATAGAATAAAAGACATTGATATTTTGGGAACATAATGACTGTGAAAAATGTATTATGTAAATAACCATTTAGCAGAAAGTAAAAATATTACTGTAACTCATTTCTAATCAAAATAAAATTTCAAAATGGCGTCTACTAATCATTGAATCTCTTTTTGGCTCTTCTGTTTAATGAAGCAGTTTGGTGCAGTGGAAAAACATGAGCCAGGATGAAGACATTGGAGTTGTGATATAAAGTAAATGCCGATTCAGGTACGTTGCAAGGTCGGGGCACTTGCAGATAAGTAAGAGATTAATTCATTCCTTCCTTCATTCAATAATGTTTTATTCGGTCTTTCCTCAATGTCAGCCCCTCCCCTAGCCCTAAAGATAGTGAACAAGACAGTTCCATTCCTGTTCTCAAGGGTCTTACATTCTAGAAGAAGGAAGAGAAAGAAGACAAACAATTAAAGGATCTATTTTTAAAGTGTCAATTACCCTGAAGACCACACAACAGGGCGATGTGTTAGAAAGCTATTTATGGGGCATGTTACATAAACGACTATAACAAAAAGGAAGAAAAGATTGATGCTAGGTTATTTCTAGATGGGGAAATCTGAGGAAATTTTATGGAAAAAGCAGCACTTCTGCTGTTCTTAGAACAGTATCATCTCAGGTGGAAGAAACGGCAAAACAGCACTGGCTACATGGAGGGAAGTGTCACCTTTAGGAGGTCATAGCCTCCATTTCTCACATTGCAAATCTCTAAAAGGGACAGTCTAGTGAATACTCTCTGAATTGGTTTCCCTGCTTTCTGCTGCCTGAAAGATCTTTCTACAACTCTGGCTCTCAAATTATTTTGACCACAACCTTCAGTAAGAATAAATTTCTTGTGGCCTAGTACACACATTTCACAGAATAATAATTACTGTTACCATTTGCAATGCATTTTAATATTTTCTTTTTCATTCTGTTAGGTAGATAGTGAGGGATTCTGGCTGTCCTAGGGATGAAAGTGGGTGTTGTGGCCCCATCTTGGTCTTGCTCCACCCTAATCTCCTGAGCGACTGCCATACCTGAGGAGGAGGGACTACCACACGAATCGGCCAATAAACTTAGTGCACCAGCTGCAAAAGAATGCAGAGGACTCTCTAGCCAACAGGCCAAGCTGCACAGGTACCGTAGAGTCCAGAAATTGACCTAGAACAACCTGCATGCATAATGCAACTCCCAACTGTCCAATCAAAGTGGTTCCATGGTGACCTCTGAACCAGGAGGGAGGTCCCAATCCGGGCACCATAAAACAAGACACAGACCATGACCAGTCCCTTTTTGCGCCCTTCCTTTGGCTCTCCCTTTGCTGTGACAATGGGTCCAGTCATCATCTGTGGCCTATGTATCATGCTCTATAAACCTGTATCTTGCTCTTGCCCTATACTCCTATCTTTCTCTCCTAGATAAACCTCATTTTCATGCTTGCCTTACTTTGGTTCATTCTTCGGCCATGAATTCACTGAGAACTGGCATTTTCACACTGAAACCTGACAATTCTACTGAATTGTATGTTATTAAGAAAATGCACTGATTTTTTTTTTTTTTTTTTTTTTTTTTTGAGACAGAGTCTCGCTCTTTTTGCCCTGGCTAGAGTGCCGTGGCGTCAGCCTAGCTCACAGCAACCTCAAACTCCTGGGCTCAAGCAATCCTCCTGCCTCAGCCTCCCAAGTAGCTGGGACTACAGGCATGCGCCACCATGCCCGGCTAATTTTATATATATATATATATTTTTTTTTTTTTTTTAGCTGTCCAAATCATTTCTTTCTATTTTTAGTAGAGACGGGGTCTCGCTCTTGCTCAGGCTGGTCTCGAACTCCTGAGCTCAAACAATCCGCCCGCCTCAGCCTCCCAAAGTGCTAGGATTACAGGCGTGAACCACCACGCCCGGCCTAAGAAAATGCACTGATCTTAACATCTAGTTTAGTCTTACAACCCTAATGGATTTGAAGCCCCTGTGTGAACTTCCAGATCTAAAACAGAAATGTGCATGAGATTTCCCTACTTAGCCTTCCGTGGCTCCCTATTATCTTCAGAACAAAGTCCAAGCTCTTTAGCCAGGCTTATAAGACTTGCTGATGTGGCCCTTGTCTTCCACCTCCTGATCAACCTCTAGCTATTTTCTGCCTCATTACTTCTATTCCCGCCCTCTTGCATTGCTTATGGTTTCCCAATCTCACCCCCTGGTGACTGCATATGCTGTTCCTCCTCTTCTTTATGTAACCCCAGTTCACCATCACTACACCTCACAGATGTCTCTTTCTGGGCCTCCTGGCTTATTCATTTTCATATTTCAAGCCTAAGGTCATATGGAATTTCTCCAAAAAAAAAAAATATATATATATATATATATAAATAAAAGCACCTTCGTCCACATCTGCTAGCCTGGGCTTGCTTTTCTGCTCCTGTTCTCACATATTTCTTTAAGTGTACTTCTATGGTTGCCTTTATTCTCTCACATTATACATTCATTTCTTTTTCAGTAAATCTCTGTAGCCAAGGCAGGGTCTCAGTTTTTAATCTCTGTATCTTTAATTCCTGGAGCCCAGTGGGCGTTCAATAAATGTTTATTAAACAAATAAATGCTTTAATTAATGAGCAAACATAATGAACTCCTCCCAAAGTACCCATTAACTCTATATCCAGACAATCTTTCCTAGTTAATTATGAATCATCTAGAGATTTTGTTTTCGTCAGTGTTTTCTCTGCTTCTTGAAAGCTGACGTTGCCAGCCACATGCGTAAAGGGTTTGTCAATCAGCCTGTCTTAGCTGAGCCCAGGCTTTGATTCTATGATTGGGAGATAAGGTTCTGGAAGCCCTTATCTCTTAACAAATACTGGAGAATCCACATTGCCTTCTATGGTGTTAAATAGTAAAGTAAAGTTAACTTGAATTAAAATTGTTTGTTTTAATTTAAAATTGTCCTTGTTTTAAAATATCTTAGAAAGTTTAGTGTTAATGACAATTGCCAGAAGAGCATAGTTTTCAAGGTCTTTATACACTTAAGTTAGTTAAGTCAGGCTTATTCCTGCACATTCAATAAGTGATTAGAGGCATCCTATAGGCTTTTCAAATGGGCAGTTCTGAGACAAGGAAGGTTGTGTATCAGTAGGGCATGGGGGTTTACCAGGTTTTTCATATTCTGGAAATATGTATGCTGAATTCTCCTAAACATGCATAAAAGTCACCGAGTGTTTGTATAAAAATGCAAGTCACCGCTTTCTCAAGAAACAAGACTGTACAAAATAGCACATTTATTTTCAAGTGTGCACATTCATACTGGTATGCTAATTCATAGATAAAATTGTTGCTTTCTCTTATTATAAATCAAATGGGAATTCTGTTAGTGACTGCGTTGAGAGGGATAAAATGGTGGTGAGACACCTTCTAAATTCTTTTCTTACTAACTGCAAAAGCAGAGGAATTTCACTTTATTGTGCTTTAAGATTGGCTTATCTGGGAGCATGAAAAAAATAAATCCATACACTGTAATAGATATCACTCTTCTCTCTCTAGAGAAAAAAAAAGAGAAAGAAAAATCTGGGAATGAGAATGACTCTAGGCTGAGCTCCATTTTTTGCTGATCAAAGCTAACAGGTACAACGGTAACATCTTTCCATCACTCACCTGTCAGCAGCAGCTCAGCTTCAGGGAGATAAGGCCCTTTGAGGCTGCAGCGATTGTCCTCCTGCCAGCAAACTACTAAGCGTACCCTCAGCAACCAT
>CM052439.1:85556830-85600524 GCA_028533085.1 Varecia variegata | reverse complement strand
TCTCTTTTATTATTATTATTCTTTTTTATTTAAATCAATTTAGGGGGTACAAATGTTTTTCGTTACATGGATGAGTTGCATAGTAGAGTAGTCTCCAATAAGTGATTTTTCATCCTGCAGCCTCCTCCCACCATCCCCCTTCTGAGTCTCCAATGTCCCTTAAGTCACCATGTGACCATGCACATCCATGCTTAGCCCCCACTTGTAAGTGAGAACATGGGGTACTTGGCTTTTTATTGCTGAGTTACCAGTAAATCCACTCACTTATGCAGCGTGAAGCCTGCAAATACCTGAGAAGACCCAGCTGCCCTCTGCTCCTCCTACCTCGTCTCTCATACCCTCCCCCACTTGCTGATCTGCCTCACTGGACTCCTTGTGGTGGGTAGACAGTGGTGGGTACAGTCCTTGCTTATGGCTTTTGTGTGTTGTGTTAGTTGTTCCTTCATCTACAACAGCTGTCCCCCTCACCTTTTTCAAGTCTTTGCTCAAATGCCACCTGCTCAATGAGATTCACCCTTACTATCCTATTTAAAATTGCAACCTGGTTCTCATGTCCCACACTAGCAATCTTTATACCCTTTTCCAAGATCTATTGTTTCTTTTTCTCATTGTACACATCATCTTCTCACAAATTTTATATACATATATGCACATACACATATGTATGTATACATATGCATATATGTATATGTGTGTCAGTATACACATATAAACAAATATATACACATATATCCTTTATTATTTGCATTGTTTTTACTTATCTATGAGGAAAGGGATCTTTGCCTATTTTGTACATTGTATCATTCCAACTACCTAAAAGAGATCAGGTACATAATAAGTGGTCAATAATTGTTTGTTTAATAAAAGCCTAATGACTAAGGCCATAAAACAAACACTGCCAGTGTATATTGTACCTATTATTAATGAAGTAGGGGTGTTTCAACCAGGTGAGTTCACCAAAGCATGTACAGTAGTCCTCTTATCTGCAAAGGAGGTGTTCCAAGACCCCCAGTGGGTATCTGAAATAGCAGATAGTACTAGACCTTATATATACGTTTTTTTTGATCTGAGAAACTGAGAGGGCTACTAAGTGACTAGCAGACGGGTAGCATACACAGTGTGGGTAGGCAGGAGGAAGGCGTGATTCACAACAGAGTGGGAATGGCCTGATTCTTCATTATGCTCCTCAGAATGGTGTGCAATTTACAACTTATGAATTATTTATTTCTGGAATTTTCTATCTAATATTTTCAGAGCATGGTTGACAGTGAGTAACTGAAACCAAGGGGGACTAATGTATTGGAGACCATCTCTGTTCTCAGCACTGTGCCAGCGGAGGGCGATACAGAAATGAAGGCATGGCTGCTGGGCTCAAGAAGCTCACTGCTGTAGCTGCTGTGCTAGACCATGAAGGAGAAGTTTCCAGCTGGCGTCTGCTGTCAGCCAAGTTTAGGAATTGCATCTGGTTGAAGAGTTTCCTTCCCAAGGCCATGTCCCCCTCCTGGGGGCAGCCTGCATCCAATGAGTTGCCACGGAGAGAGTGTAGAGCTCAGATCTCCTTGATCCAACCCAGGTGAACCCTGAAGGACCACTGCAGTTTCAGAGCTCCTGGGAGAATAGTCTGTGGTCATCACTGTGACTGCAACAAAGCCCAACTTCTCCTCGGCTCTGCCCTGCTTCCTGCACTGCCCTTGTGCTGAGATGAATGCTGAGAGCTTCCCCAGTACACTTCCTGGATGCCAATCTCCATTTCAGAATCTACCTCCCAAAAAAACCAAACTGCAGCACTTCTATGATATTCATTTTTCTGTTGCCTTATAACAAGTCACCACAAATTTAGCAGCTTGAAACAAAACAAATTTATCATCTCACAGTTGGAGAGAGTCAAGAGTCCTGTAGGTTTTTGCTTGGTCCTCCACTCAGGGTGTCCAAGGCTGACATCAAGGTGTAAGTGGTCTCACACTCTCAACTTTCGAATCTCAGTCTCCAGACTCCAGGAAGGGCTCTCTTCTTTTTAGGGACTCATCTGATGAAATCAGTCCAACTCAAGTTATCTCCCTCTTAATAAACTCAAAGCCAACTTATCAGTAACCTAATATTGGAAGTAATAATCCTTCATATTCTCAGAACTCACCGACATTCAAGGGAGACAGATACATACCAGGGGGTGGGGATCTTGGTAGCCATCTGAGACTCCTTCTCATCATGTATGTTCTAATGGGAAAGAGATGCAAAATTTATAGTGTGATCTGTGCTCTGTTTGAGGAAAATGCGTAATATAGAAGTAGCACAGAGATTAACTGAGAGTTGAGCATGTACCTCTATAAGGAAAGATGGTATTTAATTAAGAAAGTTAAGGCAGGAAAGGATACTCTTAGCAAAGGAAATGGTATGAACCAAAGTTCAGAGATAGATGATAGCCCGATATGCCCAGAGAACTATAAAGAATTTAGAATTTATTGAACATCCTTGTCCATGGCCTGGAGGTATGTACCATGTGATATACGAGAAAATAAGACCTCAACAGGCTTCACATGTAAATTCCAGATAATTTCTGAAGAAAATGACCAAGCCTATAATCCATAAATGTGACACAATAGGAATTCATAGGAGGGAATTAATTATTTGGGGATCCCAGAGGTCAGAGTAAACTTTATTCTTTGAACCTCAAAAATAAGAAAAAAATTTTTATAGAATGTCTTTTGTTCTTTTGGGTAGATGCCCAGTAAAGGGATTGCTGGATCAAATAGTAGTTCTACTTGTAGCTCTTTGAGATATCTCCAAATTGCTTTCCACAATGGTTGTATTAGTTTGCAGTCCCACCAACAGTGTATGAGTGTTCCTATCTCTCTGCATCCACACCAACATTCATTGTTTTGGGACTTTTTGATAAAGGCCATTCTCACTGGAGATAAGTGATATCTCATTGTGGTTTTTATTTGCATTTCCCTGATGATTAGAGATGTTGAGCATTTTTTAATATGTTTGTTGGCCATTCTTTTGCCTTCTTTTGAAAAGTTTCTGTTCATGCTCTTTGTCCACTTTTTGATAGAGTCGTTTGATTTTTTTCTTGTTGATTTTTCTGAATTTTATATAGACGCTAGTTATCAGCCCTTTATCAGATGTGTCACATGCGAATATTTTCTCCCATTCTATAGGTTGTCTGTTTGCTCTCATGATAGTTTCCTTGGCTGTGCTTAAAAAAGGACAACTGCACTGGAATGTTTATAGCAGCACAATTCACAGTTGCAAAGATGCAGAAACAACCTAAGTGCCCATCAATACCTGAGTGGATTAATAAAATGTGGTATATGTATAAATGGAGTTCTATTCAGCCACTAAACAATGGTGATCTAGCACCTCTTGTATTATCCTGGTTATGGCTGGAGCCCATTCTACTAAGTGAAGTATTACAAGAATGGAAAAACAAGCACCACATGTACTCACCATCAAATTGGTGTTAACTGATCAACACTTAAGTGCACATATAGTAATAACATTCATTGGGTGTCAGGCAGGTGGGAGCAGGGAGGAGGGGATGGGTATATACACACCTAATGGGTGTGGTGCTCACTGTCTCCAGGATAGACATGCTTGAAGCTCTGACTTGGGTGCAACAATGGCAATATATGTAACCTAAACATTTGTACCCCAGCAATATGCTGAAATGAAAAAAAATTTTAAAAAATAGGGAAAATTCGTACAATGGTATAGGAAGGAGGGCTGCATTTCAAGCTGAGTGAATAGCATGAGGACATTCAGGAGCTAAAAGGATGAAAGGCAATATTTAGGAGCGGGTGGAAGAGCAAATAAGATACCAGCCTAATTATAGCTGAGAATTCATACTGAGAAGGAAAGGATAACGTAATTGAATGAAGGTTGGACCATATCCTAGAAGACTTTAAATGTCAGGCAGAGGAGCTAATATTTGATGGCAGGGTGTATAGGGAGCTATGGTAAATTCTCCAAAAGGGAAGTTTGGGATTAAAACCTACATTTGCACAATTAGTCTGATAGTGTAAGCAAGGTCATTCAGCAACTCCAGTGGGTTTTGTGGTTATCTAATTTCATGAGCTGTTAAAATTTCTAAAATTTTTATGCTACTTTGATATGCAGGAAGCTCCTTTCCTGGCTATATATCACTGCCACATTACTTGTGATTTATTGCTATTATTATATTCCTTCTGTCATTTTGATGTGATTTTTGGATGAAGTAGAGGTAAACACATATGTTTAGTCAGACTTCTTGAACCATAAACTCTGTATTTTCTGCATAGTTAAGGTTATTCTTTTCTGTATGTATTATTTTAACACTTCACACTTTAACATAGAGTTTCCTATTATTTTTAAAACTCTCCTTAAGTATGGTTTTGATAGTTACATGCTATTGCATAACACAGTTATACTACAATTTACTTAGCTTCTCATGGAATATTTAAGTTGTTTCCTTTATCTAGCTATTTGTATATATTAACTTACTTATTTACTTCTGTATATAAAACTGTAACTCGTTGATAAGCACTGCAGAAGGAAATGATCACAAAATCTCCTCCCAATATAAAATGAATTTTAGGAAAATATCACTGGTAAAAATGAAATATAATGTCTATAATATTATTTTTAAAACTTTGAAATATAAATTTATGAGCAAAATAGGAAACACAAGTTGAAAGTATGGCTTAGTACAGATCTTGATATTACCTCCACTTCTGAAAAATATACAATGGAAAGAAGAGACATCTGGCAAATCCTGAGAAATCCAACCATAATCTCCAATTTGGAAACTAAACTGAAAACATAAGACAAAATTTGAATTTTTTTCTTAATACTATGGACAAAATTTGAATTTTTTTCTAATACTACAAAATCCTCCTAATTGGCCCAGCATCTTTTCAAAAGTGGGGAAGATGACAGTTGGATATTTTTTCTGATTTTCCAGGGTCACTAACAGACTGGGAAAAGAAAGCGAAGCCCGGATTATACCTTTACTACTCACACGCATGCACACACATACATATGCACATATGTGTGCACAAACATCCTTTTGTACAATAAACTGTCACAGAGTAGTCACCCCTCCTCCCATAGGTATGGAAGGGAAATATTGACAGTAGGGAATATGCAAAAAGGAGAAAAATACTTTCTGTCTCCTTAAAACTTCCCCAACTCGTGGGAACTGCTGCCTGACCTGCATCCGTGGGGCAGGGAGAATGTCTTTTTTTCTTTGTGTTACAAGATAGTGCTCAGCCATCCTAGGCTAGCACCAGGCCCCCAGGTGGGCCCAGGTGGGTGGAGGTCACAGGCTTTGTCTTTAGCAGAGGTAGGATGATTAGAATCATTAACACAGTAGCCTAGAACTGACCCCATCTTTACTAAAAATAGAAAGAAATTAGGTGGACAACTAAAAATATATAGAAAAAATTAGCCGGGCATGGTGGCGCAGGCCTGTAGTCCCAGCTACTCAGGAGGCTGAGGCAGAAGGATTGTTTGAGCCCAGGAGTTTGAGATTGCTGTGAGCAAGGCTGACACCATGGCCCTCTAGCCTGGGCAACAGAGTGAGACTGTGTCTCAAAAAAAAAAAAAAAGAAAGAAATTAAAAAACAACTATGCAAACTTAATACAGAAAAAAAAGGATTCAAAAAGAGAAGAAAAGGAACATTGGGTACAAAAGTAAATGACAAGTACAATCTAGACAAAAACATAATACAAGGAACTAAGGAAAATTCCCAATTATGGCTTTAAGCTATAAATAAATTTTGTAAAAATAATTAAAGAGAATGAATCTAAAATATTAAATAATGAATCATAATGTCTACTACAGCCTTGTACAGTGCTATTCCAATTGCCTCATTACCCACAATAAGTTGTTCATAAGCTAATAAACAACAAAGAAATTTTGTATAAATACTTTTCTCGAAATATCTCAAAAAAATTAAAATTCCAAACATATATACTACTGATAAAATTGTATCCTATAATTATTACCAAATAGAAAGCTTTCTTAACTTAAAACATCTGCTTTCTGGCTAATAGTGACTTTTGAGCCTTCCTTGGGTAAAATAGTATTTTCTTTTTCTTTCTAAAAAGTCTTTTCTGTGACTGTGCTACAGCAAAGAAACAATAGAAATTTTGAAGCCTCTACCTTCCATGAAAATGAAACTGCTTGTGGTTACAAATGGTGATTATTTTCAGATGGTTCACTAAAGTATCATGATTCTTGGGGCCAATTTTATCAATGGCTTCCTTTGCAACTTTATCGTATAATTTAAGACCAACATTATCAAATACAGGCTAATACCCCACATTATCCTTGATAAAACTGAGATACATAAATGTTAAGCAACTTCCTCAAGATTAAATAGCAAATAAGGATAAAGCTAAGACCCAAAATCAGGCCTGTCTGACTCCAAAGTCCATGTTCCTTTCAATCAATGAAATCAATTTCATTGACCTTTCTCTCCTAATCTTCTGAGGACACACAGGCAGGTTGGAAGGTAGCATTCCTGGCAGTGGTGATTGCTCCCCGGCAGCTCACAGCTGCTCCAAGGGAGTTCTTGAAACTGTAGGCCCAACAAATAGGAAAATTGAGCATGTCCCCACATCACGTAAAGTGAGACAGAAACACATGATAGCATTGCCCATAAAACAAGATGGTACCCCAAGTGGAGATGGCAGGCTCATCCCCCAAGTAGAGCTTTTCACAGCATCTACATGTGAAAAAATAGGACCAGAAACCCGAATCATTGAAGGTTGGCAGAGGACATCAATCATTCAAGTTTCAATGCATGATTTGGGAGAAGGGTGCTGTGGAAAACATCAGAGTGACAACCAGAACAAAAGAGAAAAAAATAAGAGGGATGCAACACTGAGAAACACATGTGATGTTCCTTGGGGATTTCTGAAACCCAGGGCACCTGAGATGCTGCAATACCAATGACGGTAGAGAAGGTTACCGCTCTTTAACCCTGTTTATCCCCTGGTGGAGGCAGCCAGGGAAATATGCATTTTAATAAGTTTACTGCTCTCCATTTTATATGTCTGTGACCTTGCCTTTTGAAACTAGATTCCTTAATAAAATATTGTGGGATGTTATTTTCCCATGTGGCAGGGCTTTAGGTGGCTTCAACATGTAGATGCTTGGCCTTCAGAGGAGGTCATCCATTAAATCTTTCTTCATGAAAAATGCTTCGAAAAAAATGTTTTTAACCTGCTTCTATGTTAGGAATTATAAAATGTGATATAAACACAGACATTGCACTAGATTCTCGACACTTGAATATAGTGGACAACTATGAAAGTCCACACCTTCTCAACACAACCACACCCCTGGGGAAAAGTTGCCCATGGCTGCCATGGCCTCCCTTGGAGTGGGAAGTGGAAAACAGCAATCTGTTTTCATGTCTAAGCTAGAAAGACATAGAAGGAAAATGGACCAGGATTATTGCAAAACACAAATAAATATTCATCCATCCATTCTGGCTCCTTTCTCTCTCTCTCTCCTCTCTCTCATGCATAGTGCTTCTCTGAACTGGCCCAACTCAAATTAACCTGGCTTTCATTGGAGCCCAAATAACCCTTCACTTGTTCCAACTGTGACCATGATCACATTCCATCATCTATTAGTTTGTGTCCAAAATTGTTCTCCTTCCTTTGACTGTAAGCATGTCAGCACTTCATTTGACCTTAAGCCCCTATGCCTTACTTATCCCCCAAAGTCTCTTGCTCAAAACTGACAGTGATTTATCATGAATCAGATCAGTGAATGGGCTTCAGCCTTAATGAGCTGTAGACTTGAGCACACTTCTAATTATAGACTGTATGGAAGGACTGGCAGGACTCAGAGGCGAGCTGGCCGCTCCTCCACCACTCTCACCACCGCACTCACTGAGAGCAGCTGGTTAATCCGGCTTCCTCAATTCTAACACGTATAAGACTTTGTGTTCACAACTTTTTAATTATTGCTCTGAGTCCTTTTGTTTTCCACTTAGCATTCAACAATGGGCCTTGCAATCTGGAATGCCCCTGCCAGCTTCTCTCAAATTGTGTTCAGCTTTCAGTGTTCTCTACCACGGAGAACCCGGAGCTGTTCCTATTAACATGTCAGCCACATCAAACAAAGAGCTTCCTAAGTAGACACTTAGGGGAGATTTCCAGTGAAGGGAAAATTGCCATAATGCTGGTAAGTGGGTGAGCTGCCACCGTGGAGGAGAGGGAATTATGGGCGAGAGGATACGCCTGGCTAGACGCAAAATCCATTAAGGCACATTGCAATTAAAGACTGTTTCTTACAGAGCCCCCTTCAAAACTGAGCTTCTGGGGCAACGGAGCCAAGCACCCCATCTGCTCTCGGATGGCTCTAAGGGCCACTGCTAGGTGAGAACAGAAAGGGAGGAGAAACCACCTTACCCTGAAGGCGAGTGAGGTCCTGGCCTGGCTTCCGCTTACTCTCTTGTCCTTTAGAGCCCCTTTGTCCTGCTCTGTCTACTTCAGCCCATGCAATCAGCTCAATATTCGACTCAACCACCTGATGTGGAAGAATGTATTATCTTTTACCCTGTTCAAACTCGAAACCATCTTACTTATGTGTTTGTTGGTCTCCATTCCCCTCTAGTTTCTGAGTCCAGACCTGTGCTGCTAAAGGGAAATTGGCAGAGTAGGGGAAAGTAGTGTTTGCTGAGCACCTACTATGTGACCAATACTAAGCTAAATGCCTTACATGCAATCATACTGAATGCCAGCAAGAACTTTATCTCCCTCCTCCAGAGGAAGTAAAGCTACTGATTTTAGTCCTTGTATTTTCTATCACTTGTTCCCCAGTATGTCTCCTAGTGGTCTTTCCAATAAATTGGTTGTTTTCTCTGCAGGACTCTCCTCATCCTCCCCCCTATTATCTGGCACCCTGCAGTAACCCCCAGTACCTCCACCTCCTTGGTTTTCAGCAGTGTTTTGCTTCTCCACTGTCTTGTGTCTTCAACCTCCAAATCAGAGCGTCTTCTGTATTTTCGCTCAAGCTTTTCTATTTCTTTCTTGCTCCTCTCTGTCTGTGTTTATATAATCATCCACCCTTCCTCTTCACTCCTGGCTTAATGCCTAGTAAGCACTAATACTTTCCCAACCTGGTTGTGTCCCAGGTCCCACATAAAATATTTTCATGGAATATGTTATTTTTTCTTTACTTATAACTCATTGCTGCAGGTATCACTTTCAAACTAAATTACAGATGAGACAACTGAGGCACCAAGGGGTTTCCCAAGGTTCCGTAAGAGACAGAACCAAGATTTGACTTTATCCTCTCTCAAGAGCATCATTTTTCTAGAATACATTATCTAAAATATGCTAGTACATACTTGCATATTCAGTCATCCTCTTCTTATCTTGTCAGCAGAAATCAACATCTAATTAGGGGCAAACCTATAATAGCGTATACTAGTGTACAGCCATGTCTAAAGAAGGGGCATTTTGTCACAGAGCAATTTTAGGGTACTTAGATTCATTGTTCTAGAGACAACAAAATTCCCTGGATCGTAAATTAGAGACATCCTGTGTTAATTTTTCTTTTTATGGTAGTTCCTTTCCCCATTTCAAACTTGCCCCCATAAGAGTTACCATTTAACTCTAACATTTTGCACAGCATAAGAGGTGCATGTAAAAGAAGACAAACAAATATTAAGGGCCCAGACCTTGCTCTCTAGAGAAGGTGTTACATTGGGGTGATCATTCATCATTTATCTTTGTCAGGCACATGAGTCACGGTTTAAAAATGTCTTAGAAGAGCAGATTAAGCAGATTGTGTTTGGCATTTTGTTATTAACATTCAAGCTAATTTTATATTTAGAATTTTAAATTCTTTTTCTTGGAAAGCATGTCCCAGATTTTTAAGCTCTGGACCCACAATCCTACATCTGCCTTTGCTGCTTTCCATGCAGTTACTCTGGAGTATGGCTGCCAGACTTAGCACATAAATATACAGAGCACCCAGTTAAATGTGGATTTCAGAAAAGCATGAATATGCCCCAGGAAATATGAGGGACATATTTACAATAAAAAATTATTAGTTGTTTATCTGAAACTCAAATTTAGCTGAAGGTCCTGTATTTTATCTGGCAACCCTAACTAAGAAGAAAGATAGCATCTTTCCCTTATCCCATAATTACTAAGTCTCTTACTATAAGAATATAGAAAGAGCTTCATTAACACATAACACATGCCATGTATGAGCATCAGGCTTATATAGGCCTTTAAAATTTTACCTGGTAAGTGCAGATTTCTCTGCTTACTCGTAAGGGTATCCAGGGTTTGGTTAGGGGGAGTTGTTACTGAGCGCCCCTTCATATCTTCCTACCTGCGTGTGCTGCTCCTCTGACAGGTGTCCTGGTTCAAGTATTCACTGTATGGGTCCCCAACTTCCCCCCCACTTGCCCCCAATTCTGCTGAGAGGGAGGACACCTGTCATCTCTATGAACACAGTGAAAACCTCCTTCAGGTGTCCTGGGAGGCTTCCAATATGGCCAAACACAAACGGCTCAGACTCCCAAGGCTTGAAAGCCACAAGCAGCTATGAGGGTCCACACACTCTCCAAGCCAGCCCTCCACCCCAGGAAACGTCTCTCTTGGTCTCTCTTTCCTGTGGAGGCACATGGATGTCCAGCCTTGAAGAGGCTTTATGGTGGCTTTTTCCTCTTTCATAGCTGCCAGATGTGCTGCCACTGTCCCTCAGTGCTGCAAAAGGGAAATGGGGTCTTAGAAGTGTCTAGGGGTTTGGGGAGGGAAAATGCCACCTCAGGTCTTGGTGTTGCCTTCATGTTCCTCTCTGAGGCGTAGCGTCACCATCCTCCATTTTCTTTGCAATGGCCATCAATTAGATGTTCAATGAACAACAATGTATTGAACAACTGCTAGGTCCTATTACATTAGCTGCTGGGAATATTAGAAATAATTAGATTTAGTCCTTGCCACCCAGAAGGCAACAGAGACACGTAATCGAGTAAAAGAAGATACAGTATAGTAAGTGCAATTAAAGAAGCAAAGGCAGATGTAGCATTTGTAGGTCCAGATGCTTAACAATTCGAAGTGTGCTCTCTAAGAAAAAGAACACAAGACTCCAAACACAAGATTAGCTTGAATGTTAATGATAAAATTCCAAACACAATACAAATGAAAAAATGAACAAATATCATAAACATCATAAAATCCAGAAAAAGAACATACCGTTTTGATTAATTAACTGACATATCTTTATAATATCTTTTCTCTACATTTTATGCTGCAAATTCTTTGATTGCCTTTTTGTATGACATCAATTTTGTAGCATCATTATCTATAAAAGGAACAGGAAGATAATTCAATATTGCTTCTAGCAACTTGATCCAAGTTATTTTTTTTCTTATTTTTTGATGGCTTATAAAAGTTTCTTTTAGCTGTACAAGTTGTTATTGGTAATACCGTGCAAATTTTGGGGATTGCTTTCAAGTTTGGAGAAAAATATATCAAGCTTATTTGTTATATGAATTACGAGATTTGGAAGAATTTCCCTAGACTAGCTTCCAGCTCCTCACATATCAAACCTTTTTTCCCCTTGGCTACCTACCCCCTTCTTTTCTGGCACTCACTGACACCTTCATTTTGTGCCATACTTTGATCTCTGTGCCTTATTGTCATGATGCTGGTTGATTTGGCCTGATGAGTGTTTGGTCCACTCCTAGAAGCTGTTTCTAAACCGTCTACTTTAGCAACAGCTGAACAACTATAAATACACCAAACTAAATGTGCTTCTGACTCTACCTCCCCTTAATGGGATCCTAAAAATCTCCATGCCCCTCCTGCACCACTCAACAAGTGAGCAAGAATGTCAGAAGATGGGACGGAAGGAGGTGCAAGACTGTGATTAAAACGCCTGATTCATATTCATTTTTAAAAAGCATTCTTGACTGTAGGAATCATTTCACTATGTATATGCCTATCAAAACATCCTGTTGTATACCTTAAATATACACAATTTTAAAAAGTTTCACAAAATAAATTAAATAAATACCATTAAATAAGTAAGCAATCTTCATTGTGTGCGGTGCAGGGCTCCTGACCGGGTGCAGCCTCCTCTTCTCTACTCACAGCAGCCCTGGCTGCGGGCACCGGGGCCCCGTCTGCGGGCTGGCGGGAGCGCGCCCTCCACAGCCACGCGCAGCCACCGCACTGCCAGCCCCACCGCCGCGGGCCCAGGAGCCGCCAGAGGCAGGCTGTGGGGGCTTAAAGCTCAGACCCAGCTCTGTGAGCCTCTGCTGCTCATCTGGGCTCCTTCCCCTTCTTCCCAACCAAGTGTTCTGCAGGCTGTAATTGCTCGCATGATCCCTTGGGAAGTTTTCAAAGCACACACTCCCTGCGTGTGTGTCCAACAAAAAGGAAAACACGTGGTCCCCTGGCTCCCTTCTGCTGTCCTGCTATGTTTCTTTCTCATTTTGTAGCATTTTCTAGTATTGCTCTTTGATTTGTGGCTCCGATCTGGCCTCCCTCTGAGGATTACCACTGATTTTGCTAGTTTTCTCAGTTTGGGTTTTAATTCTTACTGTTTGGGGAGGAATTTCTCTGAGGATAGTTTCTGGAGCCAGTTTGGAGAGTCGACCTTTTTTTCAGATGCTGTTCTTCCTTAAGGCAGACAGGAATCCGGGGGTCCCCGTGGCAGCGAGCTGTCTCCCTGGCCCCGCAGCCCTGCGGGCTGTACTCCAGGACCCCTCCCCTCCTGCCCCCGCACCAGCTCCACCGTGCACAAATGACAGTTTCCCATTGCAAATGCAGCTAGTACCATCACTGAAGTAAGGATAAGAATTCTCACTCTTAATTCTAGCATACATGGAAAGAGGATCTGGAGGACAGGACTAAGACCAGCCAATAGCCTAACGAACAGTCCCCTGCGCTGTCTCCCCCAGTGACATGCCCCCGGTCACCAGAAGTGCTCAAGCAATGCCCGGATGTCGCATTTCAGGAATACCGTGGAGGGAGTTTCTGTGGATAGAAGGTTGATGAAGATAGATGATAGATAAGGTCCATTTTAATGCAGAAAGATTATTTTCAGGTGACTTGAGATGAAATAGAAATATGAATTCAAACTTTAAATGGAGTGTTCCAATTTGGTAAACTCCAATCCAACTCTAATATGTATGTTTTATTCAACTATGAAAAGAACCAATGTTAAACACACACAGGTCAACTAAAAAGTAATTTGGGATTGGAATCAAACTTTCATCTTTTCTCAAATGATTAAATTAAATATAATATAAAAATTGTGGTAGTCACTAAAGTATATCTGAATCAGACCAATATTTTCCTTAGTTTAGTACTGTTTCCTTTGCTGTAAAAAAATATCAGTACCTGTGTAACATTCATGTTGTGCTTACTGAGAGGAATAAAGTATGTGAAGGTTCTGACAAAGGGTCCAACACAAGGAAAGAGCACAGTTAGAACTACCATCTTGGTTGGTTTCCTGGGATATGAGGCCTTTGAGTCTGACCTCAGTCAGTGGGTAGGATATAGCTGTAGCTCAGTTTGTACAACCGGTCTACGTTGGAGCAGTATTTCTCCTATACACAGATAATGTTTCCTCAGAGATTTGAACTCATTAGATATAAAATGTATCCCAAAAATGTTAGGTATTGTTTGGAAGAAACACAGTCTACACCCATCCTACATGAACTCACAAAGCAGGAGCACGTTTGGCTGGCTTTCGTGTCGCTCACGTGCGTGGAAGTCTGCTGAGACTGTGTTGAGAGAGAGAGTTGTCTGGGCAGAAATGAGTGGGTTATAAAACGTAAATGGTCGGACAAAGGGGGGAAATAAATCTCTGTACAGGCAAGCCTAAAACAGCCGCAAAAAGCAAGTCTAGGTGACGTTTTGCACAGTCCTCTCTGCACTTTAACCCACCCCACCGTGTCTGTTCTCGGGGGACCTGCATGGTGCCCTGCAGTGGCTGCCAGGTCTCTTCACACTGAGGATGCAGAGGTAGCCTGTGCCTTCCTTCAGCGCAGGCTTTGATGGGTGACTGATACCACAGTAGAGGATGTTCCCGTCGTCACCTCATGCCGTTGCTAAGGCTGTAAGAGCTGCAGGGAGCACACTCCGGGCACAGTGCTCAGCCCCTTGCAGACATCACATCCCTTCAGTCGTGCTTGGCCCTGCTGTTGTCCCCTTTGCAGGTGAGCTTCCTGAGTCTGACACCCAAGCGGGTTTGCCTGAACATAGCCAGGCATCGAATTCAGGCTGCTGTGACTCAGAACTTCTGCTCTATTCTGTCAGATCATGTTCTTCCTGGGAAAATTAAAACAGTCTAGTCAGCCAGTGCCCAGCATGGAGGATCCCATACCGGAATTCTGTCCTGTTGAGTCACTTCTGGTTAATGCTTTCCCACACTGGAACTCACATTATTTGTGTATATCACAAACTGTCCTAAAATTGTGTTTACAAAGGCTGCGATCTCTCCCAGTTGATTCTCCCCTAAGAGACAGCAACCCCAGGGTCTTTGTTTTCTATGGAGCAAGAGGACTTAGCCAATTTGCTTAGATGGAGAGAACTTCTAAAACCCTTTTTTTTATCATTAATTTTATCATTCTTCTGTCAAATGTTCTATGCAAAATTACTGTTTAAGAAAATGATTGGAATAGCAGCAGAGATAATCTTGAAATGTTCCTTGGAATTAAGTTTTGGTAAATAATTATAATGATAATAATACTATTAGCTAAGCTAATAATGAATGCATACTAAGTGGAAATTAATTATGGGGTTAACATTACTTGCATTGGAATATGACAATGCCATTTTACTAAATACATTGTTTTTATGACTCTGTTTTAGTGAATGGAAATTAATGTGAAGCTCAGGGTTTTCATGACTTCATTTCCAGCTTCTTTCTCCTATCTCTGTTTTGCCAACCACAAATTCTTCATACCACAAATATCTGCAAGTACATGAGTAATCCTATAACCCAAAGGTGGGGGTCCAGGAAGCCTGGGCTATAGCTTGGCTCTACTATTTACTTAGATTTTTTTAACTATTTAAATCACTTAATTTCTCTGTGCCATAGTTACTTTTTTGCACAATGAAGATACATATCTTGTCCTAACTCCACCAGGGGTATTATGAGGATCGACTGGAATGAAAGCAATTTTAGAATTTAAGGAAATTATACCAATATGAGATATTGTTCTTAAACAAAATAAATGAGCAAAGACAAAAGACATGGTCATAGATTTCTAACCTCTGCTCTCCAGCTATACATAATTTTTAACAATAATTCAACCAGCCCAGAATTGCTATATTCTTTGCTTCAATTATAATAGGGTGTTGAATAAAAATAAGGTCATCTTTCATTTGTTCTTGTAAATAAATGAAGTTCATGGCTCCAGTTGATTATTTCAGATGTGTGCTCCATTAAATGTCTACAGGCCACAAATCTATTTAGGTATTCAAGCAATATGACAGATTTATAGCTTTAAAAACAATCTTATTTGCATAATCAGAAACTATATGGAAGGTTAAGTGAAACATCTAGGCTTGAACGTTTATTTCCTACCAGCGGGACTATCAGTTATTTAAAAGCCTTTAATCGCCCAATATAGATGGGAATCTACTGTGTTTCATGCCTTGGGGCATGTGCTGGGAGAAACAGTAATGGGCAAAAATTGCCCCTGACCTCAAGGGACATATGGTCCAGTGGACAGCATAGACATTAGCCATATACTCTTACAAATTAAGGTAGAAGCAACAGAAAATTTGCTCTAGAGGAAGACACATAATACTGTGAGAAGGACCTTTTAATTACAAGATTTGGCTTAGTAGGGAAGGTCTAGGAGTCCATCTCTGAAAAAATGACAACCAATTCAAACTCTCAAGAAAGGGTCAGGGTTAGGTAGGCATAGAAGGGGGAGGGATACAGCATATGCCAAGCTCAGGTAACAGGTGAGATTCTGAAAATTCCCAGGAACTGAAAATCAATTCCAATGTCTGGAATATGAGATTAAGAGAGACTAATGCATAAAATGAGACTGGAGAGAAGGCAGGAGACAAGATTATGCAGGGTTTGTAGTTTACATTAGCAATTTGGACTTTATCCTAAAAATAATGGAAATTTATTGAGGTCAGTAAACGGTTAAAACCTGAGAGATAGCATGATCAGGTTTGCATTATTAAAACAACATATCTGGCAGTATGATTTACTGCATTGGAGGAGAGCAAGGATGTGTATGGAAGACCAATTTGGAGACTATTATAGCCGTCTGATTCAAAGATGATGGTACTTTGGATAGAGTGTTGTACCAACTAGGTTAGGTTTATGCTGAAGAAGCAAACAACCTCAAAATTTCAATGACATAAAACAAACAAAAATTGTTTGTTCAGTGTCCTCTGTGGGCCCAGGTGACTACCCAGCTAGCTGTCCTCCAGGCACAGTATTTCAGGCTGCTTTGACCTCGTGGCCACTGTATATCTATAAGCTCTTGCACAAATCCTAGGCAGAAGAGACAGAGTGGAAAATTGTACACCGATTTTAAGTACTTCCTCAAGGAAGTGACCATAAACCTTTGCTCACTTTTCATTGAATAAAACAAGTCACTAGTACCATGCCTTACTTCAAGGGGGTGGGGGATGAAACCTCGCTGGAAGAAACAAGCTGGCAGCTGGTCTGTAGCTTTCTTCTAATCCAGTGATTCTATACTGGGTGTGGTTTTGCCCAAGGGGACATTTTTCAATGTCTGGAAAAAACTTTGGTTGCTAAAACAGAGCGGTTCCTACTGGTATCTGGTGAGTGGAGTCCAAAGATGGTGCTAAACATCTTACAAGGCACTGGACAGTTCCCCACAACAAAGAATTCTCTGTCCAGACATCAATAGCACTGCGTTTGAGAAACCCTGCTCTAGCCTTATGGACAATTGAAAATTGATGGATAGTTGAATCTTCCTTGCAATTCTGACTCGAGGACTGTATAGCTGTATATAGTACCTTCCAGAGCTTGCTAAGTACTATGCCAAGCAGCTGTACCTAAGATGGTTCACTGAGTTACCCCTACTTGGTGAGATACAGCTGCACTGGCTCACGGATGCTAGTCATTTATGCCCAACAGAGCTGTGTGCTTTGCAAGGAATAAAATGTTAAAGATGGCCTAGTTGATGGCTTCCCGGAGGTGAAGGCATTCACATCCTGTCAGCATCATCTCTCAGGCCAAGTATACAGCAATGCTGAGAAATTGGAAGCTGTGCCTGGAGATTATAATCCCTAATACTGCATTATTGCCTGTCATATATCCTTCCTTAATGCTACATAAACTTTGTGCAGAGTGAAGCCTCTCATATCTTGTAAGTGTGGTTATCAAGACCACTGCTTCTGGTTGGAGAGGACACATTGCAAGAACACCCCATCTCTTAGTAAGCAACGGTAATGTCTACCTCAAGTGTTTGGAATTGAGATGATAAGAATGAGCAGTTTTGAGAGATACTGAGGAAGTGATGCAAATACTATTGTTCTTTTCCAACATCTATTTTGCATTATCTTCTTTGCCAATGAAGATTGGATTTTGTCCAGGTGTCTTCCCTCCTCTGTGCCTCAGGCTAAGCTTGTTCCAATTCTGTTGCCAGTAATTGATTTAGGCATGGGCATGTAATATAATTTAGGCAAATGATATGTAAGGGAGAGGCCACCAAGAGCCTTCTGGGAAAATGTTTCTGCATTCTTAAAGAGAGATGCTTAAGAAGAGCTGGGCCTTTTAATCCACTGGGCATTGTTGAAATTGTGTGTGTAGCTGAGATGTGCTGCAGTAATCTTGCAATTGTAATAGAAATAGTCCGAGGACAAGGCAGACTTGTTACTAATGATAAGAGATAGAAAGGTAGAGCAGAATATGGGCTCTGATTTAACCAACCCTCAATATCTCTTGTACTAAGATTTCCTATTACTTAACATTAAAAAAATTTAATTTTAAATAAATTTAAATTGACATGTATTTCTGTTACATGTGGCTAAAGCATATTAAGTGATACTGAATTTAAAAAATACCAGACTCAGAATGGATACGAGGAATGAAGAATAGGTTACTTAGATTTTTGGGTTGGTAACAGATGGGACTTGGTGGCCTTAATGAGCACTGGAAGAATACCAGGTTTAGTTAGGAACATCATAGTAAACTCTTTAGATATTTTGAGGTTTAGGGTCCTTGAATAATATAAGAGAGATTTCAAGCAGGCAGTTGGTTATATGTGTCTATAGTCCAGAGAAGAGATCTGGAGTGGAGATATTCATTTGCAATATTCATAAAGACACTCATACAAGGGCAAAGGTGATGATTTTTGGATATGGATGGAACTAGCCTAGAGAAAATGCACAGGAACAATAGCCTAAGGCCAAGCTTGCAAAACTTCAACATTTAATATTAATGTCCAAACAGACAAGGATGACCCTACAAATGTGGCCAAGAGGAACAATCCAAGAGGCAAAATGAAACCAGAAGCATATTGTGCCACAGAAACCCAGAGAAGAGAGAGTTTGAAGAAGGAGGGAGAAATTGACAATGTCAAATGTGATAAGTCAAAAAGATTAAGAAGCAAACATTTCTTTTTAATTTAAAACTATTGAAAATGATAAATAATTTTATTTAAAAAATCATATTTGTATATGATAAATTTGTTACATGCATTATCTCTTTTGAATCTCTGCACAACTATTAGAAATGAATAGAACAGTTATTGTTAGATCAATTTTGCACAGGGGTAATGAGCCTTAGATAATGCTACGTGAATTATCCACATAGCAATGGAGTAGCCAAACTAGAGTTCAAACTCACTGTGGACAAACTCCTGCTTCAGGGCTTTTTCCATACTTCCCCAATATTTCTTACAAGTGACTCTCTTGCTAGCAACAGTGAGTTAATTGTGAGTCACCTACTAGAAAAAAGGAGAGGAAGAGAAACAGACAGACCAAGTAGACATATATTGAGCACTGTAGGACCTGCATTACATGACAGTGTCCCTGAGGCTTCTTTCAACCAAATATCTGCCACATATTCAGCCACACAGGGACAGAGTCAGTCTCCTGACAGGGTAAGACTTCCAGTGATTGAGGGTTGAGAACAGAGACAGATAGAATGAGATGTCCACCATTTGGTGGTGGGATGAGGGGCTTTAAATTGTGTAATGAGTGAACCACATTTACCCCCTTTGGAAACATGAGTTACATATGCTCAAAACAATTATGTAAGATAGATATTGATGAGTGTATTTGTTTGCCAGGACTGCCATAAGAAAGTACTAGAAACTGGGTGGCTTAAACAACAGAAACGGATTTCCCCACAGTTCTCACAGTTCTGGAGGCCGAGGTTGATGCCTTCCGAAGGCTGCGAGAGTCTGCTTCACGTGTCTGCACGAGAGATGGTTCTGGTGGTTTGCTGGCAATCTTTGGAATTACTTGGTTTGTAGAGGCATCACTCATCTTTCACGGTATCTGCCTGTATGGCTCTGCATCCAAATTCCCCCAGTTTGTAAGAACACCAGTCATACTGTCAGAGCTCATCCTAATGACTTCATCTTAACTACTTGCATCTTCACTAACTCCGTTTCCAAATAGGGTCACATTCTGAGGAACTGAGGGATAGGAGTTCAGCATATGGTTTTGGGGGGGACACAATTTAACTCATAATAAGAAACTTCTCATAACAATGAGTAAAAGTGAAATAGATGGCTGGCTGATGACATAAATATAGACATCTATATACATTTACGTACAGCGACTGACACTCAGGCATGCATGTGAGACCTCCAGATTCCTCGGTCAGAGAAACACACAAACACTTGGTTTATTACTCATATGAAAAATGGCAGCCTGACCGGTATCTTGCCAAGGTTCCCACACCCTCATCCCCACAGGGTGACACAGTGAGGACGGGATGTCAGCTGCACAAGCAATGGGGCACATCCCCCTCAGGAGAACGGCAAATTAGCCTCTGCTTGCATATCTGCCCATCTACCCTCTAGAGATAAACACTTCTAATTTCCCTGAAATGTCAGTAATTTTCCTCTAGGGGACAAGGAAAAGGTATGTTCTGGCTTCTTACCCTAAACTGTAAGCAAATGTCTCTAGATAGGGAAAGATGAGGGTTTTATCTTTACTACCCTGGGACTTTTCTGGGAGAGAGAGTCTCTACATGTCTCTGGAGGGATACATTATCTCTAGCTTCCAAGGCTATTTGCTATTCAAATATGTTTTTTGTTCAGAAAAGCTGGACCATACAGGAACATGAGAAATTCAATGAGAAGCATCTCTCAACAGTTTATTGGAAGGGCTCAATCGTGAAGTTAAGGAAATTGATAGCTAGGACAGTGTCCTTATTTAATTTTACAAACAATCTTTAAATCTCTTTAAGGATTTAACACACTGCATTTTATTAGCTTATTCCTGAGCCAGTGCCTAGCTGGAGACTTGGTAGCTTACAGGCATTCCATAAATTATTGTTTAATTAATATATAAAACAAAACAAAGCAAAACTCTTCAGATATTTTGCTCTATAACTTTCGTGCATTTATTATCATCCTTTGACCTTTCTAACTTAGAAGGTTAAAATATAATAATTTATCTATCATTTGTCTTCTTTCAATGGCTTAATTACTACATGGATTCAAATATCCCTAAGACATTTTAATCTTCAAGTTTCTTTCTTTCTTTATTTTTCTTCCTACCTCAGCTTTGTCTCTTTATCTTCTTTTTATTCCTCTTTAATCTTCTAGGCCAAACATTCATGTTATTAGTACAAATGTTCCAGGTGCTTAAAATTAAGTGAATTATTTTTGATTGGAGAAAATGCTATTTTTCAAAATCCAATTAACCTCCTCATTTAAATAGCTCCTGCATATGAAGAGATATGTTTCTTTTCCAAATTAAAAAGAACTGAACTTTTATTTCAACTCACAAGTTTTAAATAACACCTTGAGACAATCTCATTTTATCCATATTTGACCATTTCTAAAGTATTCTTGAGCTACAATTCTGAATAATATTTCATGTATATGGAGATCTATATGGAGTGACTGTTACTTCCCAACAAAATAAATAGTTGTTGGGCATAGCTGCCTGGGATATATCACCAACTAATTTACCAGATGACAACCTGTTCCTGCAGGGATTTTTGTACTGCCATGGTGTGCTGCAAGGAGATACAAGGAATGGAGATATCACACTTCACTCCTACAATAAACTCCAAAGGACTACATGCTTATACCTTTAAATAATGCCTTCTCTTTCTTTATTTCAGGTTTTGGACTAAGGGCCTTTAAAAGACCTAAATATTATTTATTTTAATCTAATGCCACTCTGTTTTTAACCAACCTAAGAACAAAAATAGAGCCACTAATGGCTATTCAGAGTGACTTACAAGCTAACCAAAAGAGGAATAAAAAAATAACAGTAAAAGTTAAAGGTGTACAAGAGATATTATGGTTATGGACCTTTTGCCAATTGCCTCAAACTCAAGGCATATATCTGAAGGAAGAAATAAATAAAATAGATGTATTTAATTGGTTGGGGTTCAGTTTAATAAGCTTTTGATTTAAAGTTATCCACTTAGCTTGATTGTGTATTAGTTCATGCATAAGACAGATTTTTATTCCTTGCCTGTAGTTGGAGAAGGACAAAGTAGACCCTCTACCCTTCCCAACTTCTGGTAACCACTATTCTACTCTTTATTTCTATGAGAGCAGTTGACAATTTCAGCCCTAATTCTAAGGCAGGCTTACAGAGCAGACCTGGTATCAACTCTCATGTCTTAGAGAGGTTCCATGGAGTATTACATTTAACAGTTTTAGGAGTCAGATATGCTTCAGTCAAATGGGGATAATGATTCTTACCTTTGAGATTTGTTATGGATTTATAGGTAATGTACCTGGCATAGTACCTAGTCCACAGCAGCCACACATACTTTGTAGTTGCTACTAGTTGATCTGGAAGAGGAGCACACTAGAAGGCAGTACCAGTGCCTTGCTCCTTTCTCTTCCAAATAAAACAAGCAGGATGAATCTGGTCTTTCCCATGCACAGACAGATTGGGTAGCAGAATAAGCAGTGGTATTTCATGTGCTGTAGGAATGTATCTCACATGCTGTAGGAATGCCCTCTTCCATTCCAAGTTTCTCCTCCTGCTTAATGAAGTCTTAGTTAAAGAAAAATACTAAGGCTTTAATTCCACAGAGACAAGGCTTAGAATATGCCATCCCTGGGAAAATAATAAGGCACTGAGACACAGGAGGGGGGAGAGTTTGAAATTGGGAGATGGAAGAAAGAAAGGTTATCAGGCGGAGAAAGCCTCAAGCTTTCCATCACTGCCTACTCCGTCAGTTTACTGGTCTTGATAGTTAGCAGATCATGTAGAAATTCTGTGAAATTCTTCTGCAATAAACAATCAACAGAAGGGGAAAAGTTATTTTTTTTGAAGACCATTAAAGCTCTCCTAAAATATTGTATATTCTAAACCATAAATCTTAAAAAACTAGAATTTTTAATAAACTAGAATAGAATAAAATTAATTAGAAGCTATCAGACTTCAGTGCCTGGAGTAAGTAAGCATGTATTATTATATATATATATATATATATATATATATATGTATAAACATATATGTGTTTATACACTCACATATGTACATATAGTTGTACCATGATATAAAATGTATTCTTTCTCTGGATATATTTATCAAAAAGTTTGGAAGCCACTGCTCTAAAGGGCTTACATTAACCCAGAGCAGAAGTTTTTGAATAATTTGAAATTAGTTTTGGTTGCTGTTGTTTGTTTTGCTTTAAAGGACATGAAACTTCAGAAACTGGAGCTACTTTGAAGCATGATCATAAAATGCTAGATAAGTTTGTAATCAGATTATTAACTCTTTCAAAAAAAAGTCAAATTCCTCCATTGGGAGCATTGGTCCCTTCTGCAAGGACTACTGGCTCCTTCCAAAGCAGGCACCTTTCTTCTACTTCCTTAATGACACATAGCATGCAGCCCGGCTCACCCGTGAGGAAACTGCATTCATTGGCCATGAAGTGACTGCTCGTCTGAGACCATACAGAGTACCTCCTGCAGCTGCAGCCGTTTGCCTCAAGGATCCCTGGGCTACATGAAATACATGTGGCAACATTTTATCTTCTTTCGTGACACATGTTCAGAACTTCCATGTAGGTAACAAGTTTAATCTTCATCACACCTCACTTGATGGGCTCGTTTAAGGTCCTGAATCTAATGTTGAGTTTATAATTTTTGTATTATTTGTGTTAAAAGTAGGTCCCAAATTTGAGCAAGCTTCAAATCTCACAGAAGCTAGATCCACCCCTGCACTAATCATAGACTAACCAGTATTTAATTTAATATTAATAGTATTAAATTAAAGACACATTGCCTTACACATACTTGAAGACCCAACCATTTAGAGTATTAGGAGTTTTATGTGTATATATATATACAAGTTATGGAAATAGATCAAACTTGTTCTTGAGCAAGTCATTTATTTATCTGAAAATCTATTTCTCAACAGCTAAATAAAAATTACTCACGATGTAATTTTGAGGATTAAATGTAACCTCCCACAGGCACCATAGTGACTAAATGTTAAAATATCCCTCCCAACCTCAAGCTGAAAATAGGTCCATAATAGAACTGAATTGACTTACTCCTCCTCAACCTGCTTCTGCCAAATCTCCCAACTCTAGTAAAAGTGGGAACTGAATGAGGGGGAAAAAAAGAAAGGAAAGAAAGAGAAAGAAAGAAAGAAAGAAAGAGAAAGGAAGGAAGGAAGGGAGGGAGGTAGAGGGGGAGGGAGGGAGAGAGAAAGAGAAAGAAGAGGAAACACAAGAGAACAAAAGACCATGAATTACATCCACTCCCCTATGTCCTGGCCATGAGGTTTTTAATTCAGTACTCTGCTTCTCTATTAATGTGAAAGCATCAGTAAATTTTGGTAATTCTCTGATTCATAGGTATATAAAGCAGTGTCTGAAATCAAAAATATATTCCACTGGCTATGTCCCACTATACCAATACATCTGACCATTTTAACCAACCCAGAAGGGAACGAAACAATTTATTAATACTACACTATTATACAAAACAGATGCTTGGCACCATAAGGCTAAAACATCATGTGAGTAATTGAAGTTGATGCTTGTCACACATTTGTTTTGTCATCAGGCTGAGATCAACCTTAAAGATCACCCTTTATATTACCAAAATGAAAAAAGTCATCTTCAAAAATATTCAAGTATCTCTTTGTGCAAAGAAGTTTCAGAACACTAAGGTAATGGAAAATGAAAAGAAAATGAATATTATTGTGTTGGGTTCTGTGAGGCAGGCTTTGTTCTCTCCCTTAACTCCAAATGCATTTCAAGAAGCATGAAATGCTATCAGTTAAGGAAGGCAAGTTAAAGATAGCCACATTACAACTGATGAAGGGCTGCTAAATGTTTGGACAGTGATCATCAATTTACCATCATTGGCAGACATCTTCCCTGAGAGCCATTTCATAAATTCTCCAGCTCACTGCAGCCAGAAGAAAGCTTCTCCGGGACAGCTTTACAGATTGCCAGCTGTGAACAGCCCGCCCCACCCCTTGTCACAGCTCAGGGAGTTTGCATGACAAAAGAATAATTGAATTCGTAATGCAACAGTACATGACATAGATCACCATTTTGCAACAGGAACGTTTAAGTCATGAATAATGAAGTGATTTCCTCCAGAGTAATTTATGGAACAGGTACATTAGCAAAGCAAGCTCCTGTAGTTGTGCAAATGCACAGCACCTCTGACCCAGGGGAGCTCAGGGAGGTCTCTCAGCTCATTTAAATCCTTTTCTTTGTGACTTCCACTTAGGGCAGGTAGCAGGGCAGCAGGTGTGAGGAAGGGGGAATGTTTTTGTTTCATTATATTTTATTTTTTATGCTCTGTGGCATCTGGTCACAGAAGTAAGAGAGAGGTTTGCTAAAGCGGCTTAATATTGAACATCAAGCAGCTGCCAGAGAATCATAACTTCTGTTATTTCTGACCTCTATTGAATTGCATCATTACTTCTGGTCACTCTGCTGAATGCAAACCACTCAACAATTAGTGCTGCCATCAGGTTAGCTGTTGGGAAGCGGATGTGTGGAAAAACAAGGCTCCACTCTGCCTTCAGATATTGAAAAGATTGCTTTTTCTCATTTACAAAATCTATATCTCTAAACTATTTATAGCAAATATTTTATTTGAAGAATAAGAAGAGTACTTACTTGTTATTTTAAAAAAAAAGGTCCTGAGGAACTGCTAGTTACTCTTTCAATAGAGAAGCTGTCTTAGAAGAGTTTAATGACAATATGGAAGAAAAAGAGAGAATGAGGGAAACAGCATTGTTTTGGGAAGAAAAGATGATGATTAGATACAACTCTTGGAGAGCAGAGAATGATGCCCCAAAGTGTGGTGATTTTGCATGCTGAGCACTTTGCATTAAAAGAAAGTGGAAGGCCTCAGAAGCTTGCACAGAACCAAGAATTTTCTAATATTCTCTTGTTCCTATGCCTCCCCAACCCCACCCCTTGCCAGCACAGGAAAGGACTCTCTCTGGACTTTCCTATCTAACAAAACTTCTTTCCAAAAGAAAAATGTAGCTGTCTTAAAACTCCATCCCTAGGAGTCTCATCAAACAACCAGGAGAGATCAACTACCAAAGAAGAGAGGAGACTAAAAATCATCACTACATCCAGACATACTTTACATCTATTGGGGGAGCAGCTCTGAGACCTTCCCACCATCTCCTCCAGACCTCAAAGCTGGTGTTCTTTTAGCTTACTCATTACTCCCCCAAAATCATTTACTACTCCTCTAAAAATTACCTACAGCATCCCCATTTTCCTCTTCCCTATGAAGAGGGTATTGAAGCCTCAACCATCCGGCTCCTCTCTGAGTCCATATTTGTGGAACTTTCATGTGTGTACATATGTTAATAAATTTGTTATGGCCTTTTTCCCTATTAATCTGTCTATTGTTAGTCATTTTAGTGAAACTTTAATGGGCAGAGAGAAAGCTTTCCCTTTGCCCCTATACAAATAAGAAGGTCTAAGAGAAAGTCCATTGGATTCTCTTGCCAACGAGGCTGTGTTGGTACCAGTGATTGGAGAAAACAAAAGTGGATTAAATAAAAGAATCATGATCATTAGTACAATAATAGTAATAATAGCTACTATGTGTTCAGTTTTTTCTGTATATCAGGTGTTGTGCTAAGGATTTCATATACATTTTCTTATTTCATCTCACCAGTAGCTCCATAGAGTTGATAATATGTTTATTCACATTTTATAGATAAGAAACTAAAGAATCAGAAATGTTAAGTAACTTGATGAAAGTTAACAAGTGGCTGAACTGGAGAGCAAGCCAAGCTTGGTTTTTTTATCCAGCTAAATGAAAATCAAACGAAACAAACCAAGGAGAAAATAATTTATTCTTAGAGCAAGGCTAAACTGAGACCATTTCTGTACAAACCACCATGCTAGTCACTGGCAATACATAAATGAAGAAAGCATAGTTTCTGCCTTCATGATGCCCATAGTCTCATGAGGGAAGCAAAGTCATAAACAAATAATCATATGTATGTTAATTTTGGTGTATAATGGATGGTGTATCAACCTAGGTTCTTTAGGTACAAGCAAAATAAATGGACACTGGTCAAGTAAAGCAGGAAGTGATTTACCCAGAAAAATAGAGAGTGATTATATTGGTCAGAGTAACTAACATTATAGTAAGAACAACTCACCTACATCACAGTGGCTGAAATCAACAGAGTTTTGATTATTGTGTATGTCATAATCTGGTACAGTTGGGGTATCTGTTAAACAGTGACCCAAGGATTTAGGCTGCTCCATCTTGTGGCTTTGCCTCAAAGTGGTTTTGAAGGAAGAGAATGATAGAGGAGGCATATTGGTTCTTCCCTGCTTGGCCCAGCAATCCACTGCCCAGAACCAATCATGTGCCCCAAAATAACTACAAACAAGGATGGGAACTGTAGGGGAACACATGGGACATGTGGTGGATAGTAATGCTCTCTGGTTTGTAGAACTCATGGTAAGGCAAGAGCATCGGGCTTGAGGCAAGAAGGCAATCAAGATACCCTGGGAAACGTGGCCATCCATTAGGAAGTGACTGCTGGGGTGAATAGGCACCAGTGGTTTCTCTCTCTTTACATCTCTGCACTCAAGAGATTCCACATGTTGTCTACATGAAAGTAAAACACTTTGAGTTACAGCCCACTAAGCCCACACATGCAGACAAAGAGTTAGTCCCCAAAAGGAAAATAAGTAGGAATAAGGATTACGAGGTGAATGAGAATTATTAGGTGGAAAGAGGAGAGGGAAAAATATTTAAAGCAAACACACAGAAAAAAAATGATGTGACCATTTAAATGGGGATTGCATTGAATCTGTAAATCACTTTGGGTAATATATACATTTTAACAATGTTGAGTCTCCTTATCCATAAGCATGATATGTTATTCCATTTGTTTACATCCTCAGCAATTTCCTCCCTCAGTGTTTCATAGTTTTCCCTCAAGAGGTCTTTCACCTCCTTGGTTAAATATATTCCTAGGTATTTTATTATCTTTGTTGCTATTGTGAAAGGTATTGAGTCTTTGATTGGATTCGAAGCTTGACTGTTGTTGGTGTGTAGGAATGCTACTGATTTGTGTACATTGATTTTATAACCTGAGACTTTGCTGAATTTATTTATCAATCCAAGGAGTCTCTTGGTAGAATCCTTGAGGTTTTCCAGATATAGAATCATATCATCAGCAAAGACCGATGGTGTGACTTCTTTTTTCCTCATTTCAATACCCTTGATTTCCTTCTCTTGTCTGATTGGTCTGGCCAGGACTTCCAACACATGTTGAATAGAAATGGTGACAGTGGGCAAGCTTGTCTGGTTCCAATTCTAAGCAGGAGTGCTCTCAATTTTCCCTCATTCAATATGATGTTGGCTGTGGGTTTGTCATATATGGGTTTTATAATTGTGAGGTATGTTCAATCTATGCCTATTTTGTTAAGAGTTCTTATCATAAAAGGGTGATAAATTTTGTCAAATGCTTTTTCTGTATCTATTGAGGGGATCATATGGTCTTTGTTTTTGCTTCTATTTATGTGGTGAATCACATTTATAGATTTGCATGTATTGAAACATCCTTGCATCTCTGGAATGAAGCCCACCTGGTTGGTCGTGGTAGCTTTTTTTTTTTTAATTTGCTGCTGAAGTCAATTTGCTAGAATTTTACTGAGAATTTTTGCATCTATATTCATAAGGGATATTGGTCTATAGTTTTCTTTTTTGATTGTGTCCTTTCCTGGCTTTGGTATCAAGGTGATGTTGGCTTCATAGAACAAGTTGGGGAGGATTCCTTGCTTCTTGATGTTACGAATTCATTTCTGCAGTATAGGTACCACTTTTGTATAGGTCTGGTAAAATTCAGTTGTGAAACCAGCTGGTGCAGGACTTTTCTTTTGTTGAAGATTTTTATTGATGCTTCAATGCTCTTACTTGATATTGCTCTGTTCAGGAGTCCTATTTCTTCCTGATTGAACAAAGAGAGGTTGTGTTTCCAGGAATATGTCCATTTCCTCAACATTTTCAAGTTTATGTGCATAGAGGTTTTTATAGTATTGAGAGATGATATTTTGTATTTCTGTGGTATTTTTCACAGATCTAGAAAAAAATAACTCTACTTCAAATGGAATCAGAGAAGAGCCCAAATAACCAAGGCAACGTTAAGCAAAAAGAACAAATTGGGAGGCATCAATTTGCCAGACTTCAAGCTATAATACAAAGCTATAGTAACCAAAATAGCATGGTACTGGCACAAGAACAGAGACATAGACCAATGGATTAGAACAGAGAACCCAGATATAAAACCATCCTCATATTGCTATCTGATCTTTGACAAAGCAGCCAAAAACATATAATGGGAAAAGAATCCCTATTTAATAAATGGTACTGGGATAATTGGATAGCCACATGTAGAAGACTGAAATAGGATCCACATCTCTCATCTCTCACAAAATTAATTCACAGTTGATAACAGATTTAAACTTAAGGCATGAAACTATAAGAATTCTAGAAGAAAATGTTGGAACAACTCTTATAGACATCAGCCTAGGCAAAGATTTTATGAGAAAGACCCCAAAAGCAAAAACAGCAGTAATGAAAATGAATAAATGGGACCTGATCAAATCAAAAAGCTTCTGCACAGCCAAGGACACAATCAATAGAGCAAATACACATCCTACAGAATTGGGAGAAAATATTTCTATGTTATACATCCAGTAAGGAGCTGATAACCAGAATATACAAAGAACTCAAGGAAATCAACAAGAAAAAATCAAACAACCCTTTTAAAAAGAGGGCAAAAGACATGAACAGAAACTTGTCAAAAGAAGATAGACGAATGGGTAACAAACATATGAAAAATTCTCAACATCTCTAATCATCAGGGAAATGCAAATCAAAACCACAATGAGATATCACCTAACTTCAGTGAGAATCGCTTTTATCAAAAAGTCCCGAAAAAATAAATGCTTCATGAATGCAGAGATAAGAACACCCATACACTGTTGGTGAGCCTGCAAAGTAGTACAACCTCTATGGAAAGTAGTATGGAGGTACCTCAAAGAACTAAAGGTAGAACTACCATTTGATCTGGCAATCCCACTACCGGTTATTTACCCAAAGGAAAAAAGGACATTTTATAAAAAAGACAACTGTACCCAAATGTTTATAGCAGCACAATTCACAATTGCAAAGATGTGGAAACAACCCAAGTGCCCATCAATATATGAGTCGATTAATAAAATGTGGTATATGTATACCATGGAGTACTACTCATCCACACAAAAAAAATGGTGAACTAATACCTCTTGTATTAACCTGGATGGAACTGGAGACCATTCTTCTGAGTGAAGTATCATAAGAATGGAAAAACAAACACTGCATGTACTCACTATTGATTTGGAACTAACTGAACAACACTTATGTGCACATATGGAAATAAAACTCATCAGAAATCAAGTAGGTGGCAGGGGGGTGGGGGGATGGGTAAATTCACACCTAATGGGTACAATGCACACTATCTGGCTTATGGGCACACTTACAACTTTGACTCAAACTGTACAAAAGTAATTTATGTAACCAAAATGTTTATACCCCTGTAATATTCTGAAATAAAATAAAATTTTCACAAAATGACGTTGCTGATACAGGAAACCTCCAGACGTTTTTGATGATAAGAGAGTATTGAGCCAAAGGGGCAGAAGGGATGAGTCGGGAGATGCTAGGCAGTGGCAGGTCACATAGAGTGTTGTTTGATCATTTAACTCCATCAGCTAGTAAGCATGTGGTACAAACTAAGGTACAGCCCACCCCAGGTCAGGCTGCCTTCTGTACCCCTAGAGTCATTGTGTTGTTTCAGAGATCTGAGAATTGCATAGAAATCACAAGGAGAGTGGCACCTCTGCCCACTCTTTGCCAATATACTTGCACACACATGCACACACTCACATGTGCCCCCCACATGCATATAATCACACACTCGCATATGTCTACACACATTCATGCACTCACACACTTGCATATATATCTACACACATTCATGCACTCACACACTCATGTGTCCACACACACACACACATGTGCCCACACATACAAATGCTTACATGAAGAGGTAGAAATAAAATAGAAAAAAATTTGACATTGTTAATTGTGGAAAGTCCTCGGAAAGATTTAACGGAGATGCAGATGATTAAATAAACTCAAAATAAAATGCCTCTGGACTTACAATATATCAGGGGTGGAGGACAACCCCAGACTAGAAACTAGCTATGTGGGTTCTTCTTCTATCACTACCTAGTAAGGTGACCTCAGATGAGTTGGTGGAATTTTCCTACACTCAGTTTTCTCATTGTTATCACTATGGGGACTATATTATCTTTTTCTTATAGTGGGTTCCAAATGAGATTATGCAAAAGTGATTTAAAAATAATGTGTATTCTATAGACATTCACATTTCAAGATGAAGCCCACATCCGTTTGTGCTGAAATCTAAAATAAATTTGAGCATAGACTCTAATAGGCATGACCCTGAGAGACAGGACATGGGAGAGAAGGGACAGCCAAGGAGTGGAGAAGATGCAGAGTTACTGCCTCTACCTCCTACCTCTACCCCTGCTGCATTGAGTTACTACCCAGGTTACCACCTAGCACTGCCAGTTACATAAAGTACCAGCAATCAGCATTATGTGTTCAGACTGATAGGTAATAATCTGTTGAAACTAGAACAAATCAATTCATAAGCATTGAATTTTTGAAATGAAATGTCAAGTGCAATAATGGCCCTCACTAATGGCAAAGGCACAGTTAATTCAAATTACTTTCAATGAGACATAGGAAAATGTAAAAATAAATCAGCCTGTTTAGTCCAAGATAAATAATGCAAGCTATCAATTCAATAATTACCATTAGGTAAAGAACCTATCTCTATTCTGAGAGAAGAACAAAAATAAATAAATAAAAACAGAGATTTGCTTTCCAAAAAAAAATCCAAGTTCGACATAAGGAGGAAGTTTAAACAATTGCTAATCCAAACAAATTACTAAGGAGAAAGAAAATGCAAAGCCAAAAATACTGAGAATGACTGGATAGGATGTTATATTCCTGCTTCACTGGTGGAAAGCTTGCCTTTGGATAAACCATTTGATTATTTTGGTCTCAAAGCCCTAAATAATTAAATATAAGTGATACATAAATAACTTATCTCTGCTCAAAACCTATTCTTCATCCTTTTATTAATTGCACATTATCCTCCAGGTCAGCCAGAGTCAGACCTCAGAGCCATAGTCACATCCTATCTCATCCTCACTCAGGCCACCTGTGGATGACCTACCTCTCTCTTGATTACTCTTTCACGTTCCTGCATTCTCACTCCTCTTTATAACCGCTAGTCTGGGCTGTGGTCAGAGGCTTCAGGCTGGCCTCCCTGCCTCGTGTGGTTCCGCAGTTCAGTCCCCTAGCCCACTGCTTGCTGCCAGTTAATTTTCTCTTACTGAGCTGTGGCTGTGTTCACTAATGAGAGAGTTTTCTCTAGCTTTACCAGGTGAAACACTGCCCTTTTTATGCTAACTTTAGGTCTATTTGAAAGCTTGTTCCAAAATATATTTCTAAAAGTGTATCTCAGTTCAACTACTTTTCTTGACATTCTCTGTGGTCCAACCAAATCGATCTATTGATTTACTCTATACTCCTTATAGAAGTCTGCTTCTGGAAAGATGGAGAAACAGGGATCAGATTTACCCTTCCGCCAGAAATGACAAAGGCACTGAACACAATAGGTGAAACAGCAGTTTTAGAGGCAGTGGACATTAGGCAACAAAGGGCCGTGATCTCCGGGAAACAGAAGAGGCGGGCCAACACACCTGCCAATGTGCCTGGAGAGAATCTCAAGATCACAGTACAAGGATAGGGAGCCCAGGTGAAGCCTGGAAGTGTCCTTGAATTTGGGGACATGGTGCTGGGGGGGGGGGGCTGAGGAGAACCAGGCAGCTAGAGTTCACAAGGCAGAGTACCAGAAAGAAGAGAGCTGCTCTTAGAGAGTGTTCCAGAAATATGCAGATGATCCCATTCAAGTCTTCAGCTGTATACTGATTAGAACACTGAGAAACCACTGAGGCCAAGGAAATAGCCACCCCCAAAATCAGAGGAAACAATGCCTGGAGATATCACAGGTTAGGAAGTAATTTCTGTTCCCACCAGCCAGAGTAGAAAACTTCATGATTCAAAAGAGGGTGATTAAAGTACTCAGAAAGATTTTGTCTCAGTTGTTGGCAAAATTCATCCTAGGCTAAACATTGTTCTAGTCCTTCCCAACAAGAAAGATGTGGAAGAATAAAACTGTTTCCAAGTAATATGACTGCATCCCAAAACAGAGCTAAAGAATACTATATTTATAGAAATACAAAATATTCAGCACCAAACAAGATAAACTTTACAATGTCATGCATTCAATGAAAAATCACCAGGCATACACAGAATCAGGAAACTATGGCCCACGATTATGAGAAAAAGCAATCAATCCAAACTAACCCAGAAATGACAGAGATGGTAGTATTAGTAGACAAGGACAATAAAAATTATTATAACTGTATTGCATATGCTCAAGAGGCTGGAGGAAAGATTAAATATGTCAAGGAAAGACAAGGAAGATATAAAATACATAAAAAATTAAACTTGTAGAGGTACAAACTACAATATGTGAAATCAAAAATACATTTGATAGGATCAATGGCAGATAAAACGTTGCAAAGAAAAGATCAGTAAACTTGAAGACGTGGCAATTGAAACTACCCAAAATGAAACACAGGAAGAATAAAAGACAGGTGGGAACAAAAACAGATAGAGCATCAATGAACTGTGGGACAATTTGAAGCAACCTAATATAATTGGGGTCCCCAAAAGAGAAGGGAGGACAGAAATTACCATCTTTTTGAGGGATTTGAATGAAGTCCAAACTGGTTTTCAAAGCGTAATCCATGACTTAAAGTGATCTGAGGATGATTCCAAGAGTGGAGCCTTATTTTACAATGTCTTTCCTGTCTGCCAATGTGGGCATTTCCTTTTACTAGCGGTCTATTTTCTCATGGCAATATTTCGATCAATAGATGTTTTATGAGTGTCTGGTCTGTGCAATGGATTCACTCGTCTAGGGCCTATTGAAATTTGCAGCTTAACCAGAAGCAAGACCAAGGCAAGAGGGTAACAGCTGGGCACGGTCTCAGCTTGACACTTGGTTCTGCCAGTCATTTACAACTCACTTCCAGCCCATATGGGCAATGAGGAAAGCAGGGCTGAGAGGTATCTGAGGTCCTCGCAGCTATAGATATTTTAAATGTACTGGCATTCCTATGGCTTTGCTTCCCACTCATCCCAAGTGTATGAGTGGAAGCTCAATGTACATGAAAGAACAGTGGCAATGGCTTTTAAAACTCTGACCAAAAATTATTGAACAGTACATGTATCAAATAGGATTCCAAACACTGGAATTGAGTCCCATGCCTCAAGGAGCTCAGAGTTTGAAGCAAGTAGTTTGTCATATATGGAAGGAAATGAATAAAAGTGCTGGAACCTTGGGAAAATTTGGAAAGACTGAAATGAAGGGTAAATTTGGATTTAATCAAAAGAGACATGTGCTTGTATTGGCAAAAAAAAAAAAAAACCAAAAACAAGTTTACTTGTAGATAGCATACCCTAGCTGCCGTGACCCTAAAACAAAAAACCAAAAAAGATTACCCAAACATAAGTCCCTGATTCAAGAGATAGTAAAAGCAAAAGTTCAGCATATGATGTTAGTCAGTTCAGATGATGTGATCATCTAGAAATATGGTCAATTATAAAGGTCTATAAGAATTTCACATCCTTCAACACTGCTGCTATACAACATTAAAATTCTCAAACTTTGGCTTGTGGTTCAACCTTCAAAGAAAAAATATGTGTCCACGACAGTGATGGGCATGCTCTGAAATGCCATCATAGGATGGCCCTGGGACCCCAGAAGCTAACAGTGGGGTACAGCGAGTCCCCTGCTTGTGCCTGCTGTTCATGCTCCAGTGCGTCATTCCTCTGCCAGGTACAGCAGGCCATGCAAGCATTAACTGAGCCTCCGTTATGCACCAAGTACTGCAGAAACAAAGGTGCAAATAAGTATCTGCTTTCAAGAAGCTCAGAGTCTCTCAAGGATGACAGGCAAGCCCTGCAATTCACCAAGATGGGGCCATGGCAGAGGTTAGTGTGGGCCGACAGTTTCCTACCTACAACCTTTAAACCGTATTTATTTTGGAATACAGCACTTTCCAATTTTAAGAGGAGTAATAGTGTGCTTATATGACATGAAATGTATCATGGCCTTTGTCGAAGGCAGCACCCAATAAGCAAGTATGATACATTGATATTTCTTCAAGTTGTCTATGAATATTCACACTAAATATGCTAGAGTCAATAAATAACCTCACATCTGTTCAGATCATATTTCCTCCCAAATGACTTCAGGTCAGCTCTGGTCTCACCATCAAATCAGTTAAGAGTTTTTAGGAATTTTAGAATAAAGGATGAATGCAGACCCGAATTAGAAAGTTTAGTGGGAGGACCTGATCAATTCTGCTTGGGAATATTGAAAATTTTGCATTCTGGAAATTTCCCTTGAATTCATATCCTCATCTGCTCATCTCTACTGTAGAGTCAAGATTCTGTGATTCTTGACTTCTTCTTGTACCTTTCTCAGCATATAGAATGGTCTGGAATACACTGGATTCTTAATACTCTCTTAATTGAAAAAAAAAAATCTGACCACACACATGTCACAGTTCCAGAAATAAATGCTTATGAGAAATGCTTATTATAGTAAGGGAAAAAGCTGGAAACATTTCCACATTTTATAGTAAGTTTAAGACAACTCAAAAATAAAAATAAATATTCTGGAAAGAAGTACACAAAAGTGCAAATGTGATTATGTTTGAATGATAGAACTATAAAAAATTTGCCTACTTTCTATTTTTTTTTTTTTGTATTTTATCCCCAATTTCTTCAATGAGTGCACATTTTTAAATAAACAATAAAATTCTGGAGTTCTATTGAACTTTGAAATGACTTTGCTTTGTATATCTCCATTATTATTTTCTTAGGATCTATTTGGTACTAGTAATTTGTTTTCTGGAATTTCATATTTTTAATAAAATGATTAATAGTTTACAAATCCCTGTGCAAAATTCCTAGATTCAACATTGACAAGGTTTTCATGTGGTACTTCTGGCAGAGGGAAGCACATTTCCCATGTGCTGTACAAGAGAGAATGATTAATGCTGCTTCTGAAAATGTGTGTCAACATCCAAATCTTTTCATCCTGCATATTTCTTAAAGCGAAAGGGTAAAAAACCCTGTTGCTTCTTTGTTATGCTTGCTACAAGCTTGAATTTCGTGTAAAGTAAATGCACATCCTAACACAGCTGAATAATTTATTCCAGGCACGTTTAAAGCACTGTTCTTATCACATAAAGGTTTTATGTGATTATCTTTTCTATTATTGTTTATTGTGGTAAAATATAAATGACATAAAATTTACTATCCTAACCATTTTTAAGTGTACAGTTCATTGGTATTAAGGATATTCACATTGTTGTGCAACCCTCACTATCATTCATCGCCAGAACTAATATATTGCAAAACTGGAATGCTGTATCCATTAAACAATAACTCCTCATATTTGTATTTTTTTATATTTTTGTTGAGGCAAACTACAAGCATAAAATTTACCATCTTAACTATTTTTAAGTGTATAGCTCAGTGGTATTAATTGCATTCACATTGTTGTGCAACCATCACCACCATCTATCTCCAGAACTCTTTTCATCTTGTAAACTGAAATTCTGTACCCCATAAACAATAACTCCACATTTCTCCCTCTCTTCAGGCCCTGCAAAGCCATTATATTTTGTTCTCTATGAATTTGACTACTCTAGCTGTCTCATATAAGTGGAATCATACAGTATTTGTCTTTTTTGTGATTGGCTTATTTCATTTAGTATATTGTCCTCAAGGTTCATCCAGGTTGTAGCATACATCAGAATATGCTTCCTTTTTATAAATAGTATTTTATTATTTGCAAATACTACATTTTCTTATCCACTCATCCGTCAATGGATAATTGGGTTGATTCCAGCTTTGGGCTATTGTGAATAATGCTGGTAGAAACATAGGGGTCTACAAATATCTCTTTGAGCTCCTGCTTTCAATACTTTGAGTATATACCCAGAAGTAGATTGCTGGATTAGAAGGTAATTATATGTTTAATTTTTTGAGGACCCTCCATGCTATTTTCCACAGTGGCTGTGGCATTTACATTCCCACTAACAATGCACAGAACTCCAATGTCTTCTCTTCACCAGCACTTATTTTCTGTTAGCCATCCTAATAAAGGAAAAATAAATTTCCTTAGTACATATTAGTGACATTGGTGACCATTTTATGTGCTTATTGGCCATTTGTATATCTTCTTTGTGGTAATTTCTATTCAAGCTCTTTGCCTGTTTTCAATTGGATTGTTTGGTTTTTGGTTGTTGAGTTTTAGAAGTTCTCTCTATATTTTCTGTATATTAATATCTTAACGTATATAATACCTTAACAAATATATGATTTGTAGATATTTTCTCTCATTCTATGGGTTGCTTTTTTTGCTCTGTTGATAATGCCTTTCAATGCATAAAGTGTTTAATTTTCATGATGTCTATTTTTTGGTCGATATTTCTTTTGTTGCCTATGCCTATCATGCCCAAAAATTCATTACCAAATTCAATGTTGTGAATCTTTTGCTGTATATTTTTTTCTTGGATTTTTAGCTCTTATTTTTAGGTCTTTGATCCATTTTGAGTTAATTTTTTTAGACAGTGTTAAGTAAGGATCCATTCTTTTATATGTGATATCCAGTTTTTCTAATAGCATTTGTTGAAAAGACTGTCCTTTCCCCATTGAATGGTCTTGGCTCCCTTGCTGAAAATCATCTGACCATCTACACAAGGGTTTATTTCTGGGCACTCTATTCTATTCCATTGTTCTACATGTCTGTCTTTAATGCCTAGCTTAGTTTTGAAATGCAGTGTGAGACTTTGAATTTTGCTCTTCTTTTTTTTTTTTTCTTTAAAAAATTACTTTATTATCCCATGCTTTCTATCCCTGCATTATTTTTATTTTTTTTATTTTTAATTTATTTATTTATTTTTATTTCAGCATATTATGGGGGTACAAAAGTTTAGGTTATGTATATTGCCCATGCCCCCCCAATTCTGGGTCCCTTGAGATTCCACATAAATTTTAGGATGGATTTTTCTTATTTCTGCAAAAAACTGTTGTTGAAATTTTGAAAGGGATTTATTGAATCTGTAGATTATTTTGGGTAGTACCAACATCTTAGTAATATTAAGTCATATGATCCATGAATATGAAATATTTCTCTATTTACTTGTTGCTTTAATTTCCTTCAGCACTGTTTTACAGTTTTTATTGCAAGTCTTTCATCTCCTTGGTTAAGTTAAGGTTATTTGTTCTATTTTGATACTATTATAATGCAATTGGTTTCTTAATTTCCTTTTTGGTTTGTTCATTGTTAGTGTATATAAATGCAACTGATTTTTGTGTGTGGATTTTATATCCTGCTACTTTGCTGAATTTATTTGAAATTTCCTAATAAAACTAATGTTCTATCAGTTTTTCTGCAGAATATTTAGGCTTTTCTACATGTAAGATCATGTCATCTGTGAACAGAGACAATTTTACTGTTTCCTTTCCAATTTGAATTCCTTTTATTTTTCTTGCCTAAGAACTTCCAGTGTCATGTTAAATAAAAGTGGTAAAAACACATATCCTTCTCTTACTCCTGATCTTAGAGGAAAAGCTTTCAGTCTTTCACCACTGAGTCTGATGTTTGCTGTGGGGTTTTACATACGGCTTTTATTATATTGAGGTAAATTTTTTTATTCTTTGTTGAATATTTTTATTATAAAAGAGTATTAAATTTTGTCAAATGTTTTTATCTGCATCAATTGAGATAATCATGCAGATTTTTCCCTTTTATTCTACTAATGTAGTGTAGTATATTGATTAATTTTTATAGGTCAAACTATACTTGCCTTTCAGAAATAAATCTGAATAAATCTCACTTTATGATGCTTTTTAAGCCATTTAATATGCTAGTGAAGTCAGTTTGCTACTATTTTATTGAGGATTTTTGCATCAATAATCATAAAGGACAGTATTCTGTAGTTTTCTTTTCTTGTAGTGTCTTTGCCTGGTTCTAGAATAAGAGCATGCTTACCTCATAAAATGAGTTAGGAAGTGTTGCCTCCTCTTCAATTTTTTTGAAAAAGTTTGAGCAGAATTGGTATTAATCCTTCTTTAACTGTTTGGTAAAACTCAACAGTGAAGCCATGATATCTCAGGCTTTTCTTTGTCAGAAGATTTTTTAATTAGTGATTCAATCTCATTATTGTTATAGGTCTATTCAGATTTTCTCTATCTTCATAATTCAATCTTGTTAGGTTTTGTTTCTAGAAAATTTTCCATTTTATCTAGGTTATCCAATGTGTTGATGTACCATTATTCATAGCACACTCCTATATTTTTTTTATTTTTGTAGAGTCAGTAGCAATGTTCACACTTTTATTTCTGATTTTAATAATTTGATTCTTTTCTCTTTTTCTCTTAGTCAGACTGACTAAACTTTTGTCAAATTTTGACTGTTTTGAAGGACCAAATTTTGATTTCATTGATTTTCTTTAGTTTTTCTGTTCCCTATTTCACTTATCACTGCTTTGTTTATTATTTTCTTTCTTCTGCTAACTTCAATTTAGTTTGTTCTTCTTTTTCTAGTTTCTTAAGTTGTAAAAGGAAGGCTTTGATTTGAGATTTTTTTTCTTTTTAAATATGTTTATAGATATAAATTTTCCCTTTAACACTGCTTTTGCATATCCAAGAAATTTTGGTATGTTGTATTTTTGTTTTCATTTCTCTCTATTTTAAATTTCCTTTGTAATTTTTTTCTTTGATCCTTTGGTTGCTTAAGAGTGTGGTGTTTAATCTCCACCAATTTGTGAAGTTTTTAGTTGTTATTCTTTTATTAATTTTTAACTTCATCCTATTGTGGTCAGGGAAGATGTTCTGCATAGTATCTATTTTTTAATCTATTGAGACAATTCATGACCTTACATATTGTTTATCCTGGAGAATGTTCCATGTGCACTTGAGAATAATGTGTCTGCTGTTGATCCATAGTGTTGTTCAATTCCTTCATTCCCTTACTTATCTTCTGCCTGGTTGTTCTATCCATTATTGAGAGCAGAGCATTAAAGTCTCCAACTATTATTGTAGGATTGTGTATTTCTCACTTTAATCCTGTCAGTTTTTACTTCATATATTTTTATGGTCTGTCAGTAGGTGCACAAATATTTATCATTGTCATATCTTCTTGCTGCCTTGTGCCTTTCATTAATATATAATGTCTTTTTTGTCTCTTATAATCTCTCCTGATTTAAAGTCTATTTTGTCTCGTATCCATATAGTTACTCCTGCTGTCTTTTGGAATGTTCATTCCATTCTATTTGCATGGAATATCTTTTTCCATCCCTCCACTTTCAACCTATTTGTGTCTTTGGATCAAAAGTGAGTCTCTTGCAGACAGCATATAGTTGGATCATGTTTTTCTTATCCATGCTGCCAATCTCTGTTTTTAATTGGTTAATTGAATACATTTACATTTAAAATATTACTGGTAATGAGAAATTTACTTCTGTCAATTTGGTATTCATTTTTTATATGACTTATAGCTTTTTGGTCCCTCATTTTCTGCACTATTATCTCCTTTTATATATAGTTTATTTTTTGTACTGATACCTTTTAATCCTTTTCTCATTTGTTTTTGTATATATTCTGTAGTGATATTCTTTGTGTTTGCAACAAAGATTACATTTAACATCCTAAAATTATAATAACTTGAATTTATACCAGCTTAAATTTAATAAGATGCAAAAATTCTGCTCCTATACAACTCTTTTCCTGCCTGCTTTCAGTTATTAATGTTATAAAAATACTGTTTATATTTTTGTATGTTCAAAATATAGACTGATAGTTGCATTTTTATACATTAGTCTCTTAAATCATGTAGAAAACAAAAAGAAGAATTGCAAACAAAAGTTACAATAATTCTAGCCTTACAATAATACTAGATTTTATAATTGCCCAGGTATTTACTTTTACCAAGATTTTTATTTCTTCATATGGCTTCAAGTTACTATCTAGTACCCTTTCCTTTCAACCAGAAGGATTCCTTTTAGCATTCCTTGCAGAGTAGATTAGTGGAAGTAAACTCCCTCTGATTTCATTTATCTAGGACTGTCTTAATTTCTCCCTCACTTTTGAAGGACTATTTTTCCAGATAAAGAATTCTTGGTTGGCTGGGCATGATGGTTCATGCCTAAAATCCTAGCACTCTCAGAGGCCAAGGTGGGAGGATCAATTGAGCTCAGGAGTTCAAGACCAGCCTGAGCAAGAGTGAGACCCTATCTCTACTAAAAAAATAGAAAGAAATTAGCTGAACAACTAAAAATATATAGAGACAAAATTAGCCGGGCATGGTGGCACATGCCTGTAGTCCCAGCTACTCGGGAGGCTAGGCAGAAGGATTGTTTGAGCCCAGGAGTTTGAGGTTGCTGTGAGCTAGGCTGATGCCATGGCACTCTAGACTGAGCAACAGAGTGAGATTCTGCCTCAAAAGAAAAGAATTCTTGGTTTTTCTTTTTTTTTTTTTTTTTTTTTTTTTTTAATTTCAGCAGTTTGAATATGTCATCCCACTGGCTTCTGGCTTCCAAAGTTTCTGATGAAAAATCTACTGCTTATCTTATTTAGATCCCATGTATGTGACAGGCTACTTCTCCTTTGCTCCTTTTAAGATTCTTTGTTGTTGTCTTTTAGCAATTTGGTTACAATATGTCTTAGTGTGAAACTTTTTCAGTTGATCTTACTGAAAGTTCATTAAGCTTTTATATTTATGTCTTTCGTCACATTGGGGAAGTTTTCTGCCATTATTGCTTCAAATAATTTCTTTACCCCTTTCTCTTTCTCTTCTACTTCTGAAACTCCCACAATTCATATGTTGAGCTGCTTGATGGTGACCCATAGGTCTGTTAGGCTATATTCATTTTTATTCAATCTTTTTCCTTTGTGTTCTTCAGCCTCAATAATTTCAGTTGTCTTGTCTTCAAGTTCTCCAATTCTTTCATCTGCCTGCTCAAATTTGTTTATGTGACCCTCTAGTGCATTTTTTATTCCATATGATATAATTTTCACCTCCAGAATTTCTCTTTCCCTTCTTTTTATGTTCTTGATTTCTTTATTGATATTTCCATGTTGTACATACATCATTTTCTTGACTTTCTCCATATCTTTATTTGGTTCCTTGAGTGCCTTTAAGATAGTGGTTTTAAAGTCTTTGTTTAGTAGGCCCACAATCTGGTCTTTCTCAGGGACACTTTTGGTTGATTTATTTTTTCCTTTTGCATAGACCGTATGTTGCTGGTTCTTTGTATGCCTTGTGATTTGTTGGTGGTGGTGATGATGATCATGATGATGAAAACTGAAGATTTGTATTTAATGATGTGTTAACTCTGGAAATCAGATTCTCTTCCTTCTTCAGAATTTTCTGGATTTTTTTCTTTTGTTTTTAATTGTTGTAGGTTATCTTTGTGCTGAGGATCAGTCTAAAGCATAAGTTTAAGGTCTTCTTTGGTCTTTTCTGAACCTGCATCTTTCCCTAGGTATACATAGTAACTTCTAAATTACCTTATATATATAGTTGCTTTTGAATGTCCTAGTCCTTAACTTTCTGGCTCCCAAAAAGGGCAAAAGAGAAAAAATGAAGGAGAAAAAACATTTTTGCTCTTTAAATCCCCTATAAGTTGGTTCTGCATTGTGGGATGGGACTTGTACCTTTGCAACGATGGGGAGGGGTTGCAACAATGGCTATCTGCCTGTATATGTTCAGCTGTGCAATAAGAGGCAGCAATAAACCATGTACAGATCCCTGATATTTGGGAGAAGGGTTCTTATTGTTCACCCTGGCTCCTACAAGCTTAGTGCAAGCTGTTCCTGGAACGTATGCACAGCTGCCTGTCATGAGGCTAAAGCGTGGGGGATGCATAGTCACTGCTGAACTAAGAACTACATTTGACAGAAACTAACCACAATTTATAGTCTAAGCCTTTCCCTGGATGTTGCAAGCATTCTAATAGACTCCAGAGTACCAAAATAGTTACATCAGACAGATTCTGCCAGTGCAAATATTGTCTATGTGGGGAGATAAATTCTTGGTGCTTCTTATTTTGCCATCTTCTCAGAATATTCTTTATGTTTTGATTTTGACAAAGCAGATTTTTTTTCTTCCAGCTACTTTTTAGATTTGTAGAAACATGTAATCATTCTCCAAATTCTTCTAATGAAGTAAAATACATATTTTCAAACTTCTTTTGTATGAAAAGCATTGTGTTAACTATCTGTGGTGAAAATTTTTGAAACACAAGTCAAGGGCTTTTCCCTAAGAGCTTAAAATTTTCCTGTTACAGTAGTACTCATTGTACATAGATTATGAAAGATTATTATCTGAGAACAAAGCATTAGAACTGAAATAATATAGCAAAAATGAAATACATATGTATTAAAAGGGTACAAATAGGTGAGTGTACCATCATTTGGATTCAATCATATAAAGCTTTGTAAAATTATCAGTTGAATTTTGAGAAGAGGTAGTGCAAAGGTTGGGAGAAAGCTTCACACAAGGTCCATCTGGCAGAGGAAGGGAATATGAAGAGGTCAATAAATAGTGTGTAATGAGTTTGATAAACCTACTGTTCATTAATGCATCCAGTCTTACTGCTCCATGTCTATTTCCTTTGCATTTTCTTAAACCTAGAAATTCTGAGCTTTTATTTAAATTTATTTATTTATTATAGCTTATTATGGGGGTACAACTGTTCTGGTTAAATATATTGCCCATGCCCCTCCCAACCCCCCGAGTCTGAGCTTCAAGAGGGTCCATTCCCC
>CM052439.1:85545335-85556330 GCA_028533085.1 Varecia variegata | reverse complement strand
GTGTTGGGGAGAATTCCATACTTCTCGATGTTGGAGAATAGCTTATGTAGGATGGGCACCAGTTCTTCTTTGTAAGTATGGTAAAATTCGGTTGTGAACCCATCTGGTCCAGGGCTTTTCTTTTTGGGAAGGTTTTTGTTTTTTAAAGAAAAATAACTCTTTCTTCTTGATGTTTTGTTGTTATTTGTCTGATTTCTACCATGGTATCAATAGTGAGTGCTAGACATAAATATAAATAATTCAATTAAAATTTCTAAAAGTCTGTTACTAACGTTTTCTATTCCTTTAACCCAGTAATTTATAAACTATTTTAAATTTCTCCTGCTTAAACTTCTGTCCAAAGTTCTTCTGAAAAAGATCGGTTCCATTCAGAATTCCTTACAAAATCTATTTTATGTTCTGAAATAATGATATTTATTATTTGATGCTCTCTGCCAAGCATTCTATATTAGTGTTTCTCAAAATTTAATATTCATTAAGACTGATTTGGGGATCTTGTAGTGATATAGATTCTTATCTAGTAGGTCTATAGTGAGACCTAAGATTCTATATTTCTAACAAGCTCTCAGGTGATGCTGAGGATGCTAATCCATGAACTATACTTTCAGAGCCAAATTTTATGTGTTTATAATATGTGTGTGTGTGTGTGTGCATGCGTGTGTATAGTACTAGTCATGAAGAACACACAATATAGTTTTTTTTAAAGCACTTTTTAGTTTAGAGAGTAATCTAAACTTGCCTAATAAGAAATATCTCTGGGCTTCTGTGAAATAAACAACAACAAAAAATTCCTAGGCTGCTACCCCAGAAATTTCACAAAAGCACAGGCAAAACTTAAAATCAGGCAAATTTTAGAAACTCAAATTGTTTATTTAACAGTGATAATGAACAATACACCACAGTCCAGAAAAAGGTTATCACAGAGGTAAAGGTCCTATTTTCAATAGGAAGAGAGAATGATTTGCAATATATGAAAGAGAATTGCCTCTTTTCACTTCAACTAAATCACAAACAACACAATTTGAAAATTGGGCCAAAATTGTAAAGAAGCATTTCAATAATTTCACTTTACTCATTAAAAAAATGAATATAAATATATTAAAATAAATAAGGAATTTTCAACCATATTAAGAATTTAAAATGCTGATTATAAATCAGCATTTATAATCATTCTTCATAACAGATGATAAAGAAAAAAGATGTAGTAATGTCCTGTGTTTCAAGATTTTGGGAAGTTGGGTTTCTCCTCTACTTTTGCTGATAATATAGCTGATAAAATATTTGGGGGAATACCAAGCAAAATGCAAAATGTTTATAATGTTTGAACCAGAAATTCTATCCATAAGTTTCTCCAAATCCTCATCAGGGTTTGGTGTCAGTATTTTGTTTTCTTTTTTTAGCCTTTCAACCATCTGTATAGGAATATCTCACTGGGGTTTTAATTCACATTTCTCTAATAACTAATACTGATTAACATCTTTTTGTATGCTTATTTGCCATGTGTATATCTCTTTTGGTGAAATGTCAGTTCATGTCTTTTGTCCATTTTTAATTGGATTGTTTTTTTCTTTTATTGTTGGAATTTGAAAGGTCTTTATACATTTTCTATTATATATAGTCCTTTCTAGAGTATGTGTGTTGCAAATATTTCCCCCATTATATAGCTTGTCTTTTTATCACCTTAACAGAGTCCTTTAGAGGGCAAAATTTTTAACTTTGATTAAGACTAATTTTTCAATTTTTCCATTTGTAAATTATGATTTTGGTGTCAAGTCTAAGAACTCTTTGCCTTACCCTGAATCACAAGATTTTTTCCTATTTTTTCTAAAATTTGTATAGTTTTATGCTTTACCTTTAAATCTATGAACTATCTTGAGTTAACTTTGTAAAATATGTGGGACTTAGGTCAAGATTTAGTTTTTTGCTATGGATGTCCCATTGCTCCAATACCACTTGTGCAAAATATTATCTTCCTCTGCTGAATAGTTTTTGCCAAAAAAATGTTGGGCATATTAAAGTGGATCTCTTTCTTGGTTTTCAGTTCTCTTACCTTGCCCATTGCACTGTCTAGATAGCACTATGTTGAATAAGGGTGGTGAGAGTGGATATTCATGCCTTGGTTCCAATTTTAGGGCAAAGCATTTAGTCTTTCACCACTGAGTAGGATGTTAGCTATAGGGTTTGTTTTCTTAATATAACTACTTTTTACTAAGTTGAAGACATTTCTCTCATTTCTATTATTCTGAGTTTTTACTATCAATGACCATTGATTTTTGCTGTGTTTTTGTCTATATCAATTGATATAATCATGTGACTTTTCTTCTTTAGCTTGCTAACATGGGAGATTACACTGATACTTTTTAAATTCTATACTAGCTTTGCATCCCTAGGAGAGATCTTATTTGATTGTGGTATATAATTTCTTTTATACATTGTAAAATTCTCTATACTAATATTTTGTCAAGGATTTTTACATCTATATTAATAAGGGATATTAGTTTGTCATGTTTTTGTTGTTGCTGTTCTATCATTGATTTTGGATCATACTAATCATAGGTTCATAAAATGAGTCTTTTATTTTCCGAGAGAGTATTTGGCTAAAATTGGCATTATTTTTCTTAAAGAACTTGGTAGCATTCTCTAGCGAAATTATCTGGGCCTAAAGATTTATTTTTGGAAAGTAATTTTAATTTAATCAATACCTTTTTGACCTATATGGTTTGATCGTGTGATTTCTCTCCTTTGATTAATTAATATGTCACCATTTGAGGAAAAAAAGGTAAGATATATGTAAAATACATATTTATATCCGGGGAGAGAGAGAATGTCTCTCTTAAATGTGAGAAAGAGAGTCTCTCTTAAATGTGAAAGTGATTATATTGATAGCCTGAGAGAAGTGGAACCAGGAAACTAAAGAACAGGGTTAAATAAAGTTGTCGTTGTATACTTTGTAAATTTTAAATTTTGGACCATATGGATTTATCATCTATTCAAAAAATAAATACATTAAAAGCAAAATTTAAGTGGTACTAACTAAATGTAATGGGCAAAACTTCACAGGATCCTGGATTTTTTTTTTAAATGTAAAGGTATCAAAAGCATTTTAGAGACAAGTGACTTTAAATAAAGAATGCATTAAATAATATTATAAAATTACCAATAATTTTCTTAGGTGCCATAATGATATTATAGTTCTTAAGGAAAATTTCTTGCTCTTGAGAAATGAATTATTTAAGGGTAAAGTGTGATGGTCTCCAACTTCCTTTCAAATAGTTTAGATAAAAACTGAATTAATTAATTTATTTATTTATTTTTAATTTTCAAGTGGATGCTTCCATCTAGAGTATTATTAATTTATAGCTTTATTTTATTTTACAGCTATAATAACAAAACTTATATTTTTCAAGTTTTAAGCTTAATGTATGGTCATTTTGTGTAAATGAACCATTATTACTTGAAAATAAAATATATTATCTATTTTTAAATTATAGATTTTAATCTAGATGAGTAAGATCTGCCTTAATTAGGCTTTCTATAATCTCACTTATTTTTTGTCCACCCATTTTGTTATGGATTGAGAGAAATGAATTAAAAGTTTCTGTCTTTACAATGTTCTCTTAATTTTTCCATGTATCACCTATAACTTTTGTTTTAAAAATCAATCAGTCTTTGCTATCGGTTCATAAATAATTAGCACTGTGATATCTTTATTATGAAATGAGTGCCATAATATAGTGAAACATTTTCTGTTGTCTTGTTCAATTCTACCTTTCCTAAAATTTTAAGAGATTAAAACTTACTTTTAAATCATTTAAAATTCATTTTAATTATCAAATTTCATTTTAAAATTTCACTGGCTTATTTTTACCCATCTTTTAATTTTCAATTTTTGAATTATTTTGATAATTTCTTCTTTACAACATTGAGTTGGATTTTCTATGAGACACAGTTTGAAAACTTTTATCTTTTAATACAAAAATTTAGGCCATTTGTATTTATTGCTATGACAGATATAAGCAACCTTTGTTCTACTCTCATGTTTTATATTATATTCTCTGCTTTTATAGGTTTAAAATGCAATTTAAAATTTACTCTCCTTTTTGGGGGTGAAGTAACCTTTTTTCCTAATAACTAAGAAGGTTTATACTTTCATTGTATTGGTTATTTATATAAATATAACTTCATAGAACATTCTTGTCATAGAATATTAAAATCCCTCCCTGTGTCCACAGTCTTGTGTGGCTCACTCCCATGTGGACTCTGGTTCAGACCCTGTGACTTACCAGGTCCCTGGGATATCAGCAAACATAAAGCAATCAAAGGCTTTAAAGCAATTCTCCATTGTGGTATGCCCTCTTTTGTTGTGTGAAACTGCATGTTAGGAAGCCTGGGGTATCTTAATGAGGGATGAGATTATATGGCATAGCTAATTGCAGACACATGGGAGGCCTTCATTAAGACCAGCAGATAAACTGCCCAGCAGATTCTATCTCAAATGGCTGACTCACAGATTTGAGAGTCAATAAAAGAACCATTACTGTTCTAAATTTGGGGGTAGATTTCTATGCAGTAATAGCTTAGAAACAGAATTTATAAGCCTTTGTTTCTTTAGATAGTATTTATTAATTCTTTGGTGGGAAGAGACAAGAAATTAGGATAGATAATTTTTGCCCCCTCTTCTCCTCACCATCAGAAGCTAATTAATCTCATTTTCTTCGTTTTTACTTTTAATATTAAATATACTTAAACTTGTGTTACTGCTCTTGTGTTCCCGAGTCTTCAGTTAAATCTGCTTTTTTAACCAAATAAAGTGCAGGAGAACTCTTGCCGCCTGACCCAGCAAGCTTTTTGAGATAAATTGCATCAGGAGACCCACAGTAGTATCCAGTACACAATGAGGAGAGAACAGTCCTGTTGCTTCTGCTTCCACACATGACCAGCAATGCTTTGATTTCATAGTTCTTCAGTTCGTTTTATAGTTTGATATTTTAGCTCTCTTATAGTTTAAGAAAATGGAGTCTGAATTTTTTTTAATTTTTATTTTTAATCATATAATTTTGTTTTTAATTATAAATTAATTATAATTTAACTATAAATTGACAAGTTATTTATAGTGCACAAAGTGATGTTATGATTTACGATAAAATTTGGAATAATTAAATCCAGCTAATTAACACTTCAAATACCATTTTTCGTAGTGAGAACATTTGAAATTTTCTCTCTTAGTGATTTATAAATGTAATTATTATTATTGACTAGAGTTTGAATTTTTGTTTATCTTCTATGTTGCTTTTGAATGTGTTACCAATTATATTTTTTGAAAGTTTCAAATTATTCTGTAAAAGTAGGGGTAAATAAGTTCTGAAGAAATTGGTGGAAAAAATAAAATTCTTACAATTTCAAGTCTGAAAAAGAAAATTTAAAAACAATATAAAGAAAAAGGTACACTTACTTTACATAGTATTCTTTGGGTATTTGCTTTGTATTTTGATGGTATGTGATTCCTTACAGTTAGAAAAATGAATTTAATTCTTTATACTTACTTTACTATATGCTTTGTATTTCTCCCACATTATACCTTTGTTCCCTACCAAAGTTGCTTGAGGTTTCCTCTTCCCCTAAGTAAGTTACACCAGTGCAGCCCGCATAGCTCTATTTCTTATAATGATGATACTAAAGATATTGCATAATTACTGTTTATGTTTCAGAGTTCCCACTAACTTTACCTTGCTTTGCATATTGACATATCAGACAAAATCATGGTTTTTTTTTTTCCTCACATCCCAAATCCAGAATTGTGACAGTGATTGGAGGGATATTATCCTGGAGGGGATTGAAGGGCAAGTATCCTGACAACTAAAAGCCTTGGCTCCTGTAAATAACAGGAAGGAGCGATTTTAACTCATTAGTTAGAGTCTTCTTTGTTGTTCTGTTGAATGATATTTGTCCCCAGCAACAATCTCAAAGTTTTCTATAAAATTGACCCAAGTAGAAAATGTAATTACACAAAGGCACTGTAAATATAAATGGAAGCCTGTTTAGCCAAATAAATAAAAGTTGACAACTTTTATTTTGACAACACAAACACAGACAGCATTTAATCACTGGATATGCTGATTCATATTTACTAAGTAGCTGGATTTAGTCTGAATCTGGTCTTTCCATTTGGTTTCTATGCATAAAGCAACCATTTGGCCTCTGTGGTCAAACTTCTCCTTATTATAGTAAATCCATGTTTATTAAGTGCCCACGAAGTGAAGCACTAGGCATACTAGTTTCTTCTCGCAATAAGGTCATAATCTTTGTTTTGCTTTTAACTAAACACTATTTTTCTGGTCCTGACACTTTTTCAATGGATCCAACTCCACCCAGGCACTGTTCTAAGTGCTGGTACAGAGTCCTGGATAAACAGACACAATCTCTGCCCTCATAAAGTCTATAGTCGCCAAGAAAGCAACCTCTGAACATACAATTACCTGTGTAAGGAACAAATGTTATATAAATAAATATATGTAATGTCTGATAATAAAATTTCTAAATTAATCTGAATTACCTATATTTCCCTACTCACCCTAATATTCTTCTATCTTTTCTTCTCTATTTCTCTCACTTCCAATTTTGTCTCAAGATCTTATCTTTCAGTCTCCTCCATTTGATTGAACCCTGGTTTGGCTTCATGATCTTGGCTTAACCAAAGGGTGCTCCCTCCAGCTCTCCTTGTCTGTCTCGCTCTTACCAGAACCATTTCCACCACCCAGTATGGTCACTCAGACCACAGGTTCCCCACCAAAGGTACAGAAGTGTATAATGTCAGTGACGGAGCTTTAGAATGGACATGTGCAATTATGGGAACTGAAACAAGGATAATATCCCAATGAGTCAGAGTTAGAGTGATGTGGAAAAGTTTCTGGAAAAGGGGGAGGGAAGTGCAAAGCAGTGAAACACCACCAAGATGTAGGCAAACAGGAACAAATATTTCTCCTGCTCAAAATTGTCATGAACAAATTAATGAAAGAGGAAAGCATAAAGTATGCTTGAGATTGAATAACATTCTTAAAAAAAGTGAGATTTTGATTGAGTAAGCCCTCATGTAAAGGATTAGAGTAAGTTAAACTGCAAATGAAATATGAAAAGAATGGAGTCATTTATATGGCTTATTTTTACCCTGCCTAATAGAAAATTCTAAGTCTGTGCACACATATACATATGAAAATGAAGAAGGAAAAAACTCACAAAAACTTTGAAAAAATTGCCAGAGCCACCAAAATGTCCTGAAAATCTTCATACTATTTGATTAACTAATGCTACTTGCATCTTCAACCGAATGTAAAACTTGAAAATCAAATAGACTGTGATTTGCTGAACAAAAGTCATTGCGTTCATTTCTATATCACATTTATTTTAATAGTTTACTGAAGAAACTGACTTTAAATATAAGCAACAAGGAGAATAAATTTTTAAAAGTAAATCAACAGTGAGAATTGGAAATAGCAACATATTTTACATTTGGTATAACATTCTCAAGTATTATATTACAAGTGTATTAACTTTTTCTGGCTGCAAGTTTCAGTTCATCCTTATGATCATAGTTCTTTGACTATGATTGCCCTTGTCAGATGTTCTTCAAGGTTCATAGGAATATTCTTTTAATTTTATTTATTTATTTTTAAAATGTCCAATATAGAGAACAAGAAGAACAATTCTCTCCATTAGCTGTTATTATATTAATATGTTATGGAAGGAAGGTTTTACCAGTAAGTGCTGTAAGTATTTTCCAATACAGTGAGACTTAGAAGTTGCATGTGTCCCATAATAATAGGTCTGCCTTGTCTTTGTGCTTAAAATTTCAAACCATTACATTTTTCACTCACTCTTGAGTAAATGAATCTCTTTAAAAGTATCACCTCCCATGGAGTGATAAGGATTTAGATTCTTATTGTTCATCATGTTAATTAGAGGAGAGGGTATAAATGAGAGGAGAGATTCAAGCTTATCAGAGAGGAATAAAGAAAGGCTGACATTTTGTATCAAGATGGCAAATTATAATACACCTGCCTTCACTGCTCTTCATACCAAGCCTGGAGAAATTAGAAAAAAAACACAGAATGTCAGAATGGATCCATATTAAAACAAAACTTAGAGGAATACTTGGAAGACTGGGTCTCAATATATGGAAAAATGGTGGCTGGGAGAATAGAACTAGGGACTAACATACTCAAACAGGGCTGGAGCAAAGCTGGGCTAGAAAACCTGTAGCAGTTTGGAGCTACACCCTTAGCCTTCTGACAGAGCATCCTGAGCAATAGCTTATTGGAAACCATTTGATGGTATGTGAAAACATTGGTTGCTGTTGCTAGTCAGGTAAACATTCAGAATAGAGAGTTATACAAATAAGCACATGGGTGCTTGTCATGTCCCTGGTGTGAGAAGGGTAGTGTCACCTGGAGGCAGGAGGATAATGCCAGAATCAGACTAAGAAAAGAGCAGGTGCACATAGAACAGCTAGTGTGTATCTACACATCTTTTCTTAGATCAGGAAATTGAAACTAAGGGTGAGTGTTATCTTCACAATAGTAGGGACATAGAAGTAAGGTGTCCTGGGTACAAAAAGATGCCATGAAAAAATAAGGTGGTTGAACCCATCCTCCAGTACATAGTTCAGACATCTGACTTGTTCTTCAGCCCCCAATTTTACCAATGGGAGGACAAGTGTAGGTAGCCAACAGTCTAAAGAAAACACCAGAGCTTGGGGCAACACAAGCATATAGTATTGATGAAGCTCAAACATTGAGAAGGAAAGGCTTAATGTAAAACAGAAGAGGCAAATACAATGTGGCACTTGGAGGATGGACTTAAAACAAGCATTATTAGTATTTCAAAAATATAAAAGAGACATCTGCAAACATTAAGAACAATCTGTTATGAATAAGAAACAGTGGAGAGATATTGGACATGAAAAATAACATTTTCAAAAGAACTCATGGACAACAATTGGCTACCTCTCTAGCATACAATATCTGTAGTTCCTAATGGTCCATGATTTCTACTGGGACATGTGTGGTTCTCAAAGAGCATACGGTCTTGGATAACTAATGAATATGTGTTGTCTCCCTGGCCACAGTTAGTGATTTGTGTGTTGGAATGTAACCTAAAGTGGTCAAATCAAAGAGACTGCCAGATTCCTTCAGTGACTCATGAGACATATGTACTTCTGTGATTGCTATGGATGATGTGGTATGAAACTTAAAAACAGTTTTCTTTTACCTGCCTTGAGTTCTGGCTAAAAAAAAAATAAAAATAAATAAAAAAATAAAAATATTTTTCTGCCATGAAGGAAGGCAGCCCAAACATGAAGTCTATATATGAAGATCAGAGCTGAGCCCTGTTCATACTACAATGGGAGACTATTATATTTTGGTTTAATATGCCATTAAGTTCCCTTTCATCTTTCAGATGAAATTGAATTGTCTTATGCTACCAAGCAAAAGTGCTCAAACTGATAATAATTAGCTTAATTATAGAATAGATGGGTTCAAAGAGCAAATTAACAAGCTAAGAATAGGATTAAGGAAGTCTCCCCAAAAGCTTCATAAAGAAATAAGGGATGAAAAATATACAAGATAAACTGAGAGTGTAAAAACAAAAGTGTCAAACTGTTTAAAGAGAAGAGGAAATAGGAACAAAGGAATAATATAGTATTTTTAAATTAATATATGTGTTTTTAAAAGATACTAATTTGTGTGCATTGATTTTGTACCCTGAGACTTTGCTGAATTTATTTATCCATTCCAGGAGTCTCTTGGTTGAACCCTTGGGATTTTCTAGATATATAATATCATCAGCAAAGAGAGAAAGTTTGACCTCTTCTGCTCCCATTTGGATACCCTTGATTCCCTGCTCTTGTCTGATTGCTCTGTCAAGGACTTCCAGCACTATGTTGAACAGAAGTGGAGATAGTGGGCAACCTTGCCTGGTTCCAGTTCTAAGTGGGAATGTTTTCAATTTTTCCCCATTCAGTATGATGTTCCTTGTGGGTTTATCCTATATGGCTTCAATAATTTTGAGATATGACACATCTATGCCTATTTTGTTGAGAGTTTTTATCATAAAAGTGTGCTGAATTTTGTCAAATGCTTTTTCTGTGTCTATTGAGAGGATCATAGGGTCTTTATTCTTGCTTTTATTTATATGGTGAATTACATTTATAGATTTGCATATGTTGAGCCATCCTTGCATTTCTAGGATGAAGCCCCCTGATCATGATTAATTATTTTTTTTGATGTGCAGTTGAATTCAGTTTGCTAAGATTTTTTTTTTTGAGAATTTTTGCATGCATATTCATAAGGGATATTGGTCTATAGTTTTCTTTTTGTTGTTGTTGTTGTGTCCTTTCCTGGCTTTGGTATCAAGGTGATATTGGCTTTGTAGAATGAGTTGGGGAGGATTCCATGCTTCTCAATATTGTGGAATACTTTCTGTAGTACAGGAACCAGTTCTTCTTTGTAGGTTTGGTATAATTCAGGTGTGAACCCATCTGGTCTGGAACTATTTTAATTGGAGAATTCTTTATTGAGGCTTCAATTTCAGGGCTTGATATTGGTCTGTTCAGAAATTCTATTTCTTCCTGATTGAGCCTAGGTTGTGTTTAAGTCAATCAAAAAATTAAATCAAAGACATAACACCTTTCACAATAACATCAAAGAAAATTAAATATTTAGGAATGCATTTAGCTAAGGATGTGAGAGACACAAAAGAAATTGTAAAGGATGTAAATATATGGAAAACCCTATCATGCTCATGGAATGGCAGAATCAATATTGTTAAAATGTCTATGCTACCTAAAGTGACCTTCAAAATCAATGCAATCTCTATCAAAATACCAACATCATTTTTCACAGATCTAGAAAAAATAATTCTATGTTTCTTATGGAACCAGAGAAGACGCCATATAGCCAAAGCAATCTTAAGCAAAAAAAAAAAAAAAAAAAAAAAAAA
>CM052439.1:85480391-85545235 GCA_028533085.1 Varecia variegata | reverse complement strand
CACTGGGGAAAAGAATTCCTATTCAATAAATGATGCTGGGAAAATTGGACGGCTACATGCAGAAGACTAAAACAAGACCCACACCTCTCACAAAAATCAACTCATAATGGATAACAGGCTTAAAACTATGACATGAAAACCTAAGAACTCTAGAAGAAAATGTTTGGAAAACTCTTATAGATATTGGCCTACGCAAAGAATTTATGAGGAAGACCCCCCAAAGTGATCACAGCAGAAGCAAAAATAAATAAATGGGACATGATCAAATTAAAAAGCTTCTGCACAGCCAAGGAAACTATCATTAGAGGGAATAGACAACCTACAGAATGGGAGAAAATATTTGCATGCTACACATCTGATAAAGGGCTGCTAACTAGACTCTATATAGAACTTAAGAAAATCAACAAGAAAAAAATCAAACAACCCCCATTAGAAAGTGGACAAAGGAAATGAACAAAAAACTTTGCAAAAGACCGAATAATGGCCAGCAAACATATAAAAAATTGTTCAACATCTCTAATCATCAGGGAAATGAAAATCAAAACCACAGTGAGATATCACTTAACTCCAGTAAGACTGGCTTTTATCAAAAAGTCCCAAAACAACAAATGCTGGTGTGGATGCAGAGAGATAGGAACACTCATACACTGCTAGTGGGACTGCAAATTAGTACAACCTCTATGGAAATTAAAATGGAGATATCTCAAAGAACTAAAAATAGAAATACCACTTGATGCAGCAATCCCACTACTAGGCATCTATCCAAAGGGAAAAAAGTCATTTCATAATAAAAACAGCTGCACCTGAATGTTTATGGCAGCACAATTCACAATTGCAAAGATGTGGAAACAACCCAAGTGCCCATCAATACATGAATGGATTAATAAAATGTGGTATATGTATACCATGGAGTACTACTCAACCATAAAAAACAATGGTGATCTAGCACCTCTTGTATTACGCTGGTTGGAACTAGAGCCCATTCTTTGAAGTGAAGTATCACAAGAATGGAAACACAAGAACCACATGTACTCACCATCAAATTGGTGCTAACTGATCAGCACTTAGGTGTACATGGAAGTAATATTCATCAGGTGCTTGGCAGATGGGAGTGGGGTGGAGGGGATGGGTAAATTCATAACTAATGGGTGCAGAGCACACTGTCTTGGGGATGGGCATACTTGTAGCTCTGGCCTGGGCGATGTAAAGGCAATATATGTAACCAAAATGTTTGTACCCCCATAATATTCTGAAATTTAAAAAAAGAAAATAAATAAATTAATAAAATAAATAAATAAATAAATAAAAGATACTAAATTTCAATAGACAGGATTTATAGGGCACCAAACTTTTTAAGAGAAATTATAAATTCCCCCTACAAAGTCATACAAGGTCCCAGAAAGTGTACAATGCAGAGACTTTCTATAACAAAACTTTAGGGCAAGTTACAGTTATATTTATTTTCTCTGACAAAATTCTGGGCAGGGGGGAAGTTACAGTTATATTAAATGATTCCATGAGAAAACAAGAAGAATGAGAGTAAAGTGTTGGCAAATAAATTTCCATCTTTATTTGAATCAGAGATGACATTGTGCAATGCACCATTATTTTATGTGCTACCAAGAAAAAAAAATTAAACTACGGCAGATTGATACTTTTCTCCCAGATTGATATCCAGGTGGATCCTAATTTAATAGACACAAATGATGTTTTTTCTTTTTTGAAATGCTTCTTAGAACCCATGAAGTACAATTGTATAAGGTATATTTTTGACCTGAGAAAAATAAAACCTCACCAGGAATGTTTGTAACAATCTGACATGAAAACTTCAGGCAGAGTCAACATGATAATTTAGGGAAGCTAAAGATGAGTAAGTGGCAAAGCATGAGAAAACTATTGCTTTTCCCCTGAGGAGAATACATAGTATTGATAATCTTTAACAATTGGGAGAAATGGGTATATATACAGGCCTTAATAAATTAGGTATAACTATTAAAAAATAAAATGTATAGCTTCCAAATCAGTGATAGAAAAAGAAAAAGAAAGAAAACAAATCTATCTAACAATAGTTGGAAAAAGAAATTTAAAAAAAGCAAAGAGAAAACATTATAATTATAAAATATGAAGGAAAATAGCAGAAATAAGTTTACTTTTATCTGGCTTTATGATATAAATATATAAATGGATTAGCTCATTAAAAGAAAGACACATTCATAAGTTTTAATAAAATAGAACTAATAATATGTATTTTAAAAGATGAAGAAAAATATCAGAGCAAGGTTGAAAACAAAGAGGTAGGAAAAATATAACCAACAAATGTTAAAATAATGCAAGCTGGTCATTTTATTATGACCAAATAGTAAGTATTCAAATAAAAATAAAAATGTGACAAAAAAAGAATTTGTACTGATTAAAGGAAAATCTATATCAAGTAGATACAATCATCATAATCGTATATCACATAATTATATAGCCTTGAACTATGAAATATATCAAACTTTAAAATAATAGGGAAAATATATAAGCTACAAATGGAACTTTTACTCATACAAACACACACACCCCAAAATAAACCATTCCTATAGGTTATAGAGGATTTGACTAGCATGCTTAGCAAGTATAACCTGACAGATATGTTTTACAATTTTTGTACCATTCATTAGGACTCTATATTTCTCTCAAAAGCATATAGAATAGTGAGATATTCTATGCAGGAATAATCCATACATTAAAATCCATAAATTTTAATGTACAAACTATTTTCTCTGACCACAATGCAATAAATTTGAAAATCAATATCAAATAGATAACTAAAAACATTCTCAAGTTCAGAAAATTTAAAATAATATTTCCATTTAACCAATGAGTTAAAGGTGAAATCTTGAGAGTACTGAGTACTTTGTATTGAATAGAAGTTAAATTTTAAAATATCAAAATATTTACAGTAACTCTAAATGTGTTTACCAATAAAATAAAGAATGAATGAGCTTGAGTATTTGCCTTAAGAAATTAAATAAACCATATACATAAATTTAAAGAAGCTAGAAAAGGAATCAAGAAAGATGCAACAAATTCACAAGTCAGAGAACAAGACAATAAGAATGATAATAACATCTAATAAGAAACCTCTGAAAACACAGATCATTAAAAAACAAGTAAACAATAATAACAGAGAGAGAAGTTACTATAAAGCAAGAGCCAGAGAAAGTGAGAGAGAGAAAGAGGAGGGTGGAGAGAGAATTAACTAACTACAAATATAGAAACAATTAAAAAGTAATAAAAGAACATTTGGGAAAAGAGTAGGCCATAAACCAAAAATCTATTTAACATGGATAAATATAGAGAATTAAGAAAACACTAACTGCCAAAATTGGCATAAGAAGAGAAAGAGAATGGATTTTTAAAATAGAGAAATAACCATAAAAACGTGAAACAACCAACAACCCTCCACCCCCTAAAATTCCCAGGTCTGAGTGGATTAGAGCTGGATTTTCCCACACTTCAAAGGACAAAGTGATACTCACAAATGAATCCTTTCCAAAACTAGAAAAAGGAAAAATTTCCCAGCTTTTTAAGTGAAATTAATATAACACTGACACTTGAATGAGATAATGAAATTCAAAGAGATAAAAAAGTGACTTTTTTTTTCTTTTGAGCATTGATGTAAAAATCTTAAATAATATATTAGCTGATGCAATGCATGAGTATATTAAAGAAAATATATTGTCATATTCATGTAGGTTTATCTCAGGAATGCAAAATCAAATAAATAATTACATGCCTCTCATTTTATCTTATGAAGTTAATAGGTTAAAGTATAAAAACACAAAATCACAACACAGAGATCAAAAACCATTTGATAAGTTTCATTGTATATTTCCAAGTTTAAAATGCCTACAAATAAGTAGGAATAGAAGGGAATCTCCTTAATCTGATAAATGCTATTTATAAAAATCTTACAGCAAACATATTTAATACTGAAACTGAAGAAACATTTCATTTACAGTAAGTAATAACACAAGGATGCCTGTAACAGAAGAGAATATAATTATAAAAATTGAAAGAAAAGAATTGAAATGACCATATGTGCAGATGATATGATCACTTAGGAGAAAATGAAACTGATAAGACAGTCAAGCTAAGAAAAAATCAAGATTACTAGATAACAAAATAACATATTGAATTCTGAACTATTTCTCAATAACCATAAATGAAAAAGTTAAACTTGTATAGAAAACACATACAATACAACAAATAAAATAAACAAAATAGCATTTAGGAATTAACAAAAAGAAAAAAGAGGACCAAACCTTTATGAAGAAAAATTTTGAATCTATTAGCATAAGTGAAAACCGGAATAACTAGAGAGATTATAACATGTCTGTAGATGAGAGAAGGCTTAATGTTATAAAAATGTCAGTTCTATCCCAACTTAGTCTGTAAAGTCAATGCTCTTCCAATAAAATTCCTAGTAAGTACTAATATATTGTGAATTTTAATAACTTAATGATGAAATATATGTAGAAAAATTGAACATACAAAAATAAAGATATAACCTCTTTAGATTGACACTACCAAATAATCAGACATATTTTTAGGCCATGAAACTTAAATGATACATTTTTGGCACAGAAACTTTAAAAAAGACAAAAGTAACGAACCTAAGGAAGATATTTGTATGCATGCAAACTTCTGTTACAATAAATGTTGCATCAAAAATTAGTGAGATGATGACAGCTGCTTTTGTGTCCCAAGCTGTACATAGAAGAAAGCTATTTTATTTTTACTTCAACATAAGCAAAATGTGAAATGGAAGACATAAACCCATCTAGATTAATAATAAATGGATTAAACAATCTAACCAATAGGCAGATATTAGCATAATGGATTTAATAAAAAACAACACATGATCCAGCTATATATTCTCTTCAGGGGTCATATCAGAAAGTAAAATCTAAAGTAAACATATATTAAGAATATATATCATGGAAACAACAAATATTAAGGTCATGAAATATGAAATGACTGATTTCAAATCAAAAGTTTAGTTTATTGTATCTCAAAAAAGAAGCAGTACAATTAAGCAAAGTATGTGCCTGAACTATCAACACAGTTTTGCCATCTTAACAGTAGCTTGTTTATGCCGGCAGTGAAGAAGCTTGGAGAGCGAGTGGTGATGAAACCATGAAAGGCATTTTTCACAGCTTGTTTAGAATTGAATATTTTTCTTTCCAAGAAGTGGTCCAAAGCCTGGAAGAAGTGGTAGTCAACTGGTGTAAAGTCTGGTGAATACGGTGGATGACAGAGAGGTTTCCAAGTCCAGACTCTGTAGTTCGAGGTATTGTTTGTGTGATATGTGGTCCAGCATTGTCTTGCAAGAGGATTGGCCTGTCTCTGTTGAACAATCTTGGCTGCTTAATCACAAGCATCCTCATCATTTCCTCCAGTTGGTTGCAGTTGACATCCACTGTAATTGATTGACCAGGTTTCACGAAGCTGTAGTGGATAATACCAGCGCTGGACCACCAAATAGACACCCTAAGCTTTTTTTGATGAATATTTGGTTTGGACTGTGTTTCAGCACTTCATCTTTATCCAACCATTGTGCCAAATGCTTGCAATTATCAAAAAGAATCCATTTTTCATCATACACAACAACATGGTGTAGAAATGATTTTCCTTGTGTCGTGACAGCAAAGAAAGGCAAGCTTTGAGACTATTCCTTTTCTGACATTTGTTTAATTCATGCAGTACCCACCTATCCAGTTTCTTTACCTTGCCCATTTGTTTTAAATGGTCCAATATTGTTGGAATAGTAACGCCAAACCTTGCTACAAATTCACACATAGGTTGAGATGGATTCATTTCCACTATAGCTTTCAGCTCATCATTATCCATCTTGGCCTCAGGTCACCAATGTGGCTCATTTTTAAGATTATAATCACCAGAACTGAACTTCTCATACTGTGTGTTCATTAGCCACATCCTTCCCAAACACTTTGTTGATACTTTGAGCTGCATGCTGCACTGGTTCCATGATGGAACTCATATTCAAAAATAACATGAATTTTTGACTTATCCATGGTTTCACAAAAATTGTTCTAAAAAAAACTTTGAAAGATAATCATAAGCAAAACTGTGCATTTGAAAGAATGAGGATGTACTTTCACAATAAAAGTAAAACAAGAAGTGTCAAAGTGAAATGTCAGAGATATCAACTGTCAAACTTAGAATATAAGGAAATCAGACATTTCATACTTAGTAACCCAAAACTGGAGTGGCTGTATTAATTTCAGACAAAATAAACTTTAAAACAAAAAACATGCTACCAGAGATAACTAGTGCTTTCAAGATCTTGATCATAAAATCTTTGCCTAGACTAATGTCTTTTTTTTTTTTTTTTTGAGACAGAGTCTCACTCTGTTGCCTGGGCTAGAGTGCCGTGGCGTCAGCCTCACTCAGAGCAACCTCAAACTCCTGGGCTCAAGCAATCCTACTGCCTCAGCCTCCCGAGTAGCTGGGACTACAGGCATGCGCCACCACACTTGGATAATTTTTCTATATATTTTTAGCTGTCCATATAATTTCTTTCTATTTTTAGTAGAGACAGGATCTTGCTCTTGCTCAGGTTGGTCTCGAACTCCTGAGCTCAAACAATACTACCACCTCGGCCTCCCAGAGTGCTAGGATTACAGGTGTGAGCCACCGCAGCCTAGATCAATGTCTTGAAGTGTTTCCTTTATGTTTTTTTCTAGGAGTTTTATAGTTTAGGGTCTTGCATTTTAGCTTTTAATCCATCTTGGGTTGATTTTTGTGTATGGTGAGAGATAAGGGCCCAGTTTCATTCTTCTTCATGTGGATATACAATTTTCCCACCACCATTTATTGAAAAGGGTGTCCTTTCACCAATGTATGCTCTGGGCACCCTTGTCAAAAGTCAGTTGGTTGTAAATACATGGATTTGTTTCTGGGTCCTCTATTTTGTTCCAATGTTCTGTCCGTGTTTATACCAATACCATGCTGTTTACGTTAGTATAGCCTTGTAATATATTTTAAAGCCAGGTAGCATAAAACCTCCAGCTTTGTTCTTTTTGCTCAGGATTGCTTTGGCTAATCAGGCTCTTTTTTGGTTCCATATGAATTTTAGAATTGCTTTTTCTATTTTTATGATAAATAGCAGTTTGATAGGGATTGCATTGAATCTGTAGATTGCTTTAGATAGTATGGTCATTTTAATGATATTAATCTTCTGATCCATGAGCATGGGATATCTTATCATTTATTTGTGTCCTCTTCAATTTATTTCATCAGGTTTTTCTAGTTTCCTTGTAGAGATATTTCATGTCCTTGGTTAAATTTTTTTTTAGGAACATTATTTTTTTGTAGCTATTTTAAATAGGATTGCCTTCTTGGTTTCTTTATCGACTAGTTCACGATTGGTGTGTAGAAATTCTACTGACGTTTGTACGTTGATTTTGTATGCTGTAACTTTACTGAATTTATGTATCAGATCTAAGAGTATTTTGATGAAGTCTTTAGTTTTTTCTAAATACAGGATTATATCACCTGAAAAGAGGGGCAATTTGACTTTCTCTTTTCCAATTTGAATGCCTTTTATTTTTTTCTCTTACCTGATTGCTCCAGCTAGGACTTCCAATACTATATTTAACAAGAGTGGTGAAAGTGTTTTGTTCCAGTTCTTAAAGGAGAGGCTTTCAGCTTTTCTCCATTCAGTATGTCAGCTAAGGGTTTGTCATATATGGTCTTTATTATGTGGAGGTATGTTCCTTTGATGCCCAGTTTGTCGAGAGTTTTTATCATGAAGGGATGTTGAATTTTATCAAATGCTTATTCTGCATCTATTGAGATGATCAAGATGATCATATGGGGTTTTTGTTTGTTTGTTTGTTTGTTTGTTTTGCTTTATCATTTTGGTTTGTTTGTTTGTTTTAGACAGTGTCACTCTGTTGCCCGGGCTAGAGTGCCATCTCATCAGTGTCAGCATCAGCTTAACTCACAGCAACCTCCAACTCCTGGCCTCAAGCAATCCTGTCTCAGCCTCCTGAGTAGCCAGGACTACAGGTGAGCACTACCATGACCAGTTAATTTTTTTTTCTATTTTTTAGTAGTTCCTGGCTAATTTTTCTATTTTAGTAGAGACTGGGTCTCTCTCTTGCTCAGGCTGGTCTCAAACTCCTGACCTCAAGTGATATTCCTTCTTCAGCCTCCCAGAATTCTAGGATTACAGGTGTGAGCCACCGCACCTGACTGATCATATAGTTTTTTGTCCTTCATTCTTTTGATGTGATGTATCATGTTTATTGATTTGCATATGTTGAACCATCCTTGTATTCCTGGGATAAATCCCACTTAATCACAATGCATTATCTTTTTGATATACTATTGGATTCAGTTTGCTAGTATTTTGTTTAAGACTTTTGCATCTATGTTACTTAAGGGATATTGTCCTGTTTCTTTTTTTGTTGCATCTTTGTCTGGATTTGGTATCAGGATAATGCTAGCCTCATAGAATGACTTATGAATTTCCTCCTCTTCAATTTTTTGGAATAATTTGAGAAAAATTGGTGTTAGTTCTTCTGTGAAAGTTTGACACAATTTCACAGTGAAGCCATCTGGTCCTGGAATTTTGCTGTTGTTGTTGAGAGACTTTTCATTACTGATTTAATCCATTACTTGTTATTGGTCTGTTCAGGTTTTCTATTTCTTCCTGATTCAATCTTGGTAGGCTGTATGTGTCCAGGAATTTAAATCCATTTCTTCTAAGTTTTGCAGTTTTTTGGTATACAGTTGTTCATAATAGTCTCCAATGATCTTTTGTATTTCTGTGATACTAGTTGCTGTAATGTCTCCTTATTCGTTTCTGATTTTGTTTATTTGGATATTCTCTCTTTTTTCCTTGGTTAATCTAGCCAGCAGTTTATCAATTTTGTTTATCTTTTCAAAAAACACGACTTTTTATTTTGTTGATCCTATGTGTTGTTTTTTCAGTCTCCATTTTCTTTAGTTCTGCTTTGACATTTATTATTGCTTTCCTTCTACCTAGTTTGGGTTTGGTTTGTTTTTGCTTTTCTAGTTCCTTGATGTATATCATTAGATTGTCTATTTTAAATCCTTCTACTTTTTGTATGTAGGTGTTTATGGCTATAAACTTCCCTCTTAGCACTGCTTTTTCTGTACACCACAGGGTTTGATATGTTGTGTTTCAATTTTCATTTGTTTCAAGAAATTGTTTGATGTCCTCCTTAATTTCTTCCTTGACCCAGTGGTCACACAGGAGCATGTTGTTTAATTTCCATGTATTCGTACAGTTTCCAAAGTTCTTCCTGTTATTGATTTCTAGCTTTATTTCATTGTGGTCTGATAATATACTTGATATAATTTTGATTTTTTAGAACTTTGTCAAGATTTGTTTTGTGCCCTAACATATGATCTATCCTGGAGAACATTCCATGTACTGATGATGAAAAAAATGTGTATTATGTAGCTATTTGATGAAATGTTCTGTATATGTCTGTTAGATCCATTTAGTCTAAGGGGCAGTTAAAACCTGATGTTTCTTTGTTGATTTTCTCTCTCGATAATCTGTTTAATGTTGACAGTGGGGTTTTGAAGTCCTCAGGTACTACTGTATTGGTATCTTTCTCTCCCTTTCTATCTAATAATATTTCCTTGATATAGTTGGGTGCTCCTGTGTTGGGTGCATATATGTTTAGAAATGCTGTATCCTCTTGCTGAACTTATCCCTGTATCATTATATAATGACTTTCTTTGTCTCTTTTCACTATTTTTTACTTAAAATTTGTTTTATCTTATATAAGTATGGCTATTTCTGCTTGCTTTTGGTTTCTATTTGCATGGAATATATTTTTCCATCTTTAAAACTCAGTTTATATGTGTTTTTACAGGTGAGAGGAGTTTCTTTTAGCCAGTGTATAGTGGGTCATTTTTTTATCCATTCTGCCAGTCTATATCTTTTAATTGGAATGTTTAAAGCAATTACATTCAAGATTATTATTGATATGTGAGGGCTTGTTCTTGCCATTTTATCAATTGATTTCTGATTGCTTTGTATACCCTTTTTGATTTCTCTATTATCATTTTGGTTTATCATTGTGGTTTGGTTGTTTTCTGTAGTGGTAGCATTTGAGTCCTTTCTCTTCCTTTTTTGTGTGTTTGCTCTACCAGTAGGTTTTATGCTTTCATGTGTTTTCATGATCGTAGATATCAATCTTACACTTCCACATATAGGACTCCCTTAAGCATTTCTTGAAGAGCTAATCTAGTTGTGATGAATTCCTTCAGCTTTTGCTTGTCTGGGAAAGACTTTATTTCTCCTTCATTAACTAAGGATAACATTTCTGGTACAGTATCCTTAGCAGACAGATTTTTTTTTTTTTCATTCAGCACTTTGAATATATCATCCCATTTTCTCCTGGCCTGTAAAGTTTCTGCTGAGATAGCCACTGTTATTCTGATGGGGGTTCTCCTATAAATGTACACTTTTCCCTTGATATTTTTAGAATTCTTCTTTGTCTTTGAATATTGACAGTTTATCTATAATGTGCAGTGGAAAAGACCTTTCTGAATCATACCTGTTTGGGGATACCTGAGCCTTATGTATCTAGGTGTCTAAATCTCTTATTATACTTGAGAAGTTTTCAGCTATTATTTCATTACATAGGTTTTCTATCCCTTTCATTTACTCTTTGCCTTTTGGGACACCGAAAATTCAAATATTTTGTTGCTTTACGGGGTCCCATATGTCACATAGGCTTTGTTCATTCTTTTTTGTTCTTTTTTTTTTAATTTTTGTCTGGCTGGGTTATTTCAAAAGACCTTTATTCAAGTTCTCAAATTCTTTCTTCTGCTTAGACTAGTCTATTGTTGATGCTTTTGAATATATTTCTTTTAATGAATCTTTAGTTTCAGAATTTCTGTTTGGTTCTTTTTTATGATATTTATCTCTGGTAAGTTTCTCATTCATATCCTGAATTATTTTTCTGATTTCTCTGTATTGTTTTTCTGTATTCTCTTATATTTCACTCAGCTTCTTTAATATCATTATTGTGACCTCTTTTTTGAAGATTTCATAAATTTCTTTTTCATTAGACTCTGGAGCTGGAGAGTTATTGTGTTTCTTTGGAGGTGTCCTATTTCCCTGCTTTTTCATGTATCTTGTGTCCTTACCAATGATACCTGCACATCTGGTGTAATAGTCACTTCTACCAATTCTTTAAATTTTCTTTCATAGGGAAGAGCATTTTCCTGATGATATATCTATGGTGTTGGTTGAGTAGGGCTCTTTGGTTTAGATTCTGGATGTGTACAGCTGTATAAGTCTCCGTATGATTTCTTAGACTGTAAACAGTATCAGCGATTTCTGTGATTTCCTCAGTATTTCTGTACACTTATAAAAAACAATGTAAAAATGATATTAAGAAACTAATTTAATTTCCACTGGCATTAAAAAGAATATTTAGGAATAAATTTAAGAAAAAAGTTCAAGACTTGTACACTGAAAACTAGAAATATCATTGAAAGACGTTTTTAAAAGGTCTAAATAAATAAGAAAACATTTCATTATCATGGATTGCAAAGCTTAGTATTGTGAAGAGAGCAATACTCCCAAAATTTATCTACAAATTCAACACAGTCTCTATCAGAATCCCAGCTGTCTTCTTGATAGAAATTAACAATTAGACTCTAAAATTAATGTAAAATTGCAAGGGACCAATACTAACCAAAACAATCATGAAACAAAGAAGCATGAGTTGGAGAACTCACACTTTCCAATTTGAGTATTAATACAATATAAAGCAATAGTAACCAAGACAGTGTGGTACTTGCAATAGAGTGGGCATATAGATCAATTGAATAAAATTAAAAGTCAAGAAAAGAAAAAATACATCAATTGATTTTTGGCAAGAGTGGCAAGAACATCCATTGGGGAAAAATAGTCTTGCTGACAAATTGTGCTAAGACAATTTGATAGCCATATGAAAAAGAATGCAGTTCAAGACCCACCTCACATGATACGCAAAAAAAAAAAAAAAAAAATTAACTCAAAAATTATCAAAGACCTAAATGTAAGAGCTTAAACTATAAATTTATGAGAAGGAAACAAAGAGGTATATATGCATACCCTCAGATTTGGCAATTGATTCTTAGATATGACACCAAAGACAACAAAATAAAAAAAATAGATAAATTTGATGTGGTTTATTTGTATGTCAATTATATTTCAGTACTGCCATTAAAAGTTACACGTTTCTGCTTAAACAGAAACATAAATATAATTAAGGGATAGATAGCTCACAAAATAAGATGTTTGTCATTTTTTTCTACAGACAAATCATAAACAGTATATGTCAAGTGGGGGTATGTATGTGTATGTACATCTTATAATTTATTTAGGAGATAAAGGAAGGCAACCAAATTTTTTAAAATTTGAGCAAAGGAAATGAGCAGGCAATTTAGTAATGGTGCAACCCAAATGGTTACTAAGAATATGGACAAATGTTTCACCTCACTAGTTAAGAGAGAAATTCATTTAAAAGTAGCAATAAGCAACCACTATACAAGACATCAGTTTGGCTTTCTTCAGGAGATGTTCTGTAACAAAATACTATGAAATGAAATGTTCAGAATGGATTGTTACAGAATGGCATGTCACAGAATGGAAAGTTACAGAATGGAATGTTATAAAACAAATGTTATGAAATGGAAGGGATCAGAAAGGAATGGAATGTTACAAGATGGAATGTTGTATAATGGATTCTTATTTAATTGAATGTTTGGAATGGAATGGAATGAAAAAAAAGGAGATGTTCATTATATAAGTCCTAAGAAAAACTTATAATTTATTTTCAAAGAAAAAAATGCACATCTAAAACTAAGGACGAGCAGAACAGGGAAGGTGGCAGCTAATGGATTTGTGCCTTGAAAAAAAATGCCCTCCTTTTCTCCAGCACCCTAGATATTTTCCCCTCAATTATCCCTCCATGTGATCAAATGATCCTGATATTTCAAATCTTTCTCTCGTACTTCAAATTATTTGCTTCACTACCCTATGGAGGAGGTGGTCAACAAGACCAGCTGCTGATAAGATGTCAGGATTGATGAAGACTAAAAAATGTCCACAAGATTTAGTGACATGGAGTTGATGTTGACCTACTGATTCGAATTTCACAAGTGAGAGGAGAGTGATAAAGAAGATGAGAGATAAGAGATGAGAGGGTAAAGAAATAGAGATAATAAATATAGAAGATTGCTGGTAAAGGGCAAGAAAAATTAACTAGCCCTGCATTTAGAGAGAGCTTGACAGGGAAAGTGGTTTCAGATATTTTTTTAAATTTTGTTTTGATGTGTTTGTTTTTTAAAACTTTTCCAAAAGTCAATGTGTTGTGCTAACTTCAGAAGGAGATGTTCATTAAATAAGAGAAGTATGAAATATTCAATAATATATAATTCCTGAAAAAACAGAGAGGCAATAGAATGCAAAATAAAGGAGAAGCAGTTAATTTTAGAAGGATTATGGGTCGTATCTAACAATTTCTGCCACATTAATGCATACATTTTTACTACTTCCAATCATCACCATGTTATATTACTTATCCATTATCCATTTTACGGATGATAAAACCAAAGCCAGGAGAATCTGACCAATCCAGGTGACAGACAAGAGAAAAGTAAAAAAAATCAACAGGTATATCTGGCTGAAAGCCTAACATAATTTCTCTAGACCAGGAGTTTTTCCTGTAAAGGGTCAGAAAGTAAATGCTTTAGGCTTTACGGGTCACATGGCCCTGTCAGAGCCACTCAACTCTGCGCTTATAGATAATGCGGACACAGATAAACATGGCAGTGTTCCAGCTAAACTTCGGTTATAGACACTGAAATTGGAAATTCACTTTTTTTATATGTCATGAAATATTATTCTTCTTTTGATCTTTTTTAACCTTCTATAAATGAAAAACCATTCCTAGCTGCTGGACCATAAAAAACAGGCAGTGGGCCAGAGGGAGCTGTGGGCTATGTTTGCTGACCCTCACACTGGACAATATCGTCATGCCAGGACTATACTGTCTCTCGTGGTGACTACATATCCTAACACCTTTCAGATTGTTTGCTTCCTGCTTTCGCAAAATACCCACATGTAAAGGATTAGACTTTCTAAGTACTCAAATCTTTTTCAAAAATAATTTTATTTCTATCTCATATGCAAATTTAGAGGAACTGCCGATGCATTAATGTGGCAGAAAATGTGTACCCTCTACACATTTTTCATTCATATTTGTATTTCTCCTGTACGCATATTTGTACTAATACTTTTGTCATTGTAAATCAACCAATCCTCCATCTCTTTCCTTAAATCCCTGTCCCTCACTTCTCAGGTCTTTCTTACATCTTTCCTTCTCTGGGCACATTTCACAAACCTCAGTGGCCCCATTTTACTCCATACCACAATGGCTTCCAGCTGGGCAAAGATACTGTGCATGTTCTTGCTACTTGCTTGTCTGGTTTTGCTAGGCAAGCTACTTTTTTTCTTTTATTAAGATAACTTTCCTCTGTGCATTCCTAGTTCCAAAGTTCAAAGAAGGAGAAGATATGTAATTATACCATGCCTGCCCCATCTCAGCAAGTTTTCTGATCTCAAGAGTTTATTTGTCACGTTGCCGGTTGGAGGGGAAGGTGTGCCCACTGGTGCCGCAGCTTTGATGGATCTTAGCAGCCAGGAACATTCCTGGGGGCTACGTTTCATCTCAAGTGTATGACTGAATTAATCGCCAGGTTATACCACAACTTTCCTTTGACACTTGGGTATAAATATTACAAGACATACATTAAAAATAATTTTCCCTTTAGGCTAGGATATTTCTGACAACTGACTTTATTCTGGATTTGCTTTCATCCCAAAGGAAGTGACTTTTAGGAGCCTTTTGTTCATGACTTAAGGGCTGGGTGTCTGCCCCTATCTCCTATCCCCCTGCCCTGAATTGGGTCTTTCTCTGAATAAACTCTTAATTATCTTTCTCCTGAGCTGCAGGCTCATTAATAATCCACTAGTTTATGCAGCCACTTAATTCCCTAAGGCTTTGATTCCTTAAAAATGCAAACAGAATACCTCAAGTAAAACGTGTGTAAAAGTAGATCATGCCAGGATATGAAAAAGAGCCATGGAATCAACTTTATTCCATCTGCATAAAGAACTTATAAACGCATCATATTTCAGATGAACGAGTCCACTGTGGTATTCTAAGTACTCAAATCTTTTTCAAAAATAATTTTATTTCTATCTCATATGCAAGTTTAGAGGAACTGCCGCTGAGACTGAGAGAGGAAATCTAAAAAGAGAAAGGAGGATAAGTGGGATGAGACGGAACCCTGAGAGCTGCTTTGTTCAATACCTCGCAGGGAAATTGCGACACCCTTGCAGCCCTTACACATTTTTCAGTTGACATCTGAAGATTGTCTCATAACTCTAATAATTACAAAATATATGTTTCCCAGTGTATTACATGTTTAATAATTCTTTAAATATATTTTGATTGAAAACTTCAGACTCGTTTCATTCAATTTGTGGAGAATTCCAGTCCTCGCTGTCAAAGCAATCAGCCAAAGAGTCCTAATTTCCGAGAGAAAAAGTCTGTCTTCATTTTTTTAAGGAAATAACCTTGTTAATAGGCATCCCCTCCGCCAGCTGCCCCCCCTGAGTCCGGGTCCTCCCATGTTACCTGGCAGCCCTGGCCTGGCGCCTTGCCTGATGTGTCCCCGCAGGGACCAAGCCCTCCTCCTTGGGAGGGAAACATTCTGAGTTGTCCTTTTTCTTGAGAGCCCAGGAGATTTTTATACACTGGGGCAGAGCACTTTCCAGGCAGCTGAGAGAGGTGCTCACCTTTTTTTCCCCCCTGTTCTCTGTAGAGTAGAAAAAGAGCAATTAAGAAAGGGGCACGATGGAGTTGGAGCCCATTCTTCTAAGCAAAGTATCACGAGAATGGAAAAGCAAACACCACAGATACTCATCATTAAATCGGTACTAATCCATCAACACACAGGCACATATGAAGTAACATACATTTGGTGCCAGGCAGGTGGGAGGGGGACGGAGGGGAGGAGTAAATTCACACCTAACCCATGCATTGAACACTGTGGGGGGATGGGCACACGTGTAGCTGTGACTCTCGTGGTACAAAGACAATTTATATAACCAAAGCATTTGTAACCCCTGTAATATTCTGAAATTTTAAAAAAGGGGGAGAGTGGAGAAAGAACTGGCAGGTGTATTTTTGAGCAGAATAGTCCTAGGGAAGAGTGTGGATGGAAACTGAGAATCTAGAAATTGGTTTTCTTATAGCTATTCAGGCTCCCTGGAAAATATTCCTATGCCCACAGGGTTATGTGTGCCCAGTGATGATAAATCTCTAAAGAAGACAGGAAGAAATAACAAAAAGGTGGGACAAGAGACAAGATGCCAACCACCAGAGAAAACCAGAGAGCTTCTCAACCTGCTTGAAAGCACCTGGGCGCCATGCAGGTCCCCCTAGGTAGGTAGTATGCATAGCAGAAAGAATTTACCGTGGGGTGTGATGCTTCCCCAGAGAAGGGAATGAAGATGCCGCACCAAGCAACCAGGGCAAGGAAGCCAGAACCCATGGGAGAAGAAGACGAAGAAAAGCCCTTTAGAGGTAGAAGTGAGAGAATGCTCCTGACTGATTCGCGGACACAGCACTTCCAGTGGGCTCCAGAAAACGGGAGTCTAAACCTAAAAGAAAGGCTGGGATGATCATTTTGGCCAGAGAATTTCAATCTCATTATGTGGTCTCCCTAAGTAATGTCTGAAACATGTTTCATGGCATTTTGTCAAAGTCTTTATTATAGGATTGCTTGTGTTTCAGATGTGCTCAGGAGTCCTGAGAAAGTTGAATAGGCCACCTGGCAGTGCTTTGTGAAACTAATTAGTGAAGGAAAATATTGAAAAATCACTCAGATGCCAGTGTGGCAACGACAAACCATTGACAGCATGAGGCAGATGGTGAAGTTCATATGTTGTCTTATCAGCTCAACAAAATTATATGAAATGCCCACCATGTGCAAAGCACATCTAATAATTGAGGAGGACAAGGACATAAATTCACAAGATGCAATACGGGAAGTCTGCCTCTACAGGACAAATACTATGGGCACCGGCGACCCTGCCATCTTAGCTGTCTAATCCTCCACCACTGCTTGGCATCTCCTCACTGTTGTGTTCCCTCACACCATGTTCCCACCTTGATATCTCACCTGGACGTTGGCTTCCTCTCTTCGTGGGGATGAACTCATGTGCACACTGCTCAACACACACACACACACACACACACACACACACGTGGCCGCAGTACCTCCCCAAATGTCACTGTGGTTGCACTTTCCACATTGCATCATCTTTGTATCTCCCAACCGTCCGTGGAGAATAACACAGCAAGGACCACATCTTGCTCTTCTTTACACATCCAGTGCTTGACAAGGTCTGACACGGACAGGGCAGAGCAGGGGGAAACCCCACTTTCAAGTCAAATGAAGTGTGCCTGGTTACCCCTCAGCTTGGAGGACTCCTTTTCTCTTCCCCCACACCACTTTGTGTATGTGTAGGGGCTACTCTCAAGCATTTCGTATATTGTGGTTACTGGTGCACTGTCTATTAATCCAACTAAACTCTGAGCTCCTAGGGGAAAGGAAATATATTTGTTTTTCTCTGTGACCTCCACAGAACCCATCAGAAAAGGGAATAAGACCTTCTGCTTACATACCCCAAGCAAACAAAGTAAAGTAGCGCTTCCCACGGCTCCAACCTTTGTCCATCCACTCTCTTCTAAGGCCACTAAGTTGCAGCCACACAGACTTTTGTTCTGATCCTTGAACCTCATTTCTGTCTCAGGGCCTTTGCAGCTGTTGTTCTCTCTGCCTGGAATATTGGCCCCTTGCTCTTCAGAAGCTCTTCAGGATCCCATGCTATGCCTAGAATAAAAAGTATATAAATGAATATTACAGATCAAATAAATATTAATAAATTATATCAAAAACTAGGCAATTCAAACTGATGGTTAGAATAAAAATACAAACAAATAAAATAATAACATCTTTGCATCCCAATTTCATTCATAGTTTCAAAAAATACAGAAAAGCATTTTCTGGGGAAGAAATCAGGTCCCTGATACCCACCTGGATCCCTTTGCAAAATCTACAATCACCAGGTCTTAGGACCTTTGAAGAAATAAAAGCTTCTCATAAAATGAGTCTCAGACAAAATTTGATCTGAAAGTGCATTAAAAACAAAAGTCATATTACATTACTTTGTAAATCAATGTAACACATTATTCGCTAAAACCCCGGAACCTACTAAATAAAACATCAATGAGTTGAAGACATAGCTAGGCCCTGCTTTTGTGTGAAGCATATGTGTGGCTTACCAACAGGGCAAGGCCTTGTTATTCCTTAAGAAGGCTGCTTCGTGCAGCCAAATCTGTGAACAGACATCTGCAAGGCTCCGGTGGTGGGCCAGCCCCTGGGCTGAGCTCAGATGGCACATAATACAAAGAAGAGATGGTGTATGGTCAGGAAAGGATGGAATTTTCGAGAATGGGGAAAAGGTTTGTTGGGGAGACTTCACAGAGGAGATGATCTACATATACATGGTGATCTATTTGGAGAAAGACAGCTGGTGGGACAAAGTGAGAGCCTGTACTATTCCGAGTGGTGACTGCAGAGGAAGACTTAACGAGGTCAAGCCAAACTAGATTTGCAGCAATAAGCAAAAAGAACTGAAAAAATAATGATAAAAGATTTAAGAAACTCAACCTCACTTATTAAATAGTCAAGTACAGTTATCAGGTAAGAATCAAATCCCAGGAGTGTTAAGATTTTCAAAAACAAACACTGAAAAAAATAAAGTTTTCAAGTATAGCTTAATTCATTGGACATTTAGCCTAAGCTCTGGTCCTCAAAATAGAATTATTTAATAAACTTCTAATTTTTAGAATACTTTTAGGTTTATGGAAAATTTACAAAGACAGTAGAGAAAGTTCCCATGTGTCCTTCACCCAGTTCCCACTGGTGTTACACCTCACATTGCTGTGGTACTGCTGGGGCTCAGAACTCGATACCCCAAAGCATGTTTTCTTGGCATTCCAAGTACTCCGAGCTGAAGAAGACTGGAAGAGGCAAAGAAGCAAGGTCTTTCTGACCTTCACCCACCCTCCTGACTCCTGCCCCTCTTTCTCCCCCTGAAGATTCATGAAAACCAGAATTCCTCTCTCCCAAGGCAGGTCATAGAAACTAGCACTCCTTTTCTCCAAAGCAAGCCCTAAAACCTAGAAAGTTCACTCCCTGACCTTCTCCTCTCTCCCTTGAAGACCCCCATGTGGCAGGTGTCCTGTTGTGTACCTGCAGGAAGGAACGCCACACAGAGAGGCCAAGAAGAATTTGAGCAGCCGGGCCCTGCCGGGTCCACCCTTTCGTCTGTCCCCATCAGATCACACTGTTTTGTCCAGTCACGTTTCTACACAGATATGTTCTTCATCAAACCTGAGCATAAAAATAAACAGGTTTCCCTGGGTCTCTGGGTCATTTCTGAAGGCTCTCGTGTCATGTAAAACTTTGATTAAATAAACTTTTATGCTTTTCTCTGGTTAATCTGTCTTTTTTATAGAAGTGCTGGCCATGACCCTTATGATGGAGGAGGAAAGGTGTCACACGTCTCTGCCCCTACGGTATATTTTCCAAAACTAAGAAACCAACATCAGTACTTTACTATTGGTTAAACTACAGATTTTATTCCGATTTCACTAGTTTTTCCACTAAGGCTTTTTATGCGTTCCAGGATCAAATCCAGGATACCAAATTGCATTTAACCAATAGTGTTTTAAATCATGACCTTACTGTTAATTAGGATAAGATTAATCATAGTTATAAATATAAATTCTGAGAAGATGAATAATAATCACCTGCTGACTTTTATTTTTAATAAAAAGGCACTGTACTATGCAAAACTCATTTCCTAGTAAACATGGCTGGGAAATTATGCTCTGATTATTAAATTAAATTTTCTTGTTGACTTTCATTATAATTCCAGAATATTTTATCCTCTTTGCTGAATGCACTTCAATAGACAGTGGTTCCTAACACTTAGCTTTAATTTCCCTCTTTTCACACCCTGAGCTGTTAATGATCTGTAAACGTATCCTTACTTAACATTAAGATGTTGATGCAGCTTCTGCCTTTTCTAATATTTTCTTAATCTATTCCCTTTTGGCAATCAGCTGTTTCTAAGGTTTTCTAAGAATGAATTCACAGAGGGGATATTTTGGTCTTATTTTCACATAGAGCTAATCATGCTTAGTAGAGTCATCTCACCATTGTAAGGTGAAATCATTCTCTGTAACGTGGGAAGTCACTCAGCCTCCCACAGCCCATTACAGAGGAGGAAAGAAAGGGGAACTCTAAAGAAATGCCAATCCCACCAAGTTCTGAATGGACAAAAGGGGTAAAGAAGATGCATTAGAAATGAAACAAACACATAACTTTAATATAATATTTTATTTAAGTATATTTCACCAAGTGTAGTAACTTCTTTTCATTCCCTACTCTCTTTCCTTCATTTCCTTTCCTGTTGTCAACAGAAGTAGGATGTAGCAAATTAAAGTGCCCAACATTGGCCTCCCATCTTCTCTCTCTCCCAAAGTCTTCCCCCGACAAACAAACATTTTGATTTTTGGTTTTTGCTATTATAGTCTCTATTTTGCTACTTTTCTGAAATACATGACTAAGACATATTAAGGCATATTACACACACACACACACATACACACACACACACAGGTCAGTTGGCTCAAGTAGCAGAGTTAGCCCAGATGAAGAAGCATATGTCCGTAGGCTGCAGACGAAGTCTGTGTCTTTGCTCAACAACCTTGTTTGAAACCCACTCACATGATCCCCATCCAGCCTTCTTTTCCCTGGAGATGACAAGGAAAACAATGCATACCTAGCAAAGAGTTAGTGCTAAGTAAATGGTGGCTTCAACTTTCCCATTTTCCTCCTCAAGTTGCCTTAAGGGCACCCCATGCTCCAGCTGGGATTGCAGTTTTACTTTGGTCTGCTTTTGAGAACCAAGCCTGGTTTATTCTTAGTCCTGGTTCTGTAGCCCAGCCTTGGGTGCTGGTAGAGGCTGATGAGTGGGAGTAGATTTTCTAAACACAGGAAAAAGAATAAATAAACCTGTCAGGAGAAAAGAGTACAATCTATTAGAAGTTTTGATCATCCTATTTGTCACGGAGAAATAACAGATGCATTAGTGCACACAGCACTTATAATTCAGAGATCATCGTTATGCCGAATGACAAATGATAGTACTATAATGTACCATTTGTCTTTTTTCACATAGTTAAAAAACCATAATTACAAAAATCATGACAACTTGCCAATTAAACAGACTCATTCACCCACAGATGAAGCATGCATCTTTGCATTTTGCAAATTAAATTGGGGTGTGTGGGGAGGATAAGAACCAAAGTGTATAGCACGGTGATTTATTAGACACCTGAGCAGGTATACATTAAAAGTAAAACAACTTCCATCTCCTTTCTAGAGCACCAGAGCCACCTGGAAAATATTTCCAGTTATAAAAACGACAATGATCTTTCTCGTTTTTTCCTAAAGACTTTCAGACTTCACTACAGTATCCACTTGTAGGGTTAATCCAATCTCATCTTTCTTTTACCTTTATTGTGCCTATGAACAAGTGATCTAATATAAGTAAAAGGAATGGATTAATATTGTACTATATGAAAAAAATCAAATTGCAATTATGTATAAAACTATGAGGGACATGCTTTCGGAAATAGACAATAAGATAAATCATCTTTTTATGGAAAATGTCAAGAGGGAGGAGAGAGTCCAGGATATAGCAACAGACAGTCGATTTGGGGCCGGAAAGGACTTGGGAGAAGGGTTGGTTGGGAGCGGCTGACATCCAGCCCTGAGCACAGAAAGCGCCAATAAACTCAATGGTGACTCTGGTCTGGTAACTTTGGGACACAAGAGGGTGACAGGAGCCTTAGCAGGTGGAGCTCAACGTGGCTCACATGTCACAAGAATTTGTGGATCCTGTCATATGTGTCAGTCCCTGGAAGTAGAAGCTTCCATTTTCCTGCTGAGACAGACCGCCCCTTTATTTGGAAGAAACCATCTCTTTGGTTAAACAATATAAAATGAAGAGCCATTCCTTTTCCTGACCCTTAAGAAAAAACAGAGAAGAAAGAAATCCCAATGCACATATTTTAAGTTTGTTTGGTAAGATAAATGCCAGTGTGCATTAATTCAGGGCTACAGCGAGGAGTGTGGTTAGGTACATAGGTGTGGGGACAGCAGGTAGAGGTATCATCCCAGTTGCCCCACATCCTAGCAGATGTCGTAGGACAATTCACTTAAACTCTCTCTGGTTCCATTTTCTCATCTTAAAATGAGGCTAATCACAGTACCTGATTCATAGGGCTATTGTCAGGAGTCATGAAATAGTGTACAGCATTAGGTGTCTGTTGCTGGGTCGGAAGGGATACTTCCTTCCCCTCTTTATGTTTAGACAGCAGAATGCTAAAATTGATGTCCAGTCTGTTGGAGATGAATCTGATTTGCAGAAACCATTACAATGAGAAAGTGAGCAAAAATGTGGCCTTGCCGTCTGTCAGAGTGTGAGACATGCCAGCTACAATTATAAAAAGGGCTAATTAATTTTAGAATGGATAAAACCCAAAGAAAAGTCTTCATTTGTAAACAAAATTGTGTTATAGCCAAAGCTTTGACAAAGAAAAGTCCAAATACCCCAAACTCATCTTTGTATTTTGTGAAAATAGGATATCACTGACAGCAAAAATATCTACTTATTTGACACTGATGAACTGAAAATGATAATTTAAGCTGGGAGCACCTGCGTTGGAGACTGTAGAACTCCCACTTGTACTAGCCATACTTCTCTTTATAGAGCTGTTTGAATTTCCCTTGGGAAAAGATGCAATGCAGACTCACTTTGGAACTTGGGTTCCTTGGCCAAAACATGCACTTTTGTTTCCTTTTAATTTGTTCAAATGTATCATCAACACAACCAGAATCTCTGTGCAGTTGGTACTGGACCAGTTAATTAGCAAGCATAAATATGCATGTGAGAGAAAACACATTTACTGTTTAGAATGTATTTTACCATTTTTTCTGGCAAATATTCAAATAGACAGCCTTTCCATTTCTAAACAAGGAGAAGGTGATATATGACTTGGATGGATGGATGATCCTAACCTACTGTATTTCACCAAGTCTTACTTAATGCAAGAAAGGGAAATACTATCTCAACAGAACCTTAGTGGTGTCCCATAAGTAGGAAGTTGGAAGGATATTTATGTAGTTTTGGGATCTGGGCACAAGTGATTTAAGAAGGAGCTATCAATGCAGGGAATCAGTTGTCATTGGGTCTCGTTCATGACTTCTTAGCTTAGTATTGGTAGCACAATTTGGTGGGATCTTGTAGTGAATCTGAGGAATACATCAGGTTGGACAGGCAGGCTGATGAGCAAACCATTTGCCTGGACAAATTGGTTGGCAAAAATTCCCTGAAGCAGCAGGGAAGTTATTTATTGGTTTATACCCTTATCTTTCTAAGCAAGAATTTCCTGGAACAAATTGTGAAGTGGTGTGTTGACAGTCTCAGCCCTCCTCCTGATACTGAAGCTCTGTGGACACAGGTCATCTCTCTCCTCACCTGATACCAAGGCAAGTGTTCCTTCTCTTGTACTGTACTCTTCTCCTCTCTGACCAGGGCCAGAAGTCTGCTTTAACCACAGAATGCAAGATACACTCTCTTTCCTCCCCTCTCCTTCTCCCTTGCCCCATCTCTCTTGCAAGGGTACAGCAGTGAAAGTGAACACTTTAAAACTCTGGGTCTCGAACACTGTCTGTGGACCGGTTCTGGGCTGCTCCTGCTTTCCTTACCTGGGGAGTTTTTGTTTCCTCCTGGAACCCTCCATTTTTAACAGATTTTTCCAGGAACCATGCACAGCTAGGTTTATGAATCCCTGAACGAAGGGACATAAATGAGTTAATAATTCAATTTTGCTCAAGCTGATTAAAGATACAGGAGACCTAAACACTTCCCTGTTCTTTCCATGACACCATGAGGAATGTCAGATTCAAATACTTTTAATTGAAATAATTACAGGTGGGATTTGGGACTACATTTTACTAGCAATAAGCAGTAGCAGGTAAAAGATTTCAATACAATTTTCGAAGAAAATTTTTTTAATTAAGAAAATTAATTTCATCAACTTCACATGGAAAGTGGAGGGCGGGAAGAAGGTGAGTCACATGGTACCTGAATGTAGCACTAGACCACAGGGTTTGTGCAAAAGCGGCGAATGAGACCACTGGGCTAGAAAGAAACAGCTGGAAACTCCTGCTGTGAGGCTGCATAATTAGAAGCTGTAGCAGATCACATTTGCATTCTAACAGGAAGTAGGTTGCCATAACTTGAAGAAGACATAGGAAGTGGGGATTACTGGCTCTTTGGGCCCACATAGGAGGGGAGATGATTTTTTTTTTGATTGGAGAGATTTTGGGAGTCCTCGTCCTCAGGTACAGGTTGCCATCCTCTTTGCACTTCGTTAGAGAATGGCAAAAATAGCTTCCCTGTTACACCTGGCGTTTGCTTGCACTTCCGATTCAGGCAAGTTGGGTCAGGCCATGCCTCATTAACAGACGACTCCCAAATCTCTGTGACTTAACACATCGAGCATGCGTTTCTCCATCACACCAGTGTCAGTACAACTTGGCCAGTGGCTCTGCCATGTAGGGTGCAGACCAATGGGGGTGCCACCCTGCCTGTGCTTGCATGACGTGAGAGAAGGGGTTACGGGAAATCCTGTGCTGGCTCTCGAGCTTCCACAGAGAAGCAAGCTTCTGTTCAAATTCCATTTGCAGAGGTTAGTCACATGGCCACACATAACTTCAAACAAGGAAGAAAGTTCCACTCTACCATATGCCCATAAAGAAGAGAACCAGAACACAGTATTTACCAACAGCCCTAATGGTTACCACAACCTCCAAACATTAACATAGGTTTGGGAAATAGATGTTCTTACACATGAATTGCAGCTCCAACAAAAACTAGCAGGCAGCCTGAAAAGTACTGAGACAGGTAATGTGTTCCAAGAGAAGTCATTAATATTTGTATTATCCCTGTGATGGCTTGTGCTGGTGGGCTGGGTTAAGTTTTTAAAGGGGCCAAAGCAGGAAAGACCTTAGCTATCCCAATCTGTCCCAGCCTTTAATCAATGCCCAATCCCTCCCTCCTCTGTGAAATGTCCTATGACTATTTCAGGCTTCATTGTCCTCTCTGCTTTCTGCACTTAGCAACAATGCCTAGTGCATTGTCACTCCTTAATGACTATGTGTGAAATGAATGAATGCTTGTAAATCAGTGTGCCAGGGGAAAGGGTTCTCCCCCTCCATGACACTCCGTGAAGTGCCCAGGCCAAGGCTGGGTACACAGCACAAGAATCATAAGTCTTTAATAGCTGATTGACTGACTAAAAACAATAATAAACACCAGACTGATGGATAGATGTGACTGAGCTCCTCTTGGTCCCTCAACGAATAGATGCTATTATATTTCTATCCAGAGCACATTGCCTACTCCTTCCACTCGGCTCTGCCGCACAGTGAGCTGGGAGGCTGCTGAATATAAATGACATTTGGCTGGGCCCATCTAAGGAAAGTCATTAATATTGCTAACAGGTCCATGTGTTAAACTTGGCCCAACAAGGGCACCAGATGCTTCCTCCCAGGCAACCTGGGGCCCTTCTGAGGGCTCCTCCAGGCCGGGCACACTGCATCTGCTTCCATTGCGGCAGCCTGGCTGCTTGGCTGCAGACAGAGCAGCCATGGCAAGAACTAACACTCTCTCAGTGAGGCGCCACTTCATGAAAAATGAATGTAGCTGGGGAGGTGGAGTCCTGCTGCCAGATCTGGTCTACAGATGGTGTACTTCTTCTAATGACAGGGGACAGCCAATTGAAAGGCAATCTTGACCTGCTTCTAGGGTCCCAGCTTAGTTAACTAAATTCAACAAGGACTTATACATAGTTGTATGCCTACCGTGTATCTAGTCCTGTGATCAGGAAAATGAGAGGTCAGAGATCCAGAAGGAAGGTCAGTCGAGGTGTCCTTTGACACAGATATGATAATAGAGTGGAACAGTGTATAATCAGATGAGGAAATAAATGTCCCTCTGTGGTCAAGGGTTAAGCATTTTTAAGCTTTCTACAAATGGATTCATAGACATTATTTCTTCTAGTATTTGCAAGTATCCTATGAGTAGATACTAACAGCTCCATTTTCCAGGTAAGGAAACCAAAGCAGAGAGGTTACACAGCTTCCCCCAAAGTCTGACCTCTGATAAAGTCAAGATTTAAATCTCTCATTCTAAAAACCATGCTGTTAGATCCTACATTAGATATTGAGGGCTACTGTGTTCAGGAAAGGTAGGCTCAGAGTGTGACTAATAACAAGAAACATTTTCATAGTGCTCATTAGGCACCTGACAACTTTCTAAGCCCTTTCCACATCATAACACACTTAACATTTATAGCAACCCCATCAGTTAGGTACTAATACATCCTCACTTTACAAATAAGGAAATACACACAGAGAATTTAACTGATTAGCCCAAAGTCACACAACTAAGTGGAGGAGTGGGGATTTAGACCCAGATGAGAACTGGTTTTCTTCCTGCCCACTATACTCTATTAAATAGTACTGGTAATGGTCACTCCCCTTCCCCCAGAAAACATGGCCAGGCCTTCATGTGAGAGGGTTACTGAGCACTTTTTTCTGTCTTGGCTCAAAGCCAAGTTTCCAAACTCCTAGAGGGCAACACTTCCTAGCCTTTGTTTTCAAAACCTAGAGCAAAAGGTCTTTAAAGCTTAGATGTGGTCAAAGTAGATTGATAAATAGATATGGTATAGATATTTTTCTAACTTCTGCCCAAACTTAGAAGCCAGTGGAGGAGGGAGGCTCCTCCCTCAGGCGAAAGGGCCAATCCCCTGCTCCCAGGAAAGTTGGTTGGACTCCTGAGAGTGAGACTGCACAGTGAAAAGGCTGGACGTGAGCCCGTGAGACTCCTGACCTCATGAATAATCTCATCCTGAAAGTTTGGTACAGAGATCGCAATGCTGTCAACTTCGAGAAACCAGATAGATTTAGACAATTATAGTGCTGACGACCATTGTGGACAGAAGGTCAGAGGACCTGAACCAAATGCTCTGGGATATGGAGGCTCTGCGGGATTCCAAAATGATTCTCGAGGAGGTCTGAGTTCTCCACAGCAACCAGATATTAAATTTCTTATCTACTTCGACAAACAGGGAGTTGGAGTCAGATTTAATTTGATTTGGAACAAATAAAGGAATGGGGGATTCTTGGGCATGAGTTAAAACCCTTTCCATATATAGATATTATCTAGAAATTCTTCACTTTAAATATTTGGTACAGTATTAGCTTGAGTAGCTGGGAAACGCTTCCCTTCTCTTTTCTCTAATTCACATGCTCCTGCACATACACACACACACACACACACACACACACACACTCACAATGGAAAAAAAGAATAGAGAGGAGGAAAAATAACAAAGCTAGAAAGATTTTCTGTGGCAGATGCAAAAATGAATATCAACTGTTTTTCCAAGTAATAGAATCAGATGTTTAGTTTAGCAGGAGTCTGTTGTATATCTAATTTTTCCATTAAGATTTTCATAGACAGAGATCTGATAACCATTTTTGCAGTGAATACGGCCGAGGTGTACTTGCATGGTTGAAGGGGAGGAAAATGAATATGTGCATTTAAAATTTTTATGATTACATTTTTAGTGAAGGGAGGAGGATGACTGTAGTTTCATGACTGCTTTAATGCAATTGGTTCCACTTAGAGGAGATGACATGTTGAATCGTGATGAATAAAGATGTGCAGAACGCTTCCCCAGTAATTGGAATTCAAGCAACAATAACACTGGGCATTGTTGAATCCTTTACAGATTTTCTAAAGAAGGTCTCTTTCCTTCTTTCTGGAAAAAAAAATGCACATATTACAGAACATCACAACCTCACTCAACAGTAAAAAGAGAAATTAAAAATTATTTCACCTGAGTGCATCTGCATTGGAATCAAGCATGTGCTAAAGTTTAGGCAACTTCTAATGCACAATTTCTTCTCCCCACTTCCTCTTGTTATAAAATGGCAGAATTTTAAAGCTGAATATTGTATCTTAGGAGTAATTTTGTGTCAAATTCTCCATTTAGAAATGAGGAAATAAAGGCCTAGAGAAGTAAGGTAACTTACCTGCGGATACACAGTAAATTGATGGCAGAAATGAGACCAAGCTCAGAACCCCTGATTCTGCTTTTTGTACAGCCAGAGAGGAGGGTGTCTGAGAAGTAGGGGGAGAATAACCAGGCCGAGTGAAGAGAGGGCTTCAGGGGTTGATTATACTGGGGAAACGTCAAGAAGTTGAATGAGAACAACAGCTGGTAAAATGCCATCGGCTGTAGTAAACAGATCACAGATGATCTTTTTAGTTGGAATATTTTGGTCATGAGGAGTAGAAAACCATCTAAAACTAGCTGGAGCTAAAGGAAAAGTTTACATCCTCACGTAACCAAGAAGCCTGAATTTAGAGGTGATTTCAAGGACACCTGGAAGGTTATTGATTTCAAATAGCCATCAGTGCCTTCTCTGCAGCTCTATTTCTTAGATTTCTGTGTTGGTCTCATTCTTTGCTATAAGTAGTATCTTCCATGCAGTGAAGAAGAGGGCCGCCTGTAATCCCACGTCTATTTCCTCCCAGTTCGGCAACTTCAGCTGAAAAAGAATGCCTGTCTTCCAATGCTCAAACAGTAATCAGAGGGCAGAACATTAACTTTCCCTGTTAAGGTCATATACCAACCCTATACTCAATAAGTTGGTATGACTGGCCAGATTTGAACAATGTTTCAATCCTCTAGCTGGTGCAATACAGAGAGATTTTATGATTCACTGACCAACTGGGAGCACAGAATAAGAGTATCTTGAAGGGAAGGGGATATGTAATTGGAAGAAACAGGGAAGAAACAAGCTAAAAATTTAAACAATAGCTTTAGTCTTCCTCTAGTAACCAACAAGCACAAACACCCTTTTTCTCTAACCTTCAATTCCACCTATCAAGTTACAAGTATCCACGTACAATTAAAATCATGCTCAACACTTCCCAGAGGCTTATAGCCCAAAGTCAGCTCCAGATGCAACATACTGACTTCATGTCACGAATCCTTAGAGCATCAAATCAAAGGGATATTTGTTGTGCCTCTATGCCTATTGAGATCCTATTTCAATATTCTATGGTCTAAGAATAGAATAAATGCTCAATTTTGTCACCTAAAATACGCCAATTTAAAAACAGAAGGAAAATAAAGTAACAATCCCAAACACTCGCATTTAGAAATCAGAGAAGAGGGAATGACATAAGAGGGTCCTTGATCTATCGCACATGCTAGGGGACTCCTAGACAGGAAGGGCACTATCTCTCTGCACTAGTGGGGCAGTAGGAGCCAGGGGACATCCATCTGGCTGCCCCACTTCTATTATCTGGTGCCTTTTTCTCCATGATCATGCCAGACAGAAACAAGTTATAGTCCTGAAGTTCTAGCACTTTAAGAGCCTACTTCCTGTAGGTACAATTATAGGGATCTTAGGATTGCCTTAGAAATTGAGAAAGCATGTATCCCTATTTGGCAAGATCATGTTTCTCTGACAATACAAACACCTTAAAACCTCAGTCCACTTCAAGGCTACTATATTCCTATAAAATCCCTTTAACCAATACTGGACCATTTTTAAAGATATGATCCAGGTATGCGGATCTCAGTGGTAGATTGTTTCCCATAGCAACAGGCCTTGATGCTAGCCTGTAGTGAATGCCATGGAGCATGTCCCAGAAGCCCTGTTCGGGACTGAAACGCTCCTTGCCCTACAGCTGGAAGTTTTAGCAACCGACAGCTTTCAGCTGTGTCCCTCTCTAGACCTTGCCCTTAGCTGAAGAGAGCTGCCTCTTACAATTTTTGTACCTTCCCTGAATTCAGGAACATATCCATTGACTGACTGGTCAATGCAGGGGTAAAAATGCCCAGCCCCCTTGTCCAATGTCAGACAACTCTGAAAGGCCAAACCAGCTATTCACATAGGATTGGATGATGTCTTTATTGTTCCTGCATCACTCTGCCTAACCCTGCTGCCATTACTCCTGCACAGGTGTGGATTCTAAGAGCATTCCCACTATAAAACTTCTGCTTGCAAACCCCCATCTCAGTGTCTGCTTCTCAGGAAACCCAACCCATGACAGACAGCACGAGGAGTACAACAGAAAAGACACTAAAATGAGATTTTTGGAGCTGAGCTAGATAACCTACAAGCCATCAGGCAATGAGGATCCGAAAATAGTGATTGGTGGAGCATGGTTAGTCCTTGACATGTAATAGCAGAGTAATTGTTCAAACATTCCCCAGTGATTAACTGGGATGCTACAGCAAGGAAGGAGAAAGCACTGATATGTGCAGTGTGTCAGATGATTGAGAAATATTTGAGAATTAGTAATTATGAGGACTATGGAACCGGATGGCTGTCGCTACGGCAATGAACACTTTGAAGATAGATGATGAAAGGCTGAAAGTGATTAATGTCCAGCCAAAGACTAAGGCCACAGGAGCCCCTTAGAAGTGTATAGACTTTAATCTCCTGCAATGGGAGAGAGGAAAAAGCTGAAGCTAGAGCCCAAGATTGAATTATAATAGTAACAGATCTCGAGAGGAGGTTGAATGTTCCAAATTAACACATCTGCTATGACAAGTTCAGGCCTCCTATTGGGAAAGAATGGACTCTGGCTGCCAAACTTTAGTATGGTCTTCTGTCAGTCAGAGTTCCACCAAAAAAGCAGACCAGTCGGATATACATACATACATACATCATTATATGTGTGTACATGTGTGTGTTCATACAGAGACAGACACATGCATGTATGTGTATATGTGTGTGTGTTAATAAATGTACGGTTCATTATAAGGAACTGGCTTACACAATCCTTGGGGCTGGCTAAGCAAGTCTGCAATCCGTAGGGCAGGCTGCCAGGACGGGCAGGATGGAAGTCTCAGGTAGGCATCGAAGCTGCTGTCCACCAGTGGAGTTTCTTCCTCAGGGAAATCTCAGCTCTGCTCTTTGGGCCTTTCAACTGAGTTCCATCATGCCCATCCACCCAGATTACTCAGAGTAATTTCCTTTACTTAAAGTCAGCTGAGTGTAGTTGTTAATCACGTCTACAAAATACGTTCATAGCAATATCCATTAATAGATGACAGTTTGGTTCCATAACTAGGGACTGCCGCTTGGCAGAGTCAACCCACACAACTGACCCACACAGGCCTAGAGCAGGAAAGGGCTCTGCAGCCCCTCCAGGCTGCGGATCATCAGTCTGTTGTCTCACAGCTTCTGTGGAGGAGCTAGAGCACGGTTTCCCTGGGCCTCCACTGAGGGTCTCCCAAGTCTACCATCAAGGAGCTGTCTATGGTAGGGAAAGATGCCGTGTGGAGTTTATGCTGAGACCCAGTGGGAGAATCACACCACAGATGAATCCAAGGAATTGAAGTGAAAGGGGCTGCCTTTGCCATCATTCTGAGTGTCTCACTTGGTGAACCTGTGCCTCCCATTTCCACAACTCTGGGCTCTGTGGTTTGGATGTTCTGGTTCTTAGACGGGGATCAAGTCCACCAGTTGACACAGGTACAGTCCTACTAAACTCAGGTGCAGCTGTTGGTTGGTTACATCCCCCAGGTGATCCAACTGGTGTCTCTTGGTATCCCCTTGCCCGATTTTGACATTAAATAGAAAAGCACTGAAGCAGAGACCCATGGTGTCCAGGGGCTCAGGAACACAGGTCTGGCCACTCCACCAGGCACAGCCCTGAGACCAGCATAGTGATAACCAATGGTGAGGGGAAACTTGAGTAACTGGTGCAGGAAAGAGATAGACATTTTTTACATCCCATCCTTGAAATGAGCTGCAGAGGCAGAGGCCCACCCCAGTAGCCTCCCTCTTGCAATGGGAAGTGTGGGCAATGCAACATGACATTGGCCATGGTGCACCTTGTGCCATTTGACCCCACATGCTTCATATGATCAAGTTTAGTGGCAGCTTCTTCAGGATACATGCGGATTCCTTTTCTGAGGGAAATGAGTAATTTGTCTGTTTTGGAGATTGAGGAGAGCATACATAGGGCTCTGGAACAGCTGGCTACAAAGACTGTCTGATTTAGTTTCTTAGAATCACAGCTCAAATCACAAACTCACCAATTCACCATGGCTGTTGATGTTTCCCCTACTTCTGGTAATGCAACACTCTGCTTGCTTTGGAAACCTCCTCCTGAACTTCATTTGGTACGAGCTGGCTATCATTCATTGTAACCTGACGCCAGTCCCTCATTCTAGCTCCAGGGACACAGTCACCCAGGCCTGAGCAACCACACTACCACTTTCCCTTGTACCAGGTAGCATGTGGTTCAAGTGGGGCCAATCAGTGACCTCTCCAGGGAGTGATACCTAAGCACTGAAACACGACCCCCCCTTTTCCTGCCATTGCTCAACTTGGAGCATGTGTTAGTAGCTATTATTATATATACCCTCCATGTAGACTATTATCTCTGTCTCTCTCTCTCTGCCCCCATCTCCCCTTCTCTCTATATTAGCCTTTCATTCAACTTTACAACTTTTAACACCACCCCTTAAATTTCCGTTTATACAAAAAAAATAGATTCTCTTTTAGCTTAAGTCAGTTTAGTGAATTGCTTGCAAGTGATGGAGGAAGATAAGCAATACATTAACAGTTTGGAGATAAAATTGATACACTGAGAACCCTGAGAATTGACAAGGTGATACCAGGGACCTCCCATTCTCCTCCACTATTTCTCTAATGTGTAATAATTCTCACCATTAAAGAGCCATGATAAACAGGGAATATAAGGCAAATTAATTTGGCCTCACCTGCCCAACTGTTTCTTTAAAAATAAGCCTTGTCAAAAACCACAATGAAAACCCTTAGAATGCTCTAGGTCTATGTCACAGATTGAGTTTCCCAGGAAGCAGCCTATGAAGCATAAATTTGCGTGTGTGGAATTTACTGAGGACAGCTTTCAGGTTCAAAACCTGTTTGGGAGTAAAGGAAATAGAATTGAGCAGAGAAATAAACTTAAATATAACGTAATCATAGCAAAGACTTCAAGCCATCCTCTAGGGCACTCTGGAGCTTGGATAGCCTTCAGAATTGTCCCAAATTGGACTAGGGAGCCAGTTGTTTGTGTTCTGCATCAACCAGTCTTTAGAAGTGAGCTTCACTTCAGAAGGGGGCATGCTTTGGGCCAAGGTGGCTTTTTCAGCCAAGGGCCAGTCCCAGAGGGAGTGTTCGCAGGCACCTGTGAGCCTCAACATGCCAAGAAGCTGGAGGAATGAGTGTGGCATCGGAAGTTAAAATTCTTTAAGTATTTTAGTTTACTGGCATAATTTTTATTATATCACTTAATTTTTTAGTCTCCTTTTTTGTCACAAACCCAGTCTCTCTTTCTGTTCATTAAATTATTTTTACCTGATCAGAATTGCCAGAGGTCTGTCTATTTTGTTAGTTTGGATTTGTTAATTTACTCTGTGTTACTTTAATTTCTACTCAATGAATATATAGTCTTGTCTTTACTATATCTTTACTGTCATTGTGTTTATTTATTCTTTTTCTTCTTCTAACTATTCAAAATGGACAAATAATTCATCAATTAATGTTTTCTTATACATTTTCCTTATGTGAGATAATCCTTCCTAATAATAATATTAATATAAGTATTTAAGATGATGAATTTATTTGTTAGCACTCTTCTTACAACATATTTTGATGCAAGGGGTTCTCATGATGACTAAAACTTTATAAATTAGGGTAAGATGATAGTTTTTTAAATCTGATATGGCAATTAGAAACATGGCCCCAAATTCTTTGACAGACCTTCTTTTGATAAATGGAGCCCATGTCTCCTCTCTTAGAATCTAGGGGGCTTATGACTATTTAAAAAAAAAACTTAAAGTAAAGTACAGGTGAAGCTATCTGTCTTCCATGGATAGGTAAGAATATGGTCATTAAGCTTCCTATTGATTCTCTTGAGTAGTTACTCTGGAGCAAACCAGCAGCCATGAAAGAAGACCAACTACTTTGAGTCCATCTTGCTGGAGAGGTCACATTTGACAGTCCATTTAACAGAAACAGATGAGTTTTTAGCTGATAGCCAGAAAAAGTACCAGGCATGTGAGCACCACCTCTTGAACACACAGTCTAGTCAACCTTCTAATAACTGTTTTCCTGGCTGACATCTGACTGCAGATGCTGAGAAGAACCAAGTAAGAACTGCTCTGCTAGGGCCTTTCCAAATTCACGACCCACAAAATTGCAAGCAAAATAAAATGGTTGCTGTACACAACTAAATTTTGTGGTAATCTGTTATCCAGGATTAGAAGTGGAATAGAATTTGATACCAGAAGTGGGGTGCTTTATACCTAAAACCTAAAATATATAACATTGGCTCTAGAATAGAGTGCTGAGCAGAAGCTGGAAGGTCTTTGAGGAGACTTTTAGTGGAAACATCATGGGACTCAAGGAGGTTGTTGGTGAAGGCTTAAGGGAAACAGTACTGAAAGCAGAGTAGTATCTTGGTACTGACACTCCCATGCTGGAGAGGGTCTGGGTAGACTGTGGTTCATAGTCTTCTCAGAGTTCTCAGAAAACAGCCAGCACCAGCTCCCAAATATGTGTGAGTCTTCATGAATGCCCAGGATCCCTGTCTGATACAACGTCTACATAAGAAAGATTTTGAATTTTAACTTTTCTGTTGGCAACCAGCCATTTTTCTATTTAGAGCTGTTATCTTGAGTTTTCATGTTAGAAAGCCAACATCTTTAAAAATTATAGTTTGTAAAATGTTTTTTATATTTCATTTTTCTTTTGTTGCTTCAACTGGAGCAGCTAAAATCATGTTAAATAAAAGTGGGTATAGCAGATATTCTTGTCTTGTTCTATATTAATGGTAGCTTAAAGAAGCTTTAGTAATAATAATAGCCATTATTGATTACTATTTTTTGCTATGTGCATAATAATGGTATAAAATAGTTCTTAAAAGCAAATATTCAGAAGCCAGACTCTCTGGGTTCTAATCCCACCTCTGCTTTCCCTGGAATAGGGCAAGTCATTTTATCAGTCTTTCCTTCAGCTTTCTCATCTGTGAAATGGGGATAACAATGGTCTACTTTTCTCATCAGATTATTGTGGGGATTAAATAAATGAGTAAAATTAGCATCATTTAGTCCAATGCCTGACCCTTGGTAAATGCTATGCAAGTGTCTATTATTGTTAACCTTTGTCGAATATGTGCTACGCCGAGTCTGTGCTAAGAGTTTCAATACACTGCCACAACTTCTTTAAGCTACACACTATTTTATTAGTATTTCAGAAGGGGAATCTGCAGCTCCAAAAGATTACATAACTTGCCCAGTTGCTTAACTGTAAATGACAGAGCAAGGTTTTGAACTCGAGGCCATCTGACCTTCAAGTTCCTATTTTCCCCCAAAGAGATGATATGCTTCTAGTTCCATGCCAAGTACTTTGCAAAAGCGAAGAGAAATATGATGCATAGCTCCTGCCCTCATCGGTCTTAAAACTCCAGGAGTCAGTCAGGCCTGCCAAGAAAGTACTCAGTTTGCTGTATCACAGGAGAGGCGGAGAGAGGAGCAGCTGCAAGGAACTTGGCTCCATCCAAAGTACTAAATTTTGAACGTTAAGGAAAGCGGCTGCCCTGGATTTCCCTGAAGAGCGGTGAGCTGTCAGGTGCTGAGATTCCATCAGACAAAGGGCCCAGGTTATCTCTCTGCAGGGATCTGATATTTGACCTCGGTTTGCTTTTATTCTGAAGTCGTAATGAAAGGTTGAGAAGAGGATAGTCAAAGAAATGTCTGGCATGGAAGGTTGGCTCCCCTGAATAAATTGCAGTGATTAGGGAACGAACATTTTTGGAGACCTCTGAAATAACTTTTCCATTTTAATGGTACTTTATTGCAAACACACTCTCTCTTCAACCTTGGCTTTTCTTATGACATTCAATTCCACATTTTTAACTGTTGCCTGGATAGCCCTGCACTTAAGAACAATAACATCATCTGAAACTAAAATACTCCAAGTAAAACTGACATTATCATCCAACTTTACCTTCCCACCTACACTTCATTGTCACTGATATTGTCATTGATCTTATTGTGCATGCTTAACACTTCGAAATCATTCTCAACCCTCTCCTTCAAGATGATCACTAGTTTCTACTGAATTTTCCTTCTCTCCCTGTCTCTTTCTGTCTCTCTCTCTCTCTCTCTGTCAGAACTACCGCTCTCTCTCTAGTTTTCACCTACATATGCACACACCCTGATCATGACTATTTTCTAATGAAATTTCCTTCTTTAACTTAAAATACCTCTTACCCAGCATGACAAAATAAATCATTCAAAAAAATCCTCTTTAGTAGGGAAAGGGAAAAATCGTAACTTTATAGGAGAGAAATCTGGCACACACTACCTTAACCATGTGATGAAGGCTAATATCACCAGATATGGCATGTGGATGTCATGACCTCATCATATAATGTGACCAGAGGGTCCTGAAGGTGAACCCCAATGTAATCATAAAAAAAAAATCAGACACACCCAGATTGGGAGAAATTCTATTCGATACTTGGCCAGCACTCATTAAGATTGTCAAGGTTATGAAAAACAAGTGAAGACAGAGAAACTGTCACAGACCAGAGGAATCTGGGGAACTATGACAATTAAATGCAATGTGGTACCCTGACTTTGATCCTGGAATAGAGCGAGGGTGTTAATGGAAAACCTAATGAAACCCAAATGGCTGGAGTTTAGTTAAGGTAATGTATCGATGTTGATTTCTCAATTTTGACAAATGTGCCACGTAACATAAGATGATGATCATGAAAACTAGGTTAGGGGTATATAGACACATTCTGTACTCTCTTTATAACTTTTTTGTAAATCTAAAATTATTCCAAAGTTAGAAAGTTTATTTCAAAACATTCTTTGTGCAAAAACTTTCACCAGAGTCCCACCGTTCACCAAGTCCACAGGTATAATCCTGCTGCCCGTGGGTCACTGTTGCCTTCTTCAGTCATCTTTGATGGGCAGATTAATGCTCCCCCAAAGATGTTCACACCCTAGTCTCTGGAGCCTGGAAATGTTACCTTACATGGTGAAGGTTATGGGAGGTTATCCTGGATCACTTGGGTAGGCCCAGCCTTATCCCATGAGCCCCTTAAAAGCAGAAAACTCTCTGTCTGGAAGTAGAAGAGAGGTGGCAGAAGTGAAAAGTCGGAGAGATTCAAAGCACGAGAAGGACTTGATGCTCTGGTGCTGTCTCTGCAATGCAGGGCCCCACATGCAAAGACCAGAGAGAAGCCTCTAGAAGCTGAGGAGAGTCCCCAGCCAACAGCCAGCAGGGAGAAGAGAGGCTCAGGAACTGGATTTTGCTGATGCCCTGGGTAAGCTCAAAATGCAGTTTATCCCAGAACCACTTGACAGAAACCCACACCAACTGACACCCTGACTTTGGCTTTGCGACACCCAGAGCAGAGAAACGAGGCAATCCAATCCTAAGCCAAACATGGCAAACGCATTTCACAAAAACACGTGGTACTCTTACTGTGTCTTTTCTAATTCTATGCTCTCTGCCTGGATAGCGTTTTTAAAAAACTCAAATGATGAAGTACGTTATTTCTTTTTGGTCCAATGCAGGCTTTTCCATCTTGTTTCTTACTGTCTCTGCCATTCATTTGGTTCATGTGCTAGGTTGCCTTTTATTTGTTTCTCTCCACACAAATATATCATTTTTCCAACTAGGTTATAATTCCTTTGAGGGCTTTGGTGTTGCCCTATCCATTACTACACAGACATATGTGTGTATGTGTGTGCGTGCGTGTGTACATATTTCCATCTGCTCACTGTAACATGTGAGACTCTGTCTGACCCTGCATGTCTCCACCAACTTCTCAGGGTTTCCATCCATGCTTGGTAAATATTTGCTGTGTGTAAAACACCAGTCCTCATTGTCCTAAGCATAGTTAGTCAATAACATGATGATGATGGCAGTGGTGGTAGAGGATGAGGAGGAAGGAGGAGAAAATAATGTCAGATTCTGAGATAAGAGAGTAAAGAAAAATATTATGAGGTATGATAGATATTCCTCAAAATTTGTGTTTTTCCACTTGGTTATTTTGCCCCCACAGAATGTTTGGCAATGCCCAGAGACATTTTTGATTGTCATGGTGAGGGAGGGAGAATTTCAACTGACAACTAGTAAGAAGAAGCCAGAGATGATGCCAAACATCCTAAGATGCACAAGACGCCACCCCCACCCCCACAGCACAGAAGTAGCCAACCCAAAATGTAAGCAGTGTCAAGGTTGAGAACCTCTATTCTAAAACCACACCTCCCAGCAATGCATAAGGCATGAGGTTTCTGCTGTGCTTTGGAATATAAACAAGGATCTGAACAATAAAATAATCCACAGCTCGGTCCTTAAGGATACTGTAATCACACGTGGACAACAGCATTTATTCCACACTTCCGTGGCTGTCTCTGCCATGTCTAGATATGTTAATCTGTCAATTCCTGAAATTAAAATATTTTCTTGAGCTACAAATTAGCATAATTATCTTTTCTTAAACAAGCTAACCCTAAAGAAGGGATTATATGTCCACAGAGGCTAAAGAAAAACCAGTCCTCAGCACATTATGTAATTAACAGCCACGGCTGCCATCTACTTAGCGCTCCTGTGCGCTGTCCCCCTCCTCGTAAGGCCAGTGCTCATTTGCACAAATGTTCACATTCAGTCCTGATAGTATTTATCTTGTCAAATTATGAAAAATTGCTGAAAAGTTATTTTGCATATCTTCAGGCGTTTGAGCCTGGGAGAAAACGTTCAAGCCCAGTGAAGGGTCCAGACGCCACTTCACCAGGGGAAGGCAGAGTTTGCCAAAGACTGTTTTTCTCCCCAAATTTTCTAAATAAATAATTTCTCCTAAACCCTCCCAGACTCCGATGTGTCATTTTTTAAGCTTCTCAAAAGCTAAGACATCTAAACAAGAGAAATTTAGTTAAGGAAAAAAATGTAGCTTTCAAGATCAGAAGCTAGTAAAGTACTTTCACATCAGAAGTTCAATTTAATCTGAAAAGAAAACAAATCTATCAATGTCCATTCAACTGGCTCAAAAACCTGAGGGAAATTCAGTTTCCTCCTAGTTGAATCTATGTATTAGATGTTATTTTGGTCTTTCTGTTCCTGAAACACTTACTTTAAGGTGTATCATGTAATTGAATTTGGCATTTTTTTCTTAGTCTGTGTATGTCTACATTTTTCAAACACTCCTTAGATTTTTAACTACAGGTAAAATTTCTCTAAAATGGGAAGGTGATTTATTTTCTCATACAACAGCATTCAGTAATATTAGGGAACCAGGCCGGTGTTCTCAAGTGGACTATATTGAGTTTAACTGCTTCTGAGTCTGGGGCCCTTCCCTTCCATTACGGGCTGCTGGAAACCCATAGTGGAGCCCCTCATCAATGCCCAGCCACGCTGGGGGGATAATAGTCTGACAGAAACACATTTCGGGTAGAAGTAATTCTATTGACATTTCACACAAAGACCAACTTTAGTAGCCAAGCCTGAATCTAATAGATTCTATTAAAGATATCAGGCTATGTAAGATCGTAACCCAGTTTGGATCCTTCCCGTTATTGAAGGCATCTAGCAAACCCTTGGACAAGCACAAAATACTTGATTGTCCCTTAGTCCAGTGGAAGGAAGCAGCTTCTTTTGTCAAACATTTGCACTTACTAAGTACCACACAATGATGGGCACTTTTGACTCCATGTTACAAATAAAGAAGCTCAGGTTCAGAGAGTTTTAGTACCTTCACCAAGGTAGTAGAAGAAGGACTTAGGGTTTGAACTTGGATGTACCGTGCTCCAAAGCCCTTGATTTACTTCCCTCGATACCTTGACTGACAACCACGAAGGTGCCAGCCCCAACACTCATGCCAGCAACAGCGCCAAGCGTCAAGAAAGGGGGAGAAACGTGGGCCTTGATATCTAAGCACAGCCATCCAAGGACATAAAGTGTTTTGTTTTGGTTTGTTTGTCTGTGTATTGCTTTTGCAGTCATTTCCTCTGTGGGGAATGGAGATGTACTGTGAGTCAGCCACTATTCAGCTGGTCAGGGCTGCATCAAGCATTGGCCTCTTTCCCACTTCTGGCCAAAGCAGCCTTGAGCAGGTGACCTTAACCTCCCCGAACCTCACTTCCTTCATTTGCCACAGGGTGACAGCAACTCTGGCCATGCGTAGTGTTTGAACACGTTAAATAAAACAATGTCCTGAGTGCTCCCTGAACACGTCCAGAAATATGGAACGTGTTCTAAACCATGCATGCCCCTCCCTCTCTACATAATAAGCTAAGACTGAGAACTTAGCCCAACCTTTATGAGGCCGGAAACCCAGAGGAATCAGATACGAGGGCTGGCAAAGCCTTCTTAAGAAGCCCCAGCAAAGCCACCTAAATCTCAAATTGAGAATCACATTTTAACTCTATGCCTCCCTTATCCTTTCAGGAATTAGTGTGAGTTTAAAAACAAATGCAAATTAGGACAAACAAATGCACTGCAACTTGACATTACACAGAATGTCAGCAAGGGAGCCAGGGTGCGAGGAGCTGTCCTCCCACTTTGTGAGACAGCTGCAGCTCACTTTTTCCTCTGCTAAAAGCCAGACCCTGTGGCTTTTCTGCAGGATTAATAGAACCTCAGTGTGTCCCCCGTAGGTCTGGCTTTTAGAGAGCCTGGGCAGGCTGGAGCCTCAGCTGTGCCCTGCTCATCTGCCATCCCTGCTGACATGCTTGATTGAGGGCCGCTAAGAATATCCAGGGCTCCGCCTCCTTCACTCTCCTCCCCGTGAGTTTTCTCAGAGATCCAAAGTTTATCAAAACAGCTCTTTGTTTTCTCCCCAGCAAAAATTGTACCAAGTCCTTTAAATAAAGTAAGAGTCCACACTGTGTAGGCAGCCTCTGAGGCGGCCGCAATGATCCTCAGCTCCTGGGACTCACATCCTCGTGCACGCTCTTCCTTTGGGTGTGAGTTAGACTTGCCGACTTGCTTCTAACTAGTAAAGCAGGGTAGGAGTTGTAGGGTGCCACTGCTGAGATTAGGTTACAAAAAGACCGTGGCTTTGGTCTAGGGACACCACCACGCCTAGCTTGCTCACTTTGCTAGAAGCCAGCTACCATGTGTGAGCCGTCCTCGGAGAGACCTGCACGGCAAGGAACCGAGGGGGCCTTCAGCCAACAGCCATGGAGGAGGTGGGTCCCCCGTCCGGCACAGCACAAGGAACTGAATCCTTCCCACACCCGCTGGAGTGTTGGGAGTGGACCCTCCCCGGGTCAGCTCTCGCCTGAGACCACAGGGCCCGCCGGCACCTCGATTGCAACCTTGTGAGAGGTCCTAGGTCAGAGCATTGGGATCAGCTACGCCCAGATTCCCAACCCACAGAAACTGTGAGATGATAAATGTTTGTTATTTTAAGCCCCTACGTTTTGGAGCAATTTGTTACTCCAAATTGAGAATTAATGCATCGTTCTTAGCAAATATTCCCAAGAATCTGACTAGACAAAAGAACCTCCTTCAGGTAAGTGCTTCCTTATCACCAGAAAACAATTCTGAATGGGGATGAGCCTATCTCTATAATCAGTTCCAGTACGTCGGTTTGCTGAGGCAGGTATAGTACAATAGTTAAGAGCCCAGACGTCCTGGGTTTAAATATCGACTCCAATACTCACTCACTCCATGGCTTTGAGGAAGCTACTTAGCTTAGGTAATTGGCTGCATATTCTTATTTGAGCTCTCTTTGCTGTAGAAACATAAATCATTCATCCTTCCTGATTCTACTATCCACTTAAATTTTTGATAATCTGTAGAATTTATAAAGCGTCTGACTTTCTATTTCAAGTTCCTTCAACCACCATGAATTAAATGTGTTTCTTATTTTCTCCTTTCAATAAAATCAATCAAAATCCAGATTACTGAGTTTGTAACTAAGACTTTGAGTATTGACAGTGAACATGAAAACTCTTTAGATGAGAGAATTTATAAGAGCCACAGTTTTAATACTTCGCCATAAGACCTGTCATTAAAGAAGCCGGTAATTCATCAGCAAAGAATCCCCAGGGAAGTAGGGAAGAAACGGCTTTGTGTACTGATTTTCATTTCTACATTCCAAATAGAGCTGTCCCAAACCTTGCCTGCTGCTTCATGTACTCATCTCATTGATTGGTAATCACTTGTCTACTTAGCTGTACGTTTCTTCTAGAGATCAGTGGTTTTCAAAGTGGCATCCAGCCTAGTGGCATCTCATCACCTGAGAATTTGCTAAAAATGAAAATGATTGAGTCCTACCCCCGACCTAGTGAAGCAACAACTCTGGAGCTGGGGCCAGCCATCCAAGTTTAGCAAGCTCTTCACATGGTTCTGATGTCCCCTACAGTCTGAGAACCACTTCTACAGAGCAGCGTCCATGGATTATTTAACCTGATATCCTGATCTTTCTAGTGCACAGTGCCTGACCTAAAGTATACATTCAGGAGATGTTTGTGAAAGAGTGACAGGTCAAAGGTTTTGCTTTTGCACCTTCTGAGGCTCCTCTGGGTCATCTTGTTAGGCCTGGTGCAGGGTAAACAGGTGGCAAGGAGGTGGCTAAGGGCAGAGAGTGGGAACCAAATTGTAGCTAGGAACCAAACTGAGGCTAGGAACTGTTCCCCAGTGGGAACATACATGGTAAAAAGTTCCTAGTAACCTTTAACCAACTTAGAGCTCATTATCATCTAATTAGCATAAGTGGAGCTTCATGGAAAATTCTAGAAAAGACACATGCAGAGGAAAGGAAACTGTTATATAATCTATTATGTAACCTGCCATGTGATCTGTTGTATAACCACAGCCTGTCAATCACCCCTAAAGGTGGGAAACAGCAACCAATCCTGCCAGGGGAAGGCGGGACAAACTAGTGGCTTATAAAAGGCAACATGTGCTCAGCCTCCAGCCTGTTTCTCCACTGCTGGACACTGACCCGTTCCACTCTCTTTGGGATGTATTTTCCCTTTGTGAAACTTCCCTTACTTTCATTCTTTCTTTTATGTGACAGACTGTTTGTATACAGTTGCTCTGTGTTTGCAATGACTCCGTCACTGGCTCGACTCGGTACCTGTACCCATTCTTGACACTGGGAATCGGGGGACCAGGGAACATCTGCACAGATGAACCTAACAATCTGAGAAAACGAAATTATGAACTGTCAGGGTCCATACAACAACAATAACAAAAATGTCCAGGGAAGGCCTGTGACTGATAAACTCATGCAACTCACCCTCTGTGTCTCACTTCAACTCATACCTGCTTTGCAGACCTTTCCAACTGTACCAGTCAAGCTTAGGCCCCTTGTCCCATAATCCTCCTGTCTGCATCCATTCCTTATTATTTAAGTGACCATATCCTAACTGAACACTGACCATAGTTACTCATTTTATACTCTTAATAACTAGCACACTTTTTAAAACAGAGCTAACACAGAAAAAATATTTCTTCATTAATAAGTGCTATGGCTTGCATATATTCACACTGAATTATAATAAATCAGTGTTGAAATTACTAGCAAAGCTATACCTGTCAGAGTTAGTACTGAGGATGATTTTAGTTAGTCCCTTGGTAATTTTAAACCTTATATTACATCCAGATCAGAGTGCAGGAGCCAGGTTTTCTCTGCCACCTTCCTTCTGCCTTAACGTTATTGGTTGTTCTCACCCTGCTCTCTCCTGAGCTGGACATGCCTTTCGTTCCATTGCTTTTAAGATCTTGCTCAAACCTGTTATCAAGATGTTGACTGTCAACTAATGTGAAAGCTGATAGCTTTTAGCTTTTTTTGATATGTTGGCCTTTAATAGTCAAAGTTTGTAAGACCAAAAGACCTTCAGGAGGGGTGAATAAAATCACCTTTTTTTTCTTTCATTAACAAATATTGACTACCTGGTGCCAGGCATTATTTCAGGTGCGGGGGATATCTAACTAAACAAAGCACACAAGATCCCGCCCTGCAGGAGCTTAGATTCAACAGGGGATGGGAGGGAGAGGTATGGTAGGCGGCAGACAATGAACACAAACACATAAATATGTAAGAAAGCATATTGAACGGTGGTGTGTGCTATGGGAAAACAGAGCAGAATGAATGGGACAGCAATGCTTAAATGATGGGTAGTAAATGGATTTACAGGTCAGGGCAGGGGATTGTGCCCAGAGGGCTCTCAAAACCCGTTATTTTACCTTTTCTATACTCATTTCTTTTATAATTCCATCAAGTCTCAAACTGCAAATATAGTTTACAAGCAAATGACTCTAAAATGCATAGTTCCAGTCTAGAGCTCGTTCATGTACATCCAGCTGCCTTACTGGCATCTCCATTTGTGTATCTAACAGGCATCTCCACTTCAATCTGTCCAGAGCACCTTCTTTCCCACTACCCCCACCCCCACAGCCAAGCCACATGGCCCCACAGTTTTCCCGTCTCTGTTGGTGGCAACTCCATCCTTCTATTGCTCAGGCCAAAACCCTTTAGGTCTTATTTAACTCTTCCTTCTTCTGATACCCTCTCATCTGATCTGACAGCAGATCCTGTCATCTGTACCTTCAAAAATTCGTGCAGTTTCCAATCCTTACCACCATGCTGTGATCCCAGCCCCCATCCATTTTTGGATTATCTTAGACAACGCTTGGATGATCACAATCATCTCCAGAGATTAATTTCCTTTTATTCCCAAAGCAGTCTGTGCATAACACAGCAACCAAAGTGTCCAGTTACTGCCAAGTCAGCCCCCTCCCCTCTGATCCAGTCCTTCCACTGTGGGCTCCCATCTCCCTCCCCTTGAAGGCCAAACACTTCACTCTGGCCTGTGCTGCCCTCAGGGTCTGGCCCCCTTTGTCTCCCTGACACCATCCCTTTTCACTTTCCGCTTCCCTTGTCTTTCTCCCAACACCTGGTTCCCCTTTGTAGTCCTGAAACATGCCAGGCACAATCCCACCTGAAGGCTTTTGCACTTGCTGTTCCCTCTGCCAAGTATACTTTCCCCCAGATATCCAAACACCCCATCCCTCACCTATTCCAGGTCTTAGCTTTAATGTTGCCCTCACTATCTGGCCTCCTCTGAACCCCCTGTGAAAATTCTCCCTCCTCCCATCATTCTCTGCCTTCTCTGCAGCACCTATTGTCATCTGATGTACAGAACATTTCACTTATCAATGTATTGCTTATCAAACCACACCCAGAATGTAAACCGCGTCAGGGCAAGGCCTTTGAATTCTTCCCTGCCTGCGCCTAAAAGAGTACCTGGAACACAGTGGGTGCTCCCTTCACATCTGGTGCTCCAATCATTTGTCCCAGAACCAATACTGCATTAGGAAACTTACATACTATATATCATTTATTCCTCATGACTACTCTGTGAAGTCTACGTTACCGACAGGAAAACTGAGGCTCTGAGAAGTAGAGTAGAGTGGCTTGTCCAAGGTCATGTGTCTTCTAGCAGTTAGACCTAGAATTTGGATTCCTACTCCAAATCCCATATTATTTTCACTGTAGGATGCAGCCTTGTAATCGCCCGCCATATTTCTTCATTTCTGTGTTTGGTGCTATGATGTTATGTTTTCAACACCTTGCTAACCTTATAGAAAGTGCCCCTCCCTGGGTTGGCTGATTCCCAGAGACAGTAAAACACTCACCTGGGAGGATGCCTCTAGTATTCAAACCAACCGCCTCCTCTATCAGACTGTCACACTCCTCCCTAATCATCCCCGGGCCAGGTACCAGTCAACTAGAGACAGCTTCTGCACCTCAGAGCCTGCTGAAATTACTTAAGCAACCCATCCTAAACCAGCATACCCTGCCTCACCCTTTCCTTCCAATGAAAGCCATAATAAAGACTCCTGCCTACATTCTCCCCTTGCCCCTCTGCTTCCCAACACACCCTGATGCTGCCCCGTCTGGCCCCGGTGGCATGGCAGACCTCCTCCTCCTGGGAACAAGCTACCTTTTCAGTGGCAACGGTCTTCTGATCTGTTGGCCTCACCATACTTGAATAATATTAAAACCTACATTTTAAACCATCCCTGGATGGTAAAAGGTCTGGAAATCCTGTCCTAACAGGAAGGTTATAATAACTGAGAAGACGGAGACTGTGTCTCAAGTACACTCCTAATCGGTTCCTGGAAAGAGAGTGTCTATGGGGAGGTCTTGGAAGCTCATTGACAGGAACACTAGAGATCCAGAGAGTAAAAAATGATGAGAAAGAAGCGATATGGGCATAGAAAACACGTGCATACTTTACAAAATGACGGACATTTGGGAGAAAAGGAAAGGGAATCACATTTACCAAGTGCCCAGAGCATGTTGCCATATACTACACTAAAGTTTTTCATCATGTTAGTAAATATCCATAAAAACCCTGAGAAGCAAGTATTAGTATTGCCCTTTTTCACAAACTGAAACCAGGAATCCAAGAATTTAGGTAACTTGCTCAAGTTCACAAAGACAGGCAGAGGCCACTAGGATTTATGTGGTATGGACATCAATGCTTTTCTTTTCACCCCACCGAGGTCCAAGCACTATGGCTGACCCAGAGGTTAGCTGTTACTATTAAGAAGATTAATCTAAGTTTTGCTCTCTTCTGATTGTCTCTGTTTTTTAAAATTACCTTCTATCCATTCTTTTACTTCTGAGTCTCCTGGAGTCCTCTTATCCTCAAGAAATCCAAAAATTATCTCTGTGTCTCAATCCTTTCTGGATAAACACCTATCATTGCCTTTCTCTTTGTTAACTGCCTGAGCTCTTCTACCACAGCGTGGAATTGATGGGCATCGTTAGTCTGGGAACTGTCTTTAAAGGAAGTTTCTTTTGACAAGTTACACTGGAGTGATTGATTGGGTCCTCCAGTGAAGCTGCTGCCACCATCCTCCTTCCTGACTTAGATAAAACTAGGTAGTTTAATGTGAAACTACTTCCTGTGCTCAGGCTCCTTATCAGCTGCCTACAAAACTAATTTTGCTTGAAGACATTCTCTGCTCTGTTTATTAATGCAAATTTATTTAGCAGGGGAATGGGCCTTCTAGAGTCAGGTAAATTGATAGCTACATAAACAAATTAAGGCTTGAAGTACAAGAAAACAGGAAGGATTTGAATATTCAGGGTACTGAAAATCTAACAGTCTCCCTACACGAGCCATTTAATCCATCTGGTTCTGTTGTCTAGGAATAGTTGCTTCTTAGTGGGGGTACGACCCTAGGTGAGGTTTTCACTATTTAGTTCACTTTCCTCATCTCTTAAGAGAGAATAATGATAATTGCCTCATGTAGTTATAGTCAGGAGCAAATAGGATATCGTAAAGTACCCAGCATTGTGCCTTCCCAGAGTGGTTGTCCATAACTAAAAATAGAATGGACCATGAAATTGGTCTGTCCTTCTTTAAGTGCTGACTCCAGCACTCATTAACTGTGTGACCTTGGGCAAGCTTCTTAACCTCTCTGTGCTTTTTATGCTTCAGTTTCCCCATAAGTAAAATGAAAGGAAGATATAGTAATAACCTTGCAGGATCATTATTATGATTAGAAGAGTTAATGCATGTAAAGCCTGGGAACCTGCTCTGGAGATCTACATGACCCATTATATAATTTATTTGCATTTTTAATTGAGACATAATTCACATAGCATAAAATTCACCATTTCAAAGTTTAAAATTCAGTGAGTTTTTTTTAATTGCATTCACAATATTATGCAACAAATGTCACTAGTATTTAATTCCAGAATATTTCCATTACTCTAAAAAAGAAACCCTGTACCTGTTACCAAACATTCTCAATTCCCCTCTCTCCCTATCTCCTGGCAACCAACGATCTATTTTCTGTCTCTATGGATTTGCCTAGTCTGGAAATTTCATATGAATGGAAATACACCCTGTGTGGCTTTTTGTATCTGAATAAAGTTTTTAAGGTTCATCTATATTATAGCATGAATCAGTATTTTATTCATTTTTATGGCCGAATAATATTCCGTTGTATATACTTACCACATTGTTTATCCATTTATCAGTTGATGGACATTCAGGCTGTTTCTACTTTGTAGCTATTCTTTCTTTCCCTACTAAACAGTTTTTGCACCATTATTGAAAACCAACCAACCCTAGATACATGGCTTTATTTCTGGATTCTCAATCCTATTGCATTTATCTATATATCAGTTCTTCTGCCACTACCATACTCTTTTAATTACTACAGTTTATAGCAGTATTGAAATTTGTTTCCAAATTTGTTCTTCTTTTTCAAAATCATTTTGAGTATTCAGAGCCCCTTGAAATTTCATAAGAATTTTAGGATCTGCTTGTCCATTTCTGAAAATAATGCCTTTGGATCAATTTGGGGAGTATTGTCATCTTAACAATATTAAGTCTTTTATCCGTGAACATAGGATACCATTCCATTTATTTAAGTCTTTAATTTCTTCCACAATCTTTTATATTTGTAAGTGTAGAAGTCTTGACTTCTTTGGTCAAATGGGTTCTCAAGTATTGTATTCCTTTTGATACTACCATAAATAGAAATTTTTAAAAATTTTCATTTGTGGGTTATTTATTGCTAGTATAGAGAATTACAACTGATATTTGTATATTGCTCCTGTACCCTGAAACTTCAGTGAACTTGTTTATTACCTCTAGTAGTTGTGAGTGTGTGTGTGTGTATTCTTTAGAGTTTTCTGTATATAAGATGATGACATCAGCAAAAATTTTCTTTCTTTCTTTCCAGTATGGATGTATTTTGTTTCTTTTTCTTGTCTAGTGACCATAGTTAGAACATGCAGCACAGTGATTACTAGAAGTGGTAAGAGAAGACAGCTTTGTCTTATTCCTGATCTTACGGAGAAAATGTTCAGTCTTTCGCCACCATGTATGACGTTAGCTGTGGGTTTTTTATAGACATCCTTGCTGGGTTCAGGAAGTTCCCTTTTATTCCTATTTTATTGAGTATTAAATTAATTCATATTGTATTTTGTCAATTTTTTTTTGGTTTGATTGAGATAATGATGTAGTTTGTGTCCTTCATTCTGTTAGTCTGGTATATTATATTGATTACTTTCTTCTTTCTGTATGTTGATAAAACTGTGCTTTCCTGAAAAAAAAAATCACATTTGGCTATGGTGTATGACCTTTTTATATGCTATTAGATACAGTTTGTTAGTATTTTTTTTTCAGTGTATTATGGGGGTACAAATGTTTAGGTTATGTATATTGCCCTTGCCCCCTGACCCCCGAGTCAGATCTTCAAGTGTGTCCATCCCCCAGATGGTGGGCATCGCACTCATTATATATGTACATACCCATCCCCTCTTACCCCCCCATCTGCCCAACGCTGATAAATGTTATTCCTAAATGTGCTCTTAGGTGATGATCAGTGAAACCAATTTGATGGTGAGTACATGTGGTGCTTATTTTTCCATTCTTGGGATACTTCACTTAGTAGAATGGGTTCCAGCTCTATCCAGGAAAATACAAGAGTTGCTCTATCACCATTGTTTTTATAGCTGAGTAGTACTCCGTGGTATACATATACCACATTTTATTAACCCACTCATGTATTGATGGGCACTTGGATTGTTTCCACATCTTTGCAATTGTGAATTGTGCTGCTATAAACATTCGAGTGCAGATGTCTTTTTTATAGAATGTCTTTTGTTCTTTTGGGTAGATGCCCAGTAATGGGATTGCTGGATCAAATGGTAGGTCTACTTGTATCTCTTTAAGGTATCTCCATATTGCTTTCCATAGAGGTTGCACTAGTTTGCAGTTCCACCAGCAGTGTATGAGTGTTCCTATTTCTCCACATCCACGCCAACATTTACTGTTTTGGGACTTTTTGATAAAGGCCATTCTCACTGGAGATAAGTGATATCCCATTGTGGTTTTGATTTTCATTTCCCTGATGATTAGAAATGTTGAGCATTTTTTCATATGTTTGTTGGCCATTAGTCTGTCTTCTTTTGAAAAATTTCTATTCATGTCATTTGCCCATTTTGATAGGGTGGAGACCTGGGGAAGATACTAAATCTGATCTTGAGCCACTGGGATTGCCGCCGGACAGTGAAGAGGTCGGCCATCCCTGTGTTAGTATTTTTTGATGATTTTTGCATCTGTATTCATAAGGAATATTAGTCTGTAGTTTTCATTTCTTATGATAGCTTTGTTTGACTTTGATATCAGTATAGTACTGGCCTCATAGAATAATAGGAAGTGTTTCTTTGTCATCTATATTTTGAAAGAGTTTGAAAGGATTCGTGTTAATTCTTCCTTCAGTGTTTGGTGGAATTTACCACTAAAGTGATTTGTGTCCTGGCTTTCTCTATTGGAAGTGTTTTGATTTGTAATTCAATCCCTTTAATTTTTATAGCTGTATTTACATTCTCTATTTTTTGAGTCAGTTTTGGTAGTTTGTACATTCCTAGGGATTTGTTTATTCCTCCTGCATTAGCTAATATGTGGGCATACAACTGTATATAGCATTTCCTTATGATACTTTTTATTTCTATAAGATTGCTACCAATGTCTCCTCTTTCATCCCTGATTTTAATACCTTAAATCTTCTTTCATTTTTTCTTGGTCAGTCCAACTAAAGACTGGTCAGTTTTGCTGATCTTTGCAAAGAACCAACTTTCAGTTTTGTTGATATTCTCCACTGTTTTTCTAGTTTGTATTTATTCCTACTCTAACTTTAAATAATTCCTTTCTTCTGCTTCATCTGGGTTAAGCTGGCTTTTCTTTCTACATTTCCTTAAGGTGGTAGGTTAGATTTTTTTGATCTAAGACCTTTCTTCTTCTAATATTGACAGCTACAAATTTCCCTCTGAACATAGCTCTCACCACATGTCATAAGTTTTAGTATTATTGCTTTGCTTTCATTCATTAAAAAACATTTTCTAATTTCCTTGTGAATTCTTTTTTGACCTATCAATTATTTACCAATGTATTGTTTAATGCCCATATTTTATGAAGTTGCCAAATTCCCACCTGTTATTTATTTCTAACTTCATTTCATTATAGTCAGAGAACACATTTTGTATTATTTCAATTTATTGAGACAGGTTTTGTGGTCTAATATATATTCTATCCAGTATAATGTTACATTTGGACTTGAGAAGAATGTATATTCAGAGATTTTTCGATGAACTGTTTCATGGATATCTTTTAGTTCTAATAGGTTTATAGTGTTGTTCAAGTCTTCCATTTCCTTACTGATCTTTTTCTCATTGTTGTATGCAGTATTGAAATTATAGTACTGTAATCTTCAAATTTTAATTAGTTGTATAGTTTTCTCTTTAATTCTTTCAGCTTTTCTTCATGTATTTTGAAGCTCTATTGTTAAATGCATATATATTTATAATTGTTCTGTCTTGAGAGTTTGACCATTTTATCAATATGTAATGCAAGTGGAAATGGAAAGATAGCAGGGGCATCCAGCAGCACCAGACAGAATACACATTCTTCTCAAGCACACACAAATATTCTCTAGAATAAATTATATGTTAGGCCACAAAACAAATCTTAACAAATTCAAGAAGATTAAATCATATCAAGTATTTTTCAGATCACAATGGCACGAAATTAAAAGTCAATAATAGGAGAAATCTTAGAAAATACACAAATATGTGGAAATTAAGCAATATGCTCCTAAACAACAAATGGATCACAAAAGAAATTAAAAAGGAAATTTAAAAAAATACCTTGAGATGAAGGAAAATGAAAACAAAACACATCAAAGCTGATGTGATGTAGCAAAAGTAATTCTAAGAGAGAAATTTATTACAATAGATGTCTATATCAAAAAAGAACTCAAATAAATGATCTAATGTTACATATCAAGGAACTAGAAAAATAAGAAAAATCTAAGTCCAAAGTTAGCATGAGGAAGGAAATAACAAAGATCAAAGCAGAAATAAATAAAATGGAGACTAGGAAAAACATTAGAAAAAACTCAAGGAAACTAAAAGTTGGTGTTTTGAGAAGAAAACAAAATTGACAAACCCTTATCTAGACTAACTAGGGAAAAAGTGAGAAGACTCAAAATCAGAAATGAAAGAGCAGATATTACAACTGATACCACAGAAATAAAAAAGATCATAAGAAACTACTTTGAACAATTGTACATCAACAAATTGGATAATCTAGAAGAAATTGATCAATCTCTAAATATATAATCTACCAAGGTTGAATCATGAAGAAATAGAAAATCAAAACAGATCAATCACAAGTAAGGAGATTGAATCTGTAGTAAAAAGTATCCCATTAAGGAAAAACCCATGACCTCATGGCTCCACTCCTGAATTCTACCAACATTTTAAGAACTCATACCAATTCTTCTCAAACTCTTCTGCAAAATGAAGTGGAGGCAATACTTCCAAACTCTTTTTACAAGGCCACGAGTATTCTGATCCCAATGCCAGACACAGACGCTACAAGAAAAGAAAATTACAGGCCTATATTCCTAATGAACATAAATGCAAACATACTCAACAAAATATTAGCAAACTGAATGCAACAATACATTAAAGGAAAAATTCCACAGGATCAAGTAGGATTTATCCCCAGGATTCAAGAATGGTTCAACATACGCAAATCAGTAAATGTGATATACCACATTAACAAAATGAACGATAAAATTCACATGATCATCTTAATACATGCAGAAAAAGCATTTGACAAATTCAACCTCCTTTCATGATAAAAATCGTCAACAGATTAGGTATAGAGGAAATGTACCACAACATGATAAAGGCCATATATTTCAAACGCATAGCTAACATCATACTCAACAGTGAAAAGATGAAAGCTTTTCCTCTGAGATCAAGGACATGATAAAAATACCTATTCTCACATCTTGTCAACATAGTACTGAAAGTCTTAGCCAGAGCAATTAGGCAAGAAAAAGAAACAAAAGGTATCCTAATATGAAAGAAAGAATTAAAATTTTCTCTATTTGCTGATGACATGATCTTATATATAGAAAACAATAAAGACTCCACCCCAAAAATTGTTAGAACTGATCAACTAATTTAGTAAAGTTGCAGGATACAAAATCAACATACAAAATCAGTAGCATTTCTACATATTAATAATTAACTATCCAAATGAAAAATTAAGAAAACAATTCTATTTACAATAGCAACACAAAAATTATACTTATGTGCAAATTTAACCAAGGAGGAAAAAGACCTGTATACTAAAAAGTACATAACATTGATGAAAGAAAGTAAAGAAAACATTTAAAAAAAGATTTTACTTTGTATTGGTGGGAGGTATAGTTTTATTTTATAAACTTTAAAACCTTTGATTTTCTGATTATCATTTTATATCCATGCAGACTTCCATAGTAGACTATCCAGAGGGAAGCAAATACTTCTCTAGAAAAATGTAAAGTAATGTTTTTCTGCTTTACCCAGATGCAAGGGAGGAAATCATAGTGAATGGAAAATTGCCTAGATGTCTACATTATGGGTATTTTCCAGCCTGTCTTGTAGGCATCTGTCAAATCCATAGAACTTAAGAAATATGAGTCCTTAAATCATTAATTCTGTCCATCTTTTACTTATTTTTATTCAATTTAAAACTATTGTGAATATGTAAAACATTAACATGAAAAAATCAATGTGGAAACAATACATGAATTATTAAAAGACTTTTATTGGCATAAAAAAAGAAAAGAAAAGATATCCAATGTTCATGAATTGGAAGAATTAATATTATTAACATATCCACACTACCAAAGAGATCTACAGATTCAATGTAATCCCTATCAAAATTCCAATGTTATTTTTCACATATATAGAAAAAAATCCTTAAATTCATGTGGAACCACAAACAACCCTGAATAGCCAAAACTATCTTGAGCAAAAAGAACAAAGCTGTCGCTATCACATGCTCTGATTTCAAAATACATTATAAAGTGATTGTAATAAAAACAGAATGGTGCTCAAATAAAAACAGACATGTTGACCAATGGAACATGATATAAAACCAACAAATAAACCCACATATTTATAGTCAATTAATTTTTGACAAAGTTGTCAAGAACACATAATGGGGAAAGGGCACTCTTTTCAATAAATGTTTTGTGAAAACTCGGTATCCACATGCAGAAGAATGGAATTGGACCTTTGTCTCACACCATATAAAAAAACCAACTCAAAATAGATTAAAGACTTAAATATGAGACCTCAATTTATGAAACTATTAGAAGAAAACGTATGGGGAAATCTTGATGAAACTGATCTGGGCAATGATTTTTTTGAATATGACCTGGACAGCACAGGCAAAAAAAGCAAAAATAATCAAATGGGTTAGCATTAAACTAAAAAGCTTCTAAACAGAAATAAAATAATTAACAAAGTGAAGAGATAACCCAAAGAATGAGAGAAAATATTTGCAACCAATACATCTGATATGGGGTTAATGTCATAAATATATAAGGAACTCAATCAACTCAATAGCAAGAAAACATTTAACAAAATTTTAAAAATTGGCAAAGGACCTGAACAGACATTTCCTTAAAAAAAAAAACAACTTACAAATGGCCAAGAGGTGCATGCAAAAAATGTTCAGCATCACGAATTATTAGGAAAATGCAAACAAAACCAAAATAAGTTATCACTTCATACCTATTAGAGTGACTTTTTTCAAAAAGACGAAAGATAAGTGTTGGCAAGGATGAGAAGAAAAGTGAACTTTTGTACCTTGGTGATGGCATGTAAATTAATATAGCCATTATGAAAAATGATATGGAGTTTTCTCAAAAGACTTAAAATAGAATTGCCCCACGATCCAGTAATTCCACTTCTGGGTATATATCCAAAAAAACTAAAATCAATATTTTGAATGGATATCTACATTTCCATGTTCATTGCAGCATTATTCATAATAGTCAACATATAATACTAAGTGTCCATCAACAGATGAATGGATTTAAAAATGTAGTATGTTTGTGGCATGTACACACAGTGAAATACTACTATTCAGCATTAAAAAAGGAGAAATTCTGTCATTTGTGACAACATGGATGAATCCAGAAGACATTATGCTAAGTGAAATAAGCCAGGCACAGAAAGACAAATACCACATAATCTCACTTCTATGTAGAATGTAAAAGTGTTGAACTCAGAAAAGTAGAGAGTAAACCGATGGTTACCAGAGGCTATGTGAGTGAGGGTAAGGAGAGAATGGGGAGGTGTTGATCAAAGGGTACGAAGTTTCAGATAGAAAGAAAGAATAGATTTTTTTTGTTTGGTTGGTTTTTTGTTTTTTGTTTTTCTGAGTCAGAGTCTTGCTCTGTCACCCTGGGTAGTGTGCAGTGGCATCATCATAGCTCAGTACAACCTCAAGCTCCTGGGCTCAAGTGTACTCTTGTCCCAGCCTCCCAAATAGCTGGGACTATAGGCGTGCACCACGATGCCCAGCTAATTTTTCTATTTTTAGTAGAGATGTGGTCTGGCTCTTGCTCAGGCTGGTCTCAGACTCTGAGCCCAAGCAATCCTCCTGCCTCAGCCTCCCAGAGTGCTAAGATTACAGGTGTGAGCCACTGCACCCAGACAGGAAGAAGAGCTTTTGAGATCTATTGCACAGCAGGGTGACTACAGTTGGTAATCATGCATATTTTTAAATAACTAAGAAAGTTATGTCAAATGTCTCACAATAAAAAGTGATAGGTGAGCTTCATTTAATCATCCACTTTGTATACATGCATCCAAATATTACATGATATCCCATAAATGTATACAATTATGATTTGTTAATAAAAATAATATTAATAACAAAAGAAAGAAAACCAGGCCTTTTGAATATTATAATGTGGCAACTCTAGTAATCAGTTCCCCTCTCCTCCCCAGAGTGTGTTGTAACTGCTGAAAGTACTTGTCCTTACTTACTTATTTAGTGACTGTTTATAATTAATTCTATGCAATCTGTATTCTTTGTCATGTATTGCCTCTGAAATCTCTGTTCCATCAATTTAGTGGTAGGAGATTGGACAGAAATTACTTTAAATGCCTAGAACAACAACAACTCCTACTCTTTACTCAGAGCCTTTTTATATAAGTTGGGGCATGCCTTCAACATTCACCTAGGCAGTTACCACTACGCCTTAGCTCTTCACAGAGCTCATGCAGAGCCTTAGGGTTAACTAAAGTGAGGACTTTACCCAGGGCTTTCTCAGTACTTTCCTGAGAATCTTCACAGTCCTTGCACATGGCCTCCTAGATTCCAAGGAATATGTCAGAGCTTTTCAAAGATCTTATGGACGTCTCATTCCCTAGCCATTCTCCCTAAGCTTTTTGGCTAATCAATTGTTTGCCTCAACTTTTTTTATTACATCAGACAGCAGTGACTGAACTGTTTGCATGTAAATGTTTACTGACAACACCCCCACCTTGGTAGTGGCTTAAGCACTGGGAAGTTACAAGTCAGTTAAAAAAAAAATACAACCCTTTCAATGTATTCTTTCAGGAAGCCACCTGACAATTCAGGTTGAGAAAAAGTTGTAAGACTTTTGTTGAGTTCCAGAGTTCCAAAAAGTTGATACTGACAGTTTTCATCAGTTTTTAATTTTTTATCTTTGAAAATTTTTTATGGGATACATGTAAAATTTTGTTACATGCATATAATACATAGTGATCAAGTCAGGTTATTCAGGGTGTCCATCACCCAAGTACAAGACATTCTTGTTAACTATAGTCACCCTACTCTGCTGTCAAACATTAAATTTATTCCCTCTATCTCACCATGTTTGTGTCCTTTAACCAACTTCTCTCCATCCTTTCCCCTCCCCCACTCACCCTTTCCAGTCACTGTTATGTATTTTCCTTCTTTCCACCTCCACATGTCCAAATTTGTTAGCTCCCACATATAGGTGAGAACATGTGATATTTGTCTTTTGTGCATGTTGTTTAATTTCCGTGTATTTGTATGGTTTCTGGAGTTCGTCTTGGTATTGATTTCTAGTTTTATTCCATTATGGTCTGAGAAGATACTTTGTATGATTTTGATTTTTTTAAATCTGTTGAGACTTTTTTAATGGCCTAACATTTAATCTTCCTGGAGAATGATGTACTGATGAAAAGAATGTATATTCTGTAGTTGTTGGATAGATTCTTCTGTAAATGCCTGTTAGAACCATTTATTCTAAAGTCCAGTTTAAATCTAATGTTTCTTTGTTGATTTTCTGTCTAGATGATCTGTCTAATGCTGAGAGCAGGGTGTTGAAATTTCCCACTATTATTGTATTGAGGTCTATCTCTCACTTTAGATCTAGTAATATTTGGTTTATGAATCTGAGTGCTCCAGTTTTGAATGCATATATATATTTAGAGTTGTTATATCCTCTTGCTGGATTGATTCCTTTATCATTATATAATGACCTTCTTTGTCTTTTTTTACTGTTCTTGACTGAAGTCTGTTTTATCTTATCTAAGTATAGCTACTCCTGCTTGCTTTTGGTTTCCATTTGCATGGAATATCTTTTTCCATTCCTTTACTTTCAATCTGTTATTATATGTGTCTTTATTGATAAGGCGAGTTTCTTGTAAGTGGCATATAGTTGAATCATTTTTTAAATCCATTCATCCATTCTATATCTTTTAAGAGGGTAATTTAATCCATTTACATTCAAAGTTATTATTGATATGTAAGGCTTTCTTCCTACCACATTGTTAACTATTTTCTGGTTGTTTAATATATTCTTAGTTCCTTTCTTTTTCTCTTAGAGTTTGTCATTGTGGTTTGGTGGATTTCTGAAGTGGTGTCATTTGAGTCTTTCTCTTCCTCTTCTCCTCCTTTGTATGATTGCTTTATCAGTGGTTTTTGTACTTTCATGTGTTTTCATGATGGTAAATCTCATTTTTTCACTTTCAGGTTTAGGACTCACTTGAGCATTTCTTGTATGGCCTGTCTACTGGTCACAAATTCCCTCAGCATTTGTTTGTCTGGGAATGACTTTATTTTTCCTTCTTTTATGAAACTTAATCTTGCTGGGTAGATATTTCTTGGCTGGCAGATTTCTTTTCTTTCAGCACTTATCAATAAGTCATCCCATTCTCTTCTGTCCTATAAAGTCTATACTGAGAAGTCTGCTGTTAGTCAGACGGGATTTCGTCATAGGTGATTAGACACTTTCTCTTGCTGATTTTAGAATTTGTTATTTCACTATGAATTTAAACAGTCTGATTATGATATTCTGTGGCAAACTGCTTTTTGCATTGTATCTGCCTGGGGAGCATGTGTCTCCTATATGTGAATGTCTAAATTTCTTGCTATTTTCAGAAGTTTTTATTTATTATTTTGTTAAATAGTTTTTCTAATTCTTTCTTTGTTTCTTGACCCTTGGTGATACTGATAATTTATAAATTCAGATGCTTTATGGTGTCCCAAATGTCATGAAGGCTTTGCTCATTTTTTTTATTGTTTTTATCTTTATTTTTGTCTGACTGGATTATCACAAGAGACTTATCTTCAAGTTCTGAGAATCTTTCTTTTGCCTGATATAATATATTGTTGAAACTTCCAAATGTATTTTGTGTTTTCTTTAGTAGATTATTCAGTTCCCGAATTTCTATTTGATTCTTTTTTAAAATATCTATCTCTTTGTAAATTTCTCATTTATATCCTGAATTTTTTTCTGATTTTTAAATTGTTGTTCAGAGTTCTCTTGTATCTTGGTGAACTTCTTTAAAATCAATATATGGAATTCTTTATCTGGGATTTCAAAAATTTCTTTTTGATTAAGATCTATTGCTAGAGAAATATTGTGTTCCTTTAGAGGTGTCATATTTCCTTCCTTTTTCATGTTTGTTGTATCTTTACATTGATATATGTGCATCTGGTATAACAGTCACTTCTTGCTAGTTTTGTATTTACATTTATAGGGAAGGGGTTCTTCCTGAAGATATATGTGTGATGTGGATTGGGCAAAGCACTTTGCCATTGATTCTCAGTGCATGTAGTTGTTTAGTCTCTGTATAATTTCTTTTATTGTAAACAGCATTAGTGGTATTTGTGATTTTTTTCAGAGGATTAGGGTGGAGGCTGCAGGGAAATTGTGCTGGGAACTGGAATGCCAGGTGGGCCAGTCTTCAGGCTCAGTGGTTCTTTGTTCCCCAGGGTGATGTGTGCTAGCACCTGTGTTGGGAGTTATCAGCACATTGATTCTTGGGCCTCCACGTGGCTTGGTTAGATGCCAGTAGTGGCAGTGGAGGATCAGGTAAGTGGGCAGGTTCTCATGCTTCTGGGCTGCTGGCATAGTGTAGAGAATGGCAGTAACAATGGTGGTACAATTCTCTGCATCCCAAGTGATATCCATTGATGTTGGCAGTGGCTTCAATGGGTTAGGTGGTACACTGTCCAGGCCCACATGTGGCACTTTCAGGTAGGTACCAGTTGAGATCGTAACAGCCAGGAGATTAGGCCCAACCTCAGGCCCTCAGGAGGTGTACACAGGTGCCCAAGGTGGTAGATTGGGTTGGGCAATCCACAGGATACCAAGCTATGTGCTCTTTCTTGGAGGGGGACAAAACCAAGCTGACTGAGCTTGTGTTCAGGCCCCTCAGTGGTAAAGAGCAAGCACCAACCATAGTGGGTGGGGGTAGAGAAATTCTAAGGCTATAGAAGAGTGCTACCTTTCCAGCTGAGACCTCAACACTGGAGAGGATGGGGCCACACTGGGTGGCCACAGGCTGGGTTGGTGGATGAGGAATGCACATCCCCTTCAGTCCTCAGTCCTGACAGGGCTTGCCCTTCCCAGCCTGGCTGCAGAAGCCCACACCCAACTCACAACCAAGTTCCAGCAGCAATTTACACTCCACTCACATCCCTGTCTCAGATCCTGAGAGGAATCACTTACCTACACTCCACTGCCACCCAGGCTTTACTCACTCCCTACCCCCAGCTGCAGTACTCATGGCTTGCTCCCCTGATCCAGCAGCAAAAGTCTGAATTTCTGTAACACTTCAGTCCTGGTGTCACTGGGTCCTGGGACAGCAGACAGTTTCAAAACAGCAGAGGCTAGTTTTGAAAATGGTGACTTGCTATAGCCACTTAGGTCTCAGAAAGGGTGTGGGACCTGTTGTGAGATGGCTCTCTGGAGCAGTTCCATCCCCAGGTCTCCTGGAAGCTTCCTATGTTAGTTTCAGGGGTTGGGGAGGTTGAAGGTTTCTCCCTTAGCCAGATTGCATGATTCCACAATGTGGATGTGGGCCACCAGAAGTCTCTTACTCCTCCCGTGTGTTGGGAAGTCTCTCCTGGCTCCCAGCTGACCCTGGCCAGCAAGGCTGCCTCTCTTCCTTCTTCTTCCCCACTTTTGGTGTTCCCTGTCACTTCTCTGTTGAATTCCAGCATTCTCTCTTGAGTAATGTACTCAACGTGTGACTGACTAAGAATACTCTATTCTTGTTCTAAGTGGGGGAGGCCAGCATGAAACTCTTCCAGTCAGCCATATTGAACTCCCTCCCTTACCAGTTTTTCCATTGCCCTTATGGAAGTTCAGAATTTCAGAGATCCATTTTCACTATCACTCCACTATATGAATTTTATGTATTTATTGTTCCTATCATTATCATTATTTTCCTTTTCCCCTATAGTATACAAATCTCAGGTGAGAATATTTGAGGTAAGATGCATTATCTAATTCATAACCATTACACTGTATAAAACACAAGGCTATAATTTATGGTAGTCTTCAAACTGGCCCACATGCATCCCTTCACTGCTCAGATTCTGTGACATAAATCTCATGTCATCCAATTACTCAACTAGATTTTAAAAACAGTCTCAACTGGGACTCTGGTTTTTTGTTGTTTTTTTTTCCTATGAGTTAGTTTATAAGATTTTTCCTGAGCTTGAAGAAAATAAAGTGGCTCTAAGTCCCTTGGCTCATTCTTTAGGTGCTTTGCTCAAAGCAGCTGGACTGTGTAGTTCATTCAGATGAAAGAAAATCACATAATCACAATATTCAATAGGGGAGAGATTCCTATTAGAGTCATCCACTTGGCACACTAGAATTATTTTTAATAAATATTTTTATTGAAGTACCATACATATATAGAAAACTGCACAAACCATGAGTGTTTATACAAAGTGAACATACCTGTGAAACTAGCACTTAGATCAACAAAAGAACATTATAAGCATCTCAAAAGACATTTCATGCTCCAGTAACCACCCATTTCCAAGCAAAGGTAGACACTTACTTGACATCTAAAAGTACATATTAGTTTTGTCTATTTGTGACTTATATAAATGGAATGATACAGTATTTGCTCTGTCTTGCTTATTTTGTGAAAAAAAGAGAAAACATTCATATTTTTCATCCATATTTTAACAAAATATTGCAGTTTTTAATAGCTGCTATAGAGCAGTTTGAAAATGCCATAATTTATTTCTCCACTTTCCTGGTGATGGGCATTCAGTTTTTTCCTACTTTGGTTCTGTCATGAATTAAGTTGCTATACTCATTTCTTTTGACATGTATAGAGCATGTTTTTAAAATTTAGTTGGGAACATATGTACTAATTTTTCTTGGATACATATTCAGAAGTGGAATTGCTTACTCACAAGGAATATACATGTTTAGTCAGTTTTTCAAAGTGGTTTACTCTGAAATTCTCCCATCAGCAATATTTAAAAATTCTAGTTGTCCCAACATGTGGTATCGTTAGTCTTTCTCTTTTAAGCATTCTGATGAGTATACAGTTGCATGCCATTGTTGTTTTAATTTGCATATTCCTAATGAGCAATGAGGTTGAGCATCCTTTTGTATATATATTGGCCATTTGGATCCCTTCTTTTGCAAAGTGCCTTTTTAATATTTTTTTGCCCAGTTTTTTTAATTGGATTTTCTATCATTTCTTATTAATTTATAGAAGGTTTTTGTATATTTTAATGAAGTCCTTTGTTGATTATATGTGTTGAAAATATTTTCCCACTGTGATGCTTGCCTTTTAACTCTTTTAATATCTTTTGAAGCAAACAAATTCTTAACTTTAACATAGAGAATTTTTTAAAGCATATTAGCATCCTATTTAAGAAATCTTTGCCTATCTTATTGTCATAAAGAAATGTCTTTTACAAGTCTTATTATTTCATCTTTTAAATGTAGATGTAAAATAAAATTATTGTTTTTGCATAAGGTGTCAGGTAAGTGTGAATTTTACTTTTTAAAACATATATATAATAACTGACCCAGCATCATTGATTGAAAAGTCTTATCATTCCCCACTACTCTATAGCATCACCTTTGTCATAAAAATCAGTGTGCACATATGCAAGGGTCTTTTTCCATTCCCTATTCTATTCAGTTAATCTTCTGTCTACCTTTTAACTAATATAATACTGTTTTAATTATCATAGATTTAGAGTAAAGCTTGATAATCAATGCTAACTTTTTCTTCTTCAAGATTGTCTTGGATATTTTTGGTCAGTTATATTCCTATGAATTTTAGAATTAGCTAATTAATTTTCATTAAAACACCTGCTGGGATTTTGATTAGGATTCTGAATTTGAAGATCAATTTAGGAAAAACTGACATCTTTAACTATTTAATCTTTCAATCCATGTACATGGTATATCCCTACATTTATGTATATATTTTAAATTTCTCTCAGTAATGTCCTATAGCTTGCTAGTACATGAATCTTGAATATCTTTGGCTAAATTTATTTCTAGGAAATGGATATTGCTTGAAGGATTGTAAATGTCATTTTTTAAAAAACAATTTCATACTCTGTATATCAGTGATATATAAAACATGTGATTATCTTTTTTATATGGTTCTTAAATTCAGTAAATTTTCTAAATGTACTTATAGCTTTTAATCATTCAACTCTAGATTCTTTGGATTTACTGTATGTAAAATCATTCAATATGTGAATAATAGAAGTTTTATTTATCATATTCCAAATATTATACTGCATATTTATTTTTATTACCTTAATGGACTGGCTAGGAACTCCACTACAAAGTTGAATATAGGTGGTAATAGTGAGCTTCCTTCTCTTTCCCCACCTCAGAATTAAATAAAATGTTTGCTAAATGAGGGTTTTTTTTCTTTTTTTTAGAAGCAAGTTCTGAGCTAAATGAGGTGTTTTTTTTTTTCAATACCATCTAACAGATTGAAGATTTCTTGCCTTTCTTGTTAGTAAAGATTTTTTTGTCATGAAGAGTATTAACTTCATTAAATAATTTTCTGAGACTTTTGAAATGTTTCTGAAGTTTTTCTATAATTTATTAATTTGATGAATTATGTTAATTAATGTATAAATGTTACACAAATTTTTATTTCTTGCAATGAATCAACTTGGATATGATGTATTAATATATTATATAGCTAGATTCAATTTGTTATTTTGCGTAGGATCTGTGTTCAAGAGAAAGTCTGATCTTTAAATTTCCTTTCTTATAATGTCCTGGTCAAATTTTGGTAAGCAATTTATGCTGAAGTGGTGTTTTCCTTTTTCAGTTCTCTGGAGGAGTTTATATTTGATTGGTGTTACACTTATTTAAAAATTTATAAATTTCACTGGTGAAATCATCTAGACTGGAAATTATCAATTAAATTACTTAAATAATTTTGGGATCATTCAAGTTTTTTTTATATGTTTTAGCTCAGATTTTGTAAATTGTGATTTCAAGGAATTTGTCAATTTTGACTAACTTTTTACATCTAAAGGCATTTATTCATTTATTTTTTGTATTTTCTAATTATGTAAGCAGGATATTAATATGTGCCTTCTCAATTTTCTTCTCAATTAGTCCTTACAGCATTGTACCAATTGTTTCTTTTCACTATATCGTTGTCTATTTTTGTGCATCCTTTCTATAGTATGTTTCTTTTTTTATTAATTTCTTATGTCTTCCTTCTGCATTCTTCAACTTTAATTTTCTGTTATTTTTTCTAATACCTTGAACTGTATATAAAATTATACATTTTCAGGCTTAGTTTCCCTAATACATGCTATAAATTTTCCTTTAAGCACAACTTTTGCTTTATCTTACATTTTGGAATTCAGTTTAATTTCCATTGTGATTTCTTCTTTTATCCATGACTTATTTAAAAATGTTTTGCTTAATTTGCATAACTTTGAGAACATTTTTAGATTTTTATTTATTTATTTATTTATACTTTAATTCCACTGCTGTCAAAGAACATACTCTGTGAGATTTCAATCTTTTGGAACTTATTGAAATTGCTTTATGGCCCAACATGTTTAATTTCAATTAATATTCTATAGGGATGAGAAAACAATGTGTATTCTGCCATTCTTCAAAATAATTATAAATTCAAATTTGTCTATTTGTTCTAATAAATAATGAGAGGGGTTGTGTTAAAATTCCCCAGTGTGATTATAGATTTATCCATTTTTCTTTTTACATCTATTTCTGTTTTATATGTTTTGAGACTTTGTTTTTTTTTTTTTTTTTCAGCT
>CM052439.1:85453792-85479891 GCA_028533085.1 Varecia variegata | reverse complement strand
CTGGAATTGATCAATGAATTCAGTAAAGTCTCAGGATACAAAATCAACACACACAAATCAGAGGCATTCATATATGCCAATAACAGTCAAACGGAGAACCAAATTAAGGACTCAATACCCTTCAAAATGTTTTGAGACTTTGTTACCAGATGCACACAAATTTAGAATTTTTATATATTCCTGATAGACTGACAGTTTCATCATCATGGAATGTCATCTTTATCTCTAATGATACTTTATCTCATAAAGTCTACTTTGTCTAACATTGATATAGTTACACTAACTTTCTTTTGGTTAGTGCTTACAGCCTATATCTCCTTTCTACCTGTGACTGATTTCTAAGGGAAAAAAAAAAAATCAGTACTTGTTTCCTAAAGATTAAGATGTGAAGTCCATGAGCCCTGTCATAATTCCACTCTTGCTTTTGATACATGGGTTTTCAAACACATCTACTTATGAAAGGCAATCATTATTCAGTAACATGGAAATGAAGAAACGCTGCACACCGTCTTCTACAATGCAGGGTTTATCTTTTGCTTTTTTATCTCTATGACTTACTTATTTTGCATTCATTGTTTCTTCAGGGCTGGAGATTTTCCTTTTATGCTGCAGACATTTCCAAGATTTTTTAGTATATTAATTTGATTAATATCCCCAAAAAGTCATTTTAGCCTACTGGCAATTCTTTAAATTCAGATGGCTGCAAATGAATACTAATTGTTTCTGAGAATATTTATTTGAGTAAAAGAGATATTTAAAAGTCTTCAAATACATATGTGAATCAAGATATTTCTTTCATCAGACAACAAATTAATTTGTTCCTTGTCAAATTACAATTATATGCCCTATTCATACTCTCCTCTTAATGAGGTTTTTTAAAGAATTTAAAGATATAGAAGGAATTGAGACTCAAAAGTGACAAGCTATTTTTCTTGGAGCAAAGTTAGAATTGTGCCCTTTTACACTTCAATCCTATAGCTTCTGGTGACAAGGATTCTGAGCTTTAGCAAAATTCCTCTACTACCTGACCTCCCCAAAATTAAAACAAAAAGTTTCTATAAATGCTAATGATTCCTATGCCTACCTCTCTGAACATACCAGCCAGCAAGTCACTATCTCAGAAGGATCAATCCAGAAGCCATGAGCAGAGTGCAATGGGCAGGTCTATTGTAAAGAAAAGTAGTCAAATGGGAAAATCTAGTGTAAGCATTTTGACATAGGCCTGCCCACGACTAGAGCGTATGGATTAGAGCAAATGGGATGAATAAAAGACATTCTGAGAAAGAACAGAGGGGACTCGGTAGATTTTATCCCCACAGTTGCTAGAAGTTACTTAGAGTTACTAAGCTTCTTTTTATTATTATTTTTTTTATTTCAGCATATTATGGGGGTACAAAAGTTTAGGTTATGTATATTGCCCATACCTCCCCCCACCCCCACCCCTGCCGAGTCACCATTTGATCCAGCAATCCCATTATTGGGCATCTATTCAAAAGAACAAAAGACATTCTATAAAAAAGACATCTGCACCCGAATGTTTATAGCAGCACAATTCACAATCACAAGATGTGGAAACAACCCAAATGCCCATCAATACATGAGTGGGTTAGTAAAATGTGGTATATGTATACCATGGAGTATTACTCAGCTATAAGAAATAATGGTGATATAGAGGTAAGCTTCTGTATCAGGTAAAAGTCACGTGAGTCTGCTAGCTTGTCTCCACGCCTTCAGTAACGAGTGCAGCCTAGCACAGAGTAGGAGGCACAATAATTGTGCTATTAATTAATTTATAAATAATTCACAGTGAATAAAGTGAATGTTCACATTTTCATAATTCTTTTAATTGGCAATTTCTGATTTTAGCTTTAAATGACAGCATTCACACAAAATCTTAAAACTCAGTCCTCTAGAAAAGCCATCCAAAGAATTTGCAATTTCTTTCAGAAATTAACATAATAGTGTTGAATGAAAGACTTTATATTGATCATTGCAGAAACATGTCAGGACGTTTCAAGCTCCCCAAGACACTTTCTCAGGACCCAGAAGTTGTTCATTTCAACAAAAAACTCTCTACCCCTTCTTTTTATAATGCCAAGTCCCACCTTTGCTAAGCCTTTGTTCCCTGAAGAATAAATTAAGAATGCAATAGTTGAATCTACAAATTCTTTCAGCAACTTTCTCAATAATTTTTTTTTAAGTCAATGAACAGTAGTTCCTAATAAGCATTGATTCTTCATAACATTACCTGCTGTGATGAGGAAAAAATGTGTGCTGGAAAGAGAGAATTTTGGAAATTCTGAGTTAAACAATCATAAAGTCTCCTTTCCCCTCCCCATCCATCTCCAAGGAGCATTTACTGCTCTAATGTGCAAGAGAAGCTATCGCACTGCACCCCTCACCACCACTTACTTTGATAAGCGCATCATACTGAACAAAGCTCCATAGAACACTCTTGGGGAAACTCTGATCTGAGGATTTCATGCATAATTATTTCTCAGAGCTTAATAAATATTTGTAGAATAAATGCTTTATATTCCTGAAAAGCTTGTGAGCTATGCAAAGACAGGATTGAGTCATTTGCTTATTTAATAAGGATTGATAAATGACCAAAGGACTTATTTACTAACTACGCTGACAGAAGGCCAGACACTATACTTTGGGGAGACCAACAGTGAGTTGTGCAGGAAGCTAAAATTTTCAAGGCACCTGGGACAATTTTCTCGGCCCTAGTAAAACAGTCACGTCCATAAGTCTGCCTTGCTATTTTCTGTAAGTATTGAACTACAGTGTCAAAATCATTTTTATATAGTATAAGTTATTCCCTGAGGCAGGTGGACAAGTCCACTTAAAGGAAAATTGCAAGAGAAAGATTTGTCTGTCTCCTGCTTCCCCCAGTTTGCACCTGACTGCTGAAGGACCACCCCCTCCCGTACACACAGGGGGGACCTACCCTTCTGCTGGCCTCTCTCACCTGCTCAGGGAACGTGCCTGCCTCCAGGTGGAGAAATCATTGCAGCACATGGAATCCAAAGGTGGCACTGAGGATAGACTAAAAACTCAGCGACATTCAGGACTACAGATCCCCTCTCTCCCCCTTAGCCCCTGGCCCCTTCCATGGCCATTCAAAAGAGTTCCAAAGCAGAAAGTCCTGGAAAGCCATCAAACTACAAACACAGACTGTGGAAGAGAAGGCTGAAGAGTGACCCTCACACTGAAGAATCAAATTTCCACCCATTTTGTTCCTCCCCCTGACATCCCCACTTGTGTCCTTGCAGACTCCATTTTTCCTTAGTTTCACATGGGAGATCCTACTTTCTGAAGGTAGAATGTTTGGGAAAGAAGGGAAAGTGACCACTAGGTGAGACAATGGGAAGAGCTGAGAGACTGGGAGTGCTGAAGACAAGCTTATCTACTTAATTTGCCAAAACCCTAGAAGGCTAATATTGTTCTTCCTTGTTGCAATGCTGGAAATTCTTCCTGTGTCTCCTAGCTGCCCTCTTCTGTTTTGCTTTAGGTAAAAAACCAATGGAATGTTCTTTAGTGGAATAATTCCTGAGATGTTTATACTTTTCCAATACAACATAATGTGTATGATCATAAGTACAGGAACAAAGTTCTAGTGACACAGCCATAGAATTGTAGTGTCGACAATAACCTTCCAGTGTCACTCTGAGACACAGAAACTTGCATGCTCACAACAGGAAAGTTTAGTCGATCTTTAATAACTTTCTTTGAAGCAGCTCAGAGGAAATGCTCCAGGATATCCAGTAGTATCTCCCGCAACCTTCCCCTCAACCCATAGGACTAGATGGCTTAACTCCACCCAGGACACCCTCTGCCAGTTCACTCCAGCCTCCCTTACTCACAATTAGTGGTAAGTAATGATCATGTTTACTAAGTGTTGTGCTAAATGCTTTTCATGTACAATCTTGTTTCCTATCCATAATCACAAACACTCTAAGAAATAGATGATATTATGCCTGATACATAATTGACAAGATTAAGGATTTGCAGGTCTTCATTAATGTTAGTGTTAAACGATGTAACTGCAACAATATTCTTTCTCTTTCCTAAGGTTAGATTACAAAGCAACTATATTTGCTCTTTTAGTTCACTCTGACTTAAATTTTTCTCTTCCTAACCTTGATTGACTCTTTTTCTAATTATAATTGAATCTTAGAATTATACATACATAATTATAAAATATTTAAGCTGGCATGTACCTTAGCAGCCATTATTCAAGCAGAAATTCCTTATTTCTACATGACAACTTGAGGCCCAGCAATATTAAGCTCCTTATCCAGAATCACGACCAGTACTCACATCTTCAGACTCTTACTTGGAGTTCTTTTTTCTACAGTACTTGGCCTTAATTCCTTTTCACTGGGAAACCTCTAAAATATTTCTCTTAAATATCATCCCCTTGCTACTGGCATCCTCCAATGGTGGCAAGGAGAGATAACACCTTATAGTTACAGGAGTAAATAGAGTCCTGTGATCCTTGCCTATGCCTTGCCTTCAGGAACATGGCATAACTCAGTCTGCATGCAGCCTGAAGTAAATCAGTATTTCATCTCATTACCTTCAATGGGATTCTCATTGCCCTTCCTAGAATAATTTAATTTCTCCCACTTCTCAAATTAAATGATACCTGAAAGGCTTAGCTGATGAACAGCTCCTATTTTACTGTAGGAGGTCTTCTTTCAGGTACGTAGGACATACATCTTTTACTATTAGTGGATACCATTTAGCTTTACCATAATGCCCTCTCTCTGACATCCACTATAGTAGTAATACTCTCAGCTCCATAATACAACTCACTCCCATGGCTCTGGATAAATAAAAGTAGAATATCTATAATTTTTTGACCATGCATTTAAAGAAAGTACATTGATGAAAAAGAGAAGGGCATTCATTAGAGACCCATACAATTGCCTAATTTATAGAAAATTTTTATTACTGTTGTCTACATTTGTAGTACATTATACAAGGTGTCCCAAAAGTCACCATACATAGGGAAAATGTGCTAAAATGTAGCTAAATGTACCTTTATTTATAAAATATTCATTACAAAATTTTTCCTTTGTATGGAGACTTTTGGGACACCCTGTATTAAGGGTGACATTGAGACAATTCACATATATACATGAAAAACATCAGAAGATTATACCTCATTAGAAATTTAGACAAAAATAACATCAATGTTCATAATATCGGCTAACATTTCCTGAGTGCTAGGCATTATTCTAAGTATGTTGTCAGCATTACCTAATTTAATCTTAATCAGGTGAGTAATTTGCCCAACATCCCACGGCTAGTAAGAGGTAGAGCTGGATTCAAGCCAGGAGAGTACCCTGCACATGCTTTGAACCTCCATACCGTATTGTCCTGTAGACAATACGGTCCCAGCTCAAGAGGGAACACTGTGTCACAGGTTCTAACACAGTTTCCCAGCGGGGGAGACTTGCAAGGCCCAGCTATGCATGGAAAATTAATATAGACAACTTAAAAAGTATATAATGCATCATGGTTTCTCTGAGACTATAGAAACACACATGCACACAAACAAATACATTGAGATCTCAGGAAATTTTAAGCAGCATTAGTGATCTCTTCTTGTTTCAGATTATCAATCAGTGAATCTGTCAAAAAATAATTGAGCACCTACCATGTACTTAAGTCACTAGGCACCTCAAGGGATCACGCTTTTTGCCTTACGACTTGAAGTGATAAGTGTATTATATCTGTTATGAGTGTGCAAAATGTTATAGCTGCTGCAGTGATATGCACATAGCAGGTTATTGATGTTGGAGGTTGCAGGGACTAATCACTCACCTGTACTCTCCTGGAGCTCCTGATGGATTGAAAACAGGCAAAAGAGCCCCCTGGGATCTAAGATCAGTAGAAGCTATATTAAAAGGTTGTCTGAGGCCCCATAGCAGCCAATGAACAGGATTCTCTGATAAAGCTGGATTAGAAAACGCAGTTTGGACCTGAAGCCAAAGTGAGGTTTTTCAGCCACCTTGCTCCCAAGTTGAATCTTCCCCAGGCACCTCCTACAGAAAAAGTTCTATTTCACAAAATACAGTGAAAGCGCTAATTCACGGAGAGTCTCCGTTACCTCCCACACCCAAGGGACCTGCAGAACGGAGAGCAAGAGGGAAGTGGCAGAGTCACTAGTGTACTGGGAGGCAGGCCCTGGCCCCTGTCGCCTGCGTGCTGTTCTGCACAGGAGCTGGACTTCCTGGCCGAGCTGTGACGCAGGCAGCAGAAGAGAGGGGATGGAGTGTGTTTCCTGCTTTGGCGGTACTTTCTCATGTCTATCCCTACCTGGTATGCCAGAGAGGGAAATCCCTCCTCCTCCCACGGGCGGGGGAGAAGGACTGGGGAAAGCGCTCCCATCTAGAGAAAGGGGAAGTTTGAAAGGGCAGCTGGTCGCTGAGCCTGTAAGGGCCTGCAGGGCTGCAGGGCTCCAAGAAGAAAGGGAATGTTGAGTGGAATCTTGGAAGATACGGTAAAATAAAGACATTCGTTGGCCAGGCAGATGAGGCAGGAAAGATCATTCTAGACAGAGTGGGATGAGAAGAAAAGATGCTCCTGAGTCCAGGTGTGCCTAGGCTACAGCCAAAGTTCACAAAGGTTCTCTGCCCCCTTCCCTGCCCCGCCCAGGGAGGTGAGGGGGAGGGGCAGGATGAGGGGCGCCTCTGAGTGCAGGAGCCCCGAGATTTCCTGGGGGGCCCCTGAGGGCCACGGTGCTGTGGGGGTCCAAAACCCAGCAAGTAGACGGCGATCAGAGCCCCTACCAAGATTCAGCCAGGGCAATGCCTTTTTAGTAGAGTTAAAAATAAACATTTTCATGTGAACAAAGTGTTCCGAAGGTTGAGGGGGGCAGATAAGCACCCAGACACCACTACTGCATTGGCCGAAGAGCCAGAGCTGTGCATGCAGCTGCTGGTTTGGGAAGAGGTGTGCTGTGGTAAGTAGAGTCTGCTCCTTGCAGACTGGCCCTGAGTTTGCATCTTTTGATGTGCATTTGGCAGTGCTCGCCACAGATAGTGCTCGCTAAACACGGTTCCCTCCGGCAATGGTGGCGCCCTCACTGTGGTCGCTGTAACAGTCCTCCCACTCAACCCCGTCAGTCCTCCCTCCTTTACCCCCCTTAGACAGACTGCCGTTTCCCTGCGTTTCCTTTGCTCTTAGAGAAACACGCATGTATGAGGACGCCCAGGCACCAGTCCCACCGACGCCACCCAGCCCGGTCTCTAAACAAATGCTTGTGCCGCACAGAACGTCATGAATATTGAGCAGCAACACGGGGACTAGCGGCAGGCGCGTCCCGTCCTCCGGAAATCAAGAGAAAGAGAAAACCAGCTAGGAATGGAGCGAGAAAGCGTATAAAATAAAACCATAATACTGTTGCAAGTGAGATAAAGGTCAATGGATTTCAAAATGTCAAACGACAAAAGGGTAATTTCCCTTCCCGTTTGCGGTTAGTACAGTTTAGTTGCTGCGAAGCCTTAACCGTTTCTGACTTTCTGTACATTTTTAGTCTCAGAGTAGCAGTTTATTAGCAATTTATTCAAGTTTATATTAATATCCTCATAAATGTCAATCAGCACCTTAAGTGATGTGAAAAAATTTTGGTAGGTAGATTATGCCTTGGGTATAATAATTGTGCATTGATTCAAATATATAGACGTTCAAAGCCCTGTTGAGGGGCAGGGTGGAGGGCGGGGCTGCTGCGCGTTGAGGGTGGCAGGTGGATACTAAATTCTTTAATGCTCCTCGTTCACGGAGTCTTTCTGGATAATAAAAATGTCCAAATCACAAATGATGGTGGCTCTCTGGATAGTTAACAAACTTTTATTGAGTTTCCATATATGACAGGCATTGTGATATACATATATATAGTATATATGCATATATATTTTACAGTTCATGTAAAAATGCACATGAAATCTCGTATGAGAGAGAGACTCTTTAGAGACTTTTTAGGAAAAGCACTGCAAAAGCTAAAGACATTATGGGCACTCAATAAAATTTGTATTAATGTTATATTGCTGTAACCACTAATAATAATTTTTTAAAAAATGGCAGTGTTCATGTGCCAGCATTTGGGATGCATTATTTTAATCTGAGGGTAATTATCACTACCCTTATTTTAGAGATGATGAAATTGTGGTTCAGATAAGTTAGAAGGCACTTCTGAGGCCGCATAGCAATTCAGGGGTGAAGCCAACTCAAGCTTTTGCTACAGCATATTGATGCCTGCTGAATCCCAATAAAACAGTGCTCAATTATCACATCTTCAAGATGAACTAAACCCATAAGACAGACTAGGTAATAAACCGGCGAGCAGCTAAGACTATAACACATATTCTATAATCTATATTCTCTCAAATTTTGCCTTTCTCTTCAATGTCCAAGCAATGCATCATTCTCTCAAGTTCCCTAAGGAATAAAATCCATGCAGTATAATTGATTGGTTTATTAAGTATCTCATGCTGGACTCAGTAGGGTGTGGAGTTGTGAGTGAGGAAGGCACAGCGCCTGCCTGGGCAACTGACATGCAAACAGCCTGCGTCAGCACATCAGTTCTGTGGCAGAGGTGCCAGCAATGTCTAAGGGAGAACGAGGGACAGAGAGACTGGTATCTATAGGAGAGTTGGAGAAACTTCAGGAAAGGTAGCCATTAAACAACCCTAAAAGGAAAGTAGGGAGCAGGATCATCTTCATTGTTGGTTGAAAGAACACTACACGCAGACACCAAGTGTGAAAGTGTGTGATGTGTTTGGAGCAAGTGGGCATGGTGAATGTCTTAGCCTCTTCCTGCTATTACAACAAAATACCCTATACAAGGTAATTTATTAAAATACATAAATTTATTTCTCATGATTCTGGAGGCTGGGAAGTCCAAGATCAAGGCACCAGCAAATGTGGTGTCTGGTGAGGGCTACCCTCTGGCTCCAAGACAGCACCTCTTACTGTACCCTCACATGGCAGAAGGGACAAAAAAATGACAAACACTGTGAACTCAAGCCCTTTTATAAGGGCACTAATTCCATCCATGAAGGCAGAGCCTTCAGGACCTAATCCCTTCCCAAAGGCCCCACCTCTTAATGCCATCACCTTGGGGATAAAATTCCAACGTGGGAATTGTGGGGAAACACCAACATTCATACCATAGCAGTGGAAGTTGAAGTTGGAGGGCTCTGTTGGAGTAAATGACAGAGGGAACGAATTCCATACTAGAGTTTAAATTTATATTCCACAAGAAATGGAATGCAGGGAAGGTTTTTGATAAGAAATACAATGTGGTTAGACATTTTTTTTTTTTAGGAAAATAACTGGCTAAAGATTAAATAGGGGAAGTAAAATAGTAGATGAATTGAAACCAGTACATGGTCAGACATGGTTCCTTTTGGAAGGGGAGTCAGGTGCTTTGGGGTTCTCCTGCTCCCTCCCTCTATGTGCAAAGAATGCATGTGGAAATGTGCTTCTTTATGATGGTGGAAGATGAAGGGATTGCTCTATATCATGCTTTTCTCCAGTACTAAAAATTCTCCCTTTATCCCTTTTCCTGTTTTTCCCTTGAGCAGAATTCAGTGTTTTCTGGGAAAACAATCATTGGGCTTGAATAAACACAGCCCTTAGTAACTCCCCTAAAATGCTGAATGAGTCCCTCTCAGAAATGAGATGGAAGTCTTCAGAATGATTTGAGTAACTCCAACTATGGTCCTGTAAACAGCAGGGAGATTCTCAGAAACTGAAGACAAATAAAACAACTTCTAATACAGCACTCGTTGTAATCATACAGCACTGTAAGAGCATATTTATTAGCATATTCACATGTGTAGTATACTTATGGAATTTATATTATTGAAATTTGAATTTACAGTATTATAAATTAGATATAATAATGAGCTCACACAGTCTCATGTTCAAAGGTTTGCAAACATGAATTAATAGATGTGATATATTAAAGCAATTTCAGAGCAAGTCCTTAAAATAAAAATATTTTATCTTATTTCTTTTTTGCTCTGTCACCAAGGCTGAAGTGGTGGCACAATCGTAGCTCACTGAACCTCAAACTCCTGGGTTCAAGTGATCCTCCCATCTCAGCCACTCAAGTAGCTAGCATTACAGGTGCTCACCACCATGCCAGACTGATTTTAAAAAAATTTTGTAGAGACAAGGGTCTTGCTATGCTACCCAGGCTGAGTTTGAACTCCTGGCCCCAAGAGATCCTCCCACCTCGGCCTCCCAAAGGGCTGGGATCACATGCATGAGCACAACTCTTGGCCAAATAAAAATATTTTACATAATCAGGATTTGTGAAGTTCAGATTTTCTTTCCCTGGGAATGCAGTTTAGCAATTCAGCTACTTATATAAAGATTCTAGCAATTTAAATGTGGAAAACTCTATGGCAAATTCTTAGAATTATAATGGGCTGCAACTTAAGCTTCAGAAGAGAAAAAAATATTTTCACTTAGACTGAACTTCCCTCAGGAAAAGAAAATCTGAATCTACAATAATGTTTTAACTCAGATTAATGAGACTAATAACAATAAAAATATCAACAACAATTACAATACAACCAATTAGCCAATTGGGGACCGAAGAGTATAAAACATGCAGTTTTTAAGTGTTCCTGGCCCTATAGGATACACAATAGGGATGAAGTATAAGTAATGATAGAGGTGTCAACATTGGGCATTCACTGGGGATCAGAAGAGAATTAAGTTATTTCATATATTACCCCATTTAATTCTCACAGAAGCCCTTGTGAGATGGTGCAGAGTCTATCTGCAAAGTTCCCTGGGAGCAGTCTCTGAATTGCCAGGCAGTGAGCTAGATGAAACCAAAAATGCTACTCTCACCCCAGCAGAGGCTGCATTTTCCTCCGAGAGTTCCCTAGCTCTCTAAGTACTGATCAGGTGGCATTTCTCATCATGCCTTTAAACAGCTGGCATCTAAGTTGTTACATTGTAGTTACATACAACACCAGGTGACATCACAGAGCATTGTATGGCGTTGTTGGCCTCATGTCTTCACAGTTAAGGTCATTCTTATGCTCACCCCAAGAGAGCAACAGAGGGTAGGGCCCCTTCCCTAGAACACAGCTGCAGTGGGTCCCACAAGCCCTCCCCCCACATGCATCTCTGCAGAAAGCCTAGAGATCTGAGTAACCGTGCATGACTGCCTGTTGACCTTTCACTTGTAAGTATCCCCAGAATGAATAGTTCCTTGTATCTACACTACATGTCATTATGGGCTTGGAGAAATTAAGCAAGTTATTATAAATAAATAGGAAGTGTATGAACTAGGGTATACATTTTGGTCTATCTAATTCCAAGGTGATTCTAGTTAATAAGATTAACACATCCAATGTCATGTTCTTACTTTGTTGTGGGGCTAGAACTTCAGATTTGTCAATTCACAAGCCAGTGTTTGTTGTCACAGCTCACTCTTCCTCCAAGAGTGAACTTGAGACCACCTGCATCATAACCACCATGGGTGCTTATTACTGCAATAGTTTCAGGGACCCTGACCCAGATTTATAGAATCATAATCTCGGGTGGTAATAACCCCAAATCTGCAGTTTTTTAATTATTTGTGTACATTTAAGGAATAAAAGCACAGTTTTGTTACATAGATATATTGTGTAGTGGTGAAGTCTGAGCTTTTGGTGTAACCATCACCCAAATAATGTACATTGTACCATTAAGTAATATCTCATCCCTCACCTCCTCCCCTCACCCTTCCGAGTCTCTAATGTCTATCATTCTACTTTCTATGTCCCTGTGGACACCTTATTTAGCTCCCGCATATAAGTTAGAACATGCAGTGTTCAGCTTGCTGTTTCTGAGTTATTTCACTTAAGATAATGTCCTCCAGTGCCATCCATGTTGCTGTAAAAGACATGATTTCATTGTTTTTATGGCCAAATAATATTCCATTGTGTGTGCATGTGTGTGTGTGTGTGTGTGTGTGTGTGTGTAAACACACCACATATTCTTTATCCAATCATCCACTGGTGGACACTTAGGTTGATTTCATATCTTTGCTATCGTAAATAGCACCATAATAAACATATAAGCAGGTGTCTTTTTCGAGGATGCCCACTTTCCCCACTCCTATTCAGCATAGTGGTGGAAGTTTTAAACAGAGCAATCAGGCAAGAGAAAGAATTAAAAGGCATCCAAACTGGAAAAGAAGAAGTCAAATTATCTCTGCCCACAATATGATCTTATATCTAGAAAACCATAAAGACTCCTTCAAAAAGCTCTTAGATTTGATAAATGAATTCAGTAAAGTTTCAGGATACAAAATCAATGCACAAAAATCAGTAACATTTCTATATACCAATAACTAAACCTGCAATCTTTAGTAGGTACCCTAGTGAGCCCAAAGCCCTCGAAAGTTTAAGATACATGGCTTTATAGAAATCACCCTGACCTTGCCACAAGAACCCAAGCACATATGGGGCTTCTTGGACTGTGTAAAGCAAGGGCCTAACCCCCGATCTTCTCCATGAGTTAGAGAAGTCCAGAGAACAGAGCTGCTCTCTCAGGAAGGAGTCATTTGGGAAGGCTAACCTCCTGGAATCAGTGGTGGAAACTAAGAAAAGAGGGAGGTTTTATGATATTACAAAGGCTTTTTAGACCCTATGGGAAGATCCACCTGCAACTCCTAAAATAAGTGGCTTCTGATACATGAGTTCAGGGAACATCCTTGACTGGTCAAGAGAAGCCAAAGAAAGTATGCATGCCCTTCTCCAAGTTTGACAAAATACCTGTGCTTACTTCAACTGAGCCACACTGAGGCAGGTACGGAAGAGTTCATGGAAAACCTTTAAAGGTAAGAGATATAGTTTTCCTCTTCCTTCCCTGGAAAGCAAACAAAATTGTTAACCTGCTTCTACAATCCAGGGAGAACCAGTGACAAACTCACAAAAATGTGAACCAGGTGTGTGCTGAGGCAAGAGAGGGCAGAGTGCCACAGCCACTATGTGAGTAGAAGCTTTTTGTAGTCTGAGGACCACGCTCCACGTTCATCTCATATTTTATTCACCTGCTCCTTCCTCTCTTGTCTCACCAGAGAAAACTCGGGATTCAATTCAAAAGGAAGCTTCAGCAGAAGCTTATGATTGAGAAATATTTCACCTAATCCATCAGTGTTAAGTATGTCAAAAATCAAACCTTCCATGTACTGTGATAAATCACTCTGTCTAAAACAATAGGAAATATGCTATTTGAATGCAACACCGATTGCTGTGAATTCCAAACAGCCAAGCAAAAGTCAAATGCATGCCTTGGAGGGACATATAATTTCATGGTGCTTTTTGAGGACCTATAAATCTTCAAAAAGTAAGTTTGGTATATCTAACGTCGTGGAAAACTAAATAAAATATGATTAAATACTAGAAAAGATACAAATAAAAAATATATTTTATTCATTCTGTACAGTGTCTAGTATACAGAAGATGTGCAAAGGTTTTTCTAAGGAACCTATGAATAAATAAATTCCAGGATTCCTGCAGTTATTACTAGGAATCCTCAAAATAGCTCCACCTTCAACATAAGTAATTACAAGATCAACGAAGGCCTATAGAGTTGTCTGTTCTTACCACTGGGTTGGCCAAAGACTCCCACATATACTGGCTGTGCCCATATGACCTTTGGTGATCAGCCAACTTACTCCATGTGACTTAGTTGAGTTTTGTTTTGACTTTGTTTTTGTGTGTGTTCATGCACGGCTTAAAAAGAAGAATATGACGCTTTCTCTCTGAGAGGCCACTGAGTCAGACTGAGAATGAGAGTGGGAGTGGCCATGTCTGTCTATGAATGTATTTGGGGCAATGAAATTTCAGTAACCAGATTAGGGAGCCTTGTCCTAGGATGGCTATCAATAGCCAAGTGACATTCAGGTCAAGAACAAGGTTCACTCTTAATAGGAAGCTCGTAGAAGCTTAAATGAGAGCTCGGCATCAATAAGGAATTTTGTGTTCTACCATAATTATGCTATCAAAGTGAAAGAGGATTTAGGAAAAAAAAAGGCCATAAAAATGAATTGCTAGAATTGTGTATTAATGAAAGAATATATATGCATTTCCTTATTTACTGACAGTAGGAAAAACATTGAATTTCTATTTTGCATCCTTTAAAGTCTTTCAATAGCAAAGGATCATTAATATCATCTTTGCCAGAGTTTATCAGAAGGTCTCATAAATGTTTCCTTGGCCAGGTCATTTTATGCCTCTGTTTTCATTCATCTTGCAATTTATTAGCTCATCCAAGACAAGATTGCATGACTATATTCTTTGTGGTTCCTTTTTTCTTATTTAACTTCTTTTTAGAAATGGCAGTTAGTATTCATATTCCAGAAACCAATGGCTGTTCATTAACGTGTACATGCATACACACACAGTTTCCACACAATGCTAATATCATTACCTCTGGTGATAAAATAAAGAAATAAATAAATAGGCCCCAATTTTTGTTTCAGATAATTTGATTACATCTGTGGGAGGAAAATTCTATCTCAGTCTCTTCTATATGACCTGGTTCCAGAAATTCTGTCCCAGCTCATCTTTTCTTATTAACATGCAGAACATTTTTCCTTATAATGTTTATGAAACAATAAGTAGTAAAGTTTTTCCAACTCTCCCCCCAAAACTATGAACTGTTACTTGGTTAATATTTGAGAACTTTTATATGAAATGCATACATACATGTATGTGTATGTATATACACATACACATGTTTATGTTTATCCATACATATACACACATATAAAGACAAAGAAAGAGACAGAGAAATATAGAGAGAGAATATCTTAAAGTCCATTTTGCACACAGCAGTCAGAATAACCTTCCAAATAAGAACACCAGGCAGGCCCTGGCACGCCCCCAAAGTGATCTCCTGCTGTACCTATGTCTCTTACTGTGGCCCTCAAGGTCACCGTCCTCCCTCCTGATTGATATCATCTGGCCACTATGAGTTCCACTCTGGTCCTCAAACATAAAGGTAAAGCAACCTTACCTGCTCCAGGGCCCTGACTTGAGTGCCTCTCCCCAAGATCTCAACTCGGCTGGCTTACTCTAAAGCTGGAGGTTTCAGTACAAACGCTCTCTCCCCAGAACCCCTCCCTGAAACTGCAGATTCTCCCTCCCACCCCATCTAAAGTGGCCTTCCTGAGTTTCTGTCATGTTACCTTGAACATTTCCTTCACAGCACTGTAATTACCTGATTTATTGTTTTTATTGTTTGCTCTCTGATTTCCCCACAACATGACTGTAGGGACCTTGTTAGTGTTGCCTATATCAGCACCTATCATGACACATAGTAGATGCTCAATAAATGTTTGGTGAGTGAATAAATGAATGAAAAAATTAGTTCAAAATTCACATATCATTGGATAACTTGCTTTTTTCGCCATGTAAAATGAATTATGGAAAAAGTCCTATGTCAGCACATATAGAGCACCCTACTTTCTAGTTGCTGAATTACAGTCCAGAATACAGATTCATATCATTAAATTAAGTGTATTTCTATTAATGGTTGTACAGCTTCTTTTAAATTTTTCATTATTAGACACACTCCTGAAATATATAGCTTGGTGCTTGTATTTGAATATACTTGCACTTTTTTGCAGAAAAGCTTTCTATGTGTGAAATGGCAATATTAAAGGATTTTAAATGTGCAGAGATACTTTTAAATGGCCCTCAACAAACGCTGTCCAAAACTATGAAGAGTCTGAGATTTTACCTTGTTAATAAGTCAGCCTTACACAGTTGCATGGATGTTGGCAGGACATATGAGACTCCTGTGTCAGGGACGAAGGACTTTGTTGCTCAAATTCCTTGTTGCACATACAGGCAGTAGGAGTTTCATGTTCGTGTTTGCTATGGTCTGAATGTTTGTGTCTCCCCAAAATTCATTTGTTTAAATCCTAATCTCCCAGGTGATGACGTTAAGAGGTGGGACCTTGGGGAGGTGATCAGGTCATGGTGTGGAGCCCTCATGAATGGGATTAGTGCCCTTATAAAAGAGACATCAGAGAGCTGCTTCACTCCTTCCACCATGTGAGGACACAGCAAGAAGGCACCATCTATGAACCAGAGAAAGGACCCACATTAGGCAGTGAATCTGCTGGTGCCTTGATTTTGGAGATCCCAGCCTGAAGAATTGTGAGGAGTAAATTTCTGTTGTTTGGAAGCTACTCAGTCTATGGTGTTTTGTTATAGCCGCCTGAATGGACTAAGACAATGTTAGTTCCCCTTGCTCCCTAAAGCCAAGCGGCAATGCAGAGTGGCCTGAGTGAATATTGCACATGCAATGGTTTGCATCACAGCCAAAGAACTTTGGCCCTAGAAACCACAGTCTTTAAAGAGTCCATAAGCAAACCTGCTCAACCTTTGAGCCAGAGGAAGACATTATCTTTATTATCCTGGGCAGTAAATAAATGTGTCCCCTGCCCTAAAGATGGGCACTATATCTTCCAAGGCAGTTTGCTCTACAAATATCCTTGAAAAGATAGTCTGAAACAGAAGCTGTCAGCACTTCTGTTCATAAAACTTGCAGAAATGCAAGAGGTCCATGGAAAACTCTCCATGGATGCAATGCTGCATCCATTTACACTCCTACTAACAGCAGAATCCAGCATTGTGAGTAAGAATGATTCAAACTAGGAGTCAGAGGATTGACCAGCACTTCTGACTGTCTATACAGGCAAATCAAGGTTGCCAATCAATTTGGATACTATCCTATCCCAGCAGATGGAGTATGAAAAAATTGCATTCAAGGTTTTTGTAGGACATGGCCAGGCACAGTGGCTGACATCTGTAATCCTAGCACTCTGGGAGTCCAAGGTGGGAGGATTGCTTGAGCTTGGGAGTTCAAGACCAGCCAGAGCAAGAGCGAGACCCATCTATACTAAAAATATAAAAAATTATCTGGGTGTGGTGACACGTGCCTGTAATCCCAGCTTCTTGGGAGGTTGAGGCAAGAGGATCACTTGAGCCCAAGAGTTTGAGGAACAGTGAGCTACGATGACGCCACTGCACTCTACCCAGAGCAACAGAGTGAGACTCTGTCTCGGGAAAATAAAAAAAGAGTTTTGTGGGACAGGCCTAAAAATGTCATACCTCATATCTACCCATGTTATAGTGCTCAGAATTCAATCACAGGGCCTAACTGCGAAGGAGGCTGGCAAATGCCTTCTATCCAGGTGTCCAGGAGGAACAGGAAACAGAATTTTCTGACCACATGACTACCTTAGCCTCAGAGAGTCTATGTGGTCAGAGCCCATATAACTCCCCCACTAGACCTTCCCCACCAGGCTCTGCATATCAAGGCAAATCCCTCTTCTCATTTTCTCCACCAGAAACTGCTCTTCACAGGCCCATTAGCGAGGGTTGAGGATATGTGTACCACCAAGAGAGAAGTGACAAGGACAGAATAAAGACATTCCTGGGTGTAAGGAACGCATAGTTGCTCCACTCAAAACTATGAATACTTCTAGTGGGATAATCTCAAGGGTTTCCTGAACTTGAAAATAGTGATTTAAAATTACCTTTAATACTAAAGAGAAATAGGAGACACTGCAGGCCAGGGTCATTCTCAACCAGAACCTTCACTTTACACCTTTCCTGCTAAGGACTTATGAAGTAAGCAGAAGTGGGACTGCACAGCTCAGTTTTGAACTTCCTTTTATTAACAGTTGCTCATCTACAGAGATATTTTTAATTGCCTGGTTACCTCTGTGTCTTCCTTCTAAATATTAATAAAAAAGTTTCTCTCCACTTGCTTATTTAACTATTAGGAATCTTTTTTTTTAATTGGCAGATTCTAAATTTCTTCCATCTTCCCTAGGAGAGCATGGTAATTTCTCAATTATGGTTAACATTCAAATTATTTTCAAAGTGTGTCTGTAAACATATTGTCTTAATCAGCTCAGGCTTCTATAACACAGTACTATGGATGGAGTAGATTAAACAACAGACATTTATTTCTCACAGTTGAGGAAGCTGTAATGTCCAGCAGGGCCAGGTTCTGGTGAGGGCTGGCTTCTTGCTGAATCCTCACGTGGCAGAGAGCGAAGTTCTGGTGTCTCTTCCTCTCCTTACAAGGGCACTTATCCCATCCTGGGGCCCCACCCTCATGGCCTCATCCAAACCTGCCTCCCAAGGCTCACCTCCTAACACCATCGCATTGGGAGTTAGGGCTTCAACATATGAATTTTGGAGGGGACAAAAAAAATGCAGTCCATAGAAACATATTAATGCTTATATGTAACAGGCAGGTAGTGTGAATACAGCATATGAATTGATTTGGAAACAACTGTCCTGTCTCACGTTGCCCCTGTAGGCTGTGTCAGCTGGTCCCTCGGGGCTTCCTGTGTGCAGGCACCTGGGGGTGAGCAAGCAGTGTTGACCTGTGATGGCCAAGTGTGGAACTATGGGGGAGTTGCATTCTCTCGCATTACGCCCATGCCCTTCCCCTCAGGACAGAGGAATGTCCCATACAGGTCATTACGGGTAAGAACTCAAGTCAAGTAATTCAGGGTAACTGATCTGAACTCAGTCCACAGGAACTCTGAGGATCCCCTGTGTGACTCTGGATTACTTTCTTAACCTCTCTTGGTGTCTTTCTTCCTCTTCTATCAGGAAAAAAAAAAAAAATGGTTGGTTTGAATAAGCCCTCTGGGCCCCTTCAAATGAAAATCCAGTGATGCAATAAATATGATTCATGTTTTTATTGTTAATGAATATTTTTATAGAAGCAAAATCACCCATCAGGGCACTAGAAAGAGGGAAGATAGGTCTTAAAACCTATCAATTAATCCAGATAATCTTTCTTCAATTTATTGTCGTTCCATAGACCCCTTTCGAAAGGATTTCATTTCACTAGTCCTATATCCTCAGCTGTCACCTCCCTCTGCCAGCCAGATACCATCCTACAAGCAAGAAAAGAGTAAACAGACCCACCCAAAGTGGCCTACAGAGCTAGAGTGGGGCAAACTCGGGTCCAGACACCTGCTCAGCTACCACAAACCAAATTTTTAACCTCTTTAACAGACTTTTTCCTCATTTATTATATATTAAAGGTTCATAGACTCTAGTGGGGGTGTCAGCATCAATGAAATCATCAGGCTAATAATTTTGGAATTACAGCTGTGATAAATGCTGAGAACCCTTTGAACATTGAGCCCTGACTTAGATTGGAAGGTCAAGAAAGCTTCGAAATCAATTTCTAAAGATGATGAGATAGGAAGGGTGAAGAAGACAGCATGGCAGGCTACAGGAACATACGTTTGAAGGCCCAAGAAAGCGTGGAATGCTCCAGGGTAGCAAGAGAAAGTGCAGAGGGCAAGAGGAAGGCAGGCAGATGATAAAGTTACGAGAGTTGGGTATGATTTAATCAGGCAGGGAGACTGTACAATTATCATCCCAACCAGGACACACCTGAGCATAAATGGGGGCAATTCTAATAACTATGCCAGGGTAACAGGCATAAGTCAGGACTGTCAATTGCAAAAAAGAGAACTGAAGAGAGGGGAGCCTATTAGAAAATTATTGCAGAAACCAGATGAGATACAAAACACTGTAAGAGACAGATGTATTCCAACTAAGAAATCTTGGGAATAAAAGATAAGGTATAGGTTTTGCAGAATGCAAGGTTTAGGTGGTACAGGAGGAGTAGGTAAAAGTAACCTTCTCTTTCCTCTTTGGCAGGAAACCTGCCTTGCCTTCTAGCAGGGAATAGATGAGTCACCTCTATGGTCCAGCCTAATTAACACATGAGCTCTTTCATTAAAGAGGTAAAGCAGATATTAAGTGTCAACACTGGCATGCCAGTGGACACTTCAAATCATTGTTTCTATATGTGTTGATTTTACTCTGTGAAATATTTGTCCAAGAAATGTAATTAACAGGACCCCCTGCAGGTTTCAGATGCTTGTAATACCCCTCTGATTTTCAAGAAATTACAGTTTCCTTTAGTGTGGGAATCAACAGTCATTCACACCCAGAGTTGATGCTAATTTCAGAGGCAAAGACAGCTTCAAGGTTAATGTATCCAATCTGTTTTGCTCGTATGTTTCTATCTAAATCTTTGCTACAACTTAAGAGTTGAAAAGGAAAAGGAAAGAAGGCAGAGAGAAAAGAAAGGAGGGAAAGTGGGAGAGAAGGGAAGGGAAGGAGGGAGGGAACCAATTCATTCATGTACACTGATATGTTTGCCCTCATGTTTCTGTAAGAAAACATAAACCAGGAACCAAATCAAAGTGAACTCAAAGTGAGCCCTTTACGTTTGCCTTCTAGAAGGAAATCAGAAGGCTCCCATGGGATTGAGTTGCATAAAGCTGGATTGGCATCTTCTCTAGAGTCAGAATCCAATTTGTAGACGGGAAATTTTAAATAGGCTTGAGAAAAATAAATGAGCGTGTTAGTAAAACTAGCTACTGTTGTAAGTAGGAATAGAAAAGGCACAAGAAGTGTATTTCAGAACAATTTTTGTGATGAAATATTGAGCTTCTGTTAAGATGACAGTCTCTCTCTCTCTCTCTCTCTTTCCACCCCCCGCTCAGACAGGGCCAGCCCTCACCCAAGATGAGATAGGAAATGTCCACTTTGACCCATTCATCTGCACTCCCAGGGCTGTCGGGCCATCCTTGGCAGGGCCTGGTCAAGTCCGAGGCCACTGGGGCAAACATGGATTCCAGTATGATCCCTTCCCTGCATCCACGGGTGAGCACTTCTTTAGTAGCCTAATAAGAGTGACTCAGAGAGAAACATACAGAGAAAATATTTCCTACCAAGGCATGAGGAACTATAAAATGTGCTACTCTACCCCATCCAGTGTTTATCAGGAGGATTTATATTTTTAAAATGAGGGGAGGAAACAAAGCGAAAGGGTACATCTCAAATTTCAAATGCGGATATCAGACACTGTGGAAATGAATGGAAATTACACATACACATGTATATTTATATACATATAATATATAATGAATAGAGAGTACAGATTCCATCAGCTAATGTGATACAGAAAATACTAATTCAGTGTTCACTGTTCTGGGACTCCCTGTACCAGCGGCCAGGTAGACAGAAGTGGTTAAAACAGAAGCGCTGTTTACTCTAAGGGAGCTAATGCTTTCTTGAAAGTAACATCTATTATATAAGCAGATAAACTGGTACTTTTTATGAATGAAAAGCACAGGGATGTAAAGAAGAAAATAAGGATGGTGCAGGGAACTCACGGTAGCCCGAGTGGTGAGGAGTGGCTTCTCTGAGGACACAGTGAGGTGAGTGCTCCGGTGAGAAGGAGTCACTGTGCCAGCTGCAAGGAGGGCCATCCCACTGATAACGTTTTGGCATGTTTCCTCCCCATCGTTTGTCCTTGTGTGTGTGTGTGTGTGTGTGTGTGTGTTTGTGTGTGTGTGTGTGTGTGTTACAGTTTAGAGCTTCTTTTTATATGTTGCTTTTCTCCTTCCATTCAGCATTGTGTCAAGAGCAGCTTTTTACATTGTAATTTACATAAATATTTTTAGTGGTGGTTTGGTATTTTCTCATATAGCTCTCCTTAATTTACCAAACTATTTGGGGCATTTATGTTGTTTACATTTTTTCATTATTATGAATAACACTTTTTTTATTTAGACATTATGAAATATCTTAGTACATACGTATTTGCATTTCAGATTATTTCCTAGGACAGAATCTTGGATTTGGAATTACTGGATAACGAATATGAACATTAAGTGTCTGGTACATACTGCTATTACTATACATATATATATACACAAGTGATTAATCTCATGATACACTTACCAGAATTGTTATGATTTTTAAATTATTTTAGTAAAAGAGTAAGCATGGAAGCTTGCATTTTGATTTGCGTTGGTTTGATGTCTTTCAGTACTGGCCAACCCTTGATTCCAGCTGAAATGCCTGGGCAGCAGATACCCCCCAGGGGGCTGGCCTAAAGACTACTGCCCGGCAGCTACACGCAGTGGCCCACGCTCACCCTGTGGGCCAGATCCCTAGAATTCCAGCCCTCCTAAGCCTATTCCACTGCTGGCTCCCAGAGCCAGACTCCTCCAGGGTGCAATTCAGAGTCGCTCATATCTCTCCCGCCACACCTGGGGGAACTTCAGAAAGGCTGATCTCCACTTCCCTTTGAGAGACTCTGATGGGTTCCAGAGAGAGCAGAGACCGGAGGCACCCTGGGTGGTCACTAGAGGGAACTGGGCTCTCACACGTTCATACGCCCCAACTCTCTCCCCCCAGGGGAGGCACTTCCACATTTGGTCCTTGCCTGGAAGTGCAGTTAGTCACTGCCTACATGAAGCCCATATAGGACTCGCTGTTGGCACCCTTCCAGAAGAGTAGGTATTAGCCCCCCACCCCCAGACCTACACAATCACAATATGGATTTGGAATTCTAAAATTCAAAACTCTGCCCCATGGAGGCTGGTGTGTACACCCACTTAAGAGCCATCGACTTCAGAGTGCCCAGGTTCCTCCTGAAACGCTCAGGGATTTCCACTCTAGGGAGGGGGCTGTGCACCCGTCCGTGAGCGTCAGTCTCGGTCCTTCTTGGCAACTCCTGACACCGCAGTAAACAGACCTGGCAGACCCAGCCGCCGTCACCCCAGGCAAGCCCAAGCTGGCGCAGATACTCAGCTCAGGAGCTCAGGACCTCCCGCTTCCCATAGACAAACAAGGGAAGGCAGGGGCAGTCAGTGGAGTCCGAAAGTCTTTTATCCCAATTATCTGAATAATTAATACACAGTCAAACTAGGATATGATTTTATTGTCTTGAGTTAAAAATATATATTATCAAAGTCAATCTGGCTCTGGTGTAAAAGAACACAACCAAAACAACATAGCTCCAAAAATCATGATCAGAGATGCTAAAATGACTTTTATGTTCTCCTGTCAGTAGCTTTTTCTTTAAATCAATATCTCCTTCAAAAAAGAAGAAAGTTCATAAGCTAGCACGTAACATATTCTCTTTTATAAAGCAGGAAGGGTATTTGTGATTGTGCAAAGTTCACGAAAACATTTAGGTGTTATCTTTGATCAGTGCCGAGTACTGGCAGAGAATTTCATCTTGCCCCTGGGGTATCTTGGTTGCCTTATTAACATGCCAAGGAACCATTATTAAATCTTGCTGAAAAACACATCAAATGTTGGAGGTCACTACTCAAGACACCAAGTACTGTAAATGGAAGATCAATAGTCGAGTCCCAAACAAAAAGGAGGCTGGTATTAACAATAGCATATAAGATGTTTAAAAGCTATTTTGCTTCCAGCTTTCCAGTTAATACCTGTTACTAAATTGGACACATCCCTTTGCTTTATTTTGAGCAGTGTTGTTGCTCAAAGGGAGAACCTCACTGTGGTTGGCCAGTAACACAAAGCCTCCGCCCTCTCACAAGGGCTCCAGCTGCCAAAGACCTCTTGTGGTTGGGCATTCAGGACAAAGTCCAGGGCACTTCTTAGCCCTCTTGTCTGGCCCCACCTTTCACTGCCATCCTTATTTCCACCTGGCCTACAAAACACTTGGTATCTCCCTTATGAAACAATCTGAATTTTATTTAGGAACTTGTGTATTTCCTTCCTTTCCACCTCTTTCTACAAAAGATTTGAAGCAGGCCAGGGTATATACTATTAATAAATCCCTGGGGTCTTCCCTAGCCACCGAGCTATAAGCTTTCCTCCTTTTTATTGAAATTGTTATCACTTACCACATGTGTCCTGATTTGCCCTGCATCATACACTGTGTTGCATCTTTAAAGAGCCTCTCAGAAATCTAAGCCTTAAATCTCCCATGTTAATTATAAATTCCTCAGGATTGCATTCCTTAGGACTGTACTTGTACAGTATTTCTTCATCAAATTCTGTGTACAGAATAGGTGTTAATGTATAAAAAAAAACAGCAAATGTAATAATGAAATATCGATTACCATTTTATTGTGCATCTATTAAGTGCCAGACACCTTTCTAAGCCCTTTGCATGTGCCATTTCATTTAGTAATTACAATGCTTGACTTGACAGGGTTGTTACTGGAAGCCTTTAATTACAACTATTTGCACTCCTGGGCCTGCTGAAATTGCTAAAATAACACTGCCACTCTAACACTGGTCAAGCCAGAATTTAAATAATATCCATTTTGTAATATTGTTTGTGGCACTGTATTTCTAAGTGACCTCTGTAGCTCTGTAGACAGTTTTCCTGAATGGTGTTTAGTTGTTGTTGTTGTTCAAGGAACTGGAGTCAGTGGCTAGGATGAATTCAGATGTCTCCCTCCCATGTCAACATATTCAGTCTGGAATGTTGAACAGCATCTCCAAGGTCAAGAAGCGGTGTGGATGTCTTTATTATCAGGGTTAACTCAGTTACAGGGAGAGCCCATTTAATATTTTCCCCCATTCTCCATGTGAGGAGCATGTGCATAAATAGATTTTACACAGTACACACTCTCAGCTTGGTGAGGTGCTATGCTATGAGAGCTTTCTGGAACCAAAGCAGACTGAGAAAGTACAGATGCACACAGCCCCAACTTTTCTCCACTGAACCAAAACATCTCTGAGCCCTGCAAAAAGGGAAAATATGACAACAGCCAAGTCTGCCTGTGCGGCCGGGGTTGCAGAGCAAGAGGGGAGAAACCGAAACAGCAAAGAAGGCAGACTCTCCAGTTCCAAGTTAATATCTGGGCTCAACCTATAAATCCTTTTGGCTCTGTCATGCTCTTTGTTTGTGTGCTGGAAAAAAATACAAGTCTTCACCACATGTTGAATTCAGCCAAGTTTTCTCTCCTCCTTCTAATAGAATCCCACTTCATTCATTCTTTTATTTATTTATTCACTTGTTTAATATCTGAACACCTACTATGCAAAAGGCTTAACGTTAGGCTGTAAGGTGTGATTTCACTTATCCTAAAACAAAAACATGAAAGAAAGTGAAATCTAATGAGAGACATACACAAAGACGGGAGAAGGAGAAAGAAACAAGTCAGTCTCATAAAGACAAAGGCGGCTTCCAAGGGGAGGTCATGCCTAGGCTGGTTCTTGAAGGACAGTAAGAGTTTGCCAGGTAAAGTTTGGGAGGAGGGCTTGCTGGAGAGAAATGTCATGTCCAGATGCTGCAGGTATGTTGGTCACCAGTGGACTAGTGGAACACTCGTATCCAAGCATTTCCATCATTTCTGCTCATACAACAGGGTGCTTTCTCTGGCTTTATTTGGAAAAGTAGTATTAAAAGTGTTATAGGTCAAACATTCATATTTTTGCTGTATTTAACTTTTCATTAATAATAAATTCAGGTGAAGTAGCATTGTTATTAATATTGATCAACGTTCCAATTGAAAGCACAGATGTCAGGGATTTTTTTTAAATGGGTTCAGTTATATTTGATAGTGCTGTTGATGAGAGGAAACCTAATGAAAACCAACAGATGGTCTATTTAATATCGCTCTTGGCTCTAAAACATGTGCCAAATGTGATACACACAAGGACTTGACAGGGCTGTTACTGGAAGCCTTTAATTACAACTATTTGCACTCCTGGGCCTGCTGAAATTACTAAAATAACACTGCCACTCTAACACTGGTCAAGCCAGAATTTAAATAATATCCATTTTGTAATATTGTTTGTGGCACTGTATTTCTAAGTGACCTCTGTAGCTCTGTAGACAGTTTTCCTGAATGGTGTTTTGTTGTTGTTGTTGTTGTTGTTGCTGTTCAAGGAACTGGAGTCAGTGGCTAGGATGAATTCAGATGTCTCCCTCCCATGTCAACATATTCAGTCTGGAATATTGAACAGCATCTCCAAGGTCAAGAAGCGGTGTGGATGTCTTTATTATCAGGGTTAACTCAGTTACAGAGAGAGCCCAACAGAGGTAAACTGCCAAAGCAATGAGTAAGTAATTAATAATGACAATATCAGTGGCCCCTGTTATGAACCTTGCTAGTCACTTGGCCTATATTACCACTGCCTCTCACAACCAGAAACAGAGATGAATGCTGTTCTCCACCCTGGGCAACGGTCAAGCGAGACCCTGTCTCTTTTAAAAAAAAAAAAAAA
>CM052439.1:85419419-85453292 GCA_028533085.1 Varecia variegata | reverse complement strand
TTAGAACACAAGACACTAATAGGTATTCAATATATTAAATGCAGGTAATAAAATTTGAGTTCTTAAGTCTCTGCCCTATAGTAGGTTTTTAATAATTATTTATTGAAGGAATGTTAATTATTTAAGCTAATTAAATGACAAAATGTCTTTGTTCATGCTCTCTGTTGTGATTCATCTGAAAGATGGTTTTATTTAACTTCCCAGAGAAGAAAGACTAAAAGTTTGTATCATGACCTCTGACAATGCCTCCAACTCTTAAAAAAATGAAACAAATCTGTGATTTTATGTTTCTAGATCAAAATGGGCTTGATGAGGCCCCCTCCAGGCACATCATAATAAATCTTTGCCCATTCCTATTGCAGCACTTCATACTGTTTCGTAATAATTTATAGAGTTGTCACCTCCACCAGACTGCGAACTCCTGGAGGATGAGAGCAGTGCTGTACTCATTTCAGAAGACCCCAGCAGTCAGTACTGCCTACCATACACAGCAGAAACTCAGAAAATGATAAATGGGTACATGTGGGGCTTTTTGTTCTTAAATGAAGGGTTTGCTTAGTATGCAAATTACCATTAATGTCTTTTTTCTTATGGCATATTAGCATGCCAAATTGGACTGTTATTGGGAGTATACAGTTTCAAAACTAATTTATTGGCTGCCTCCTAAGGGCCAGGCACTGAGAAGGGACAAAAGATGCAAAAATGAGAGCATTTATCCATGTGATAATAGCACTTACAGAGGACTAATGGTCTCTGTTGCCTATTTGCACATTAAGCAAAACATAGCATAGGAAACAAGTCTCTTATAACTAGAATCTAGTTGTGTGATTTTTAAAATTAACATAATAGTCACAAAAATTTGATTTTAAAAAATCCCATTTCTACTTAAACAATGATGGACCAGACACATTGCCAGGCAATGCTCTCAGGCTTAGACTTTCTGAGGACTTTTTTCAGTATCTGTCTTTATTCTGCAAGCCAATAGTCTGCCAGGAATTGTTGTACATCACATTCTGTCATACTCAATTATGCCATATCAGTTTCCAAAATATAAGTTGTAACATTTCAATTTCATCATAAGATGAGCCAGAGGAAATAAAGCTCTTAGAGTTAGCACATAGGAAAGAATTTGATGTCTCCTCTATTTTCTAGGATTTGAAAATAGCGTAATGGATTTATATAATGAACCAGGGTTTCCCAAGACAACTTTCATATTACTGAATTACATAAGGAAATGGCTAATTGCTATAGGTGATAAGCTCCGCTCTTTGGAAAGGAGAAGAGGTAGCACCAATTTAGTGAACTCAGGGAAGCAGAGGATGCATTGGGGCACTTGGCCAAAATGAAGCAGGGAAACAAATGTTAGAACTGGAAACTCTAGAGAAGGAAGAAGAGAGCTATTATATTTTCTAGAATCAAAGACATAGCAAAATGCAAAATAACCCAGTAAGATCTAGCATACCATTGCTATAGCCCTTGTTTCTTCTATCCGAGATCCATTGTTTTCATCTGGATGGTTTTAATAACCTCTTAGCTCAATTCCCTGCCAGCAGTCTCAGCTTCCTCCTGTATAGACTCCAAAGACCCACCAGAGTGGAAGGAACATGCTGTTTTCATGCTCAAATTCCTTCAACGACTCCATCAGAGAACAAAGTCCAAAGTCACCCTGGTATTTAGCTCTCTTTACACATTCCTCCTTTGGAAGCCCTTTAAAAATAACAGCATCAATAATAATAACAACAACAATGATATTCTGTGCATACTGTACGGACATTTTATGTGGCCATTTCTCCTATTTCACTGTGTTTGCAGCCCTTGCAGCACAGATGTGTTTTTTTTTTCTATCAACTCCATAAACAATATCACACAAAAATCTAGCAGTGACTGGATTAATTAGGGGCCACCAAGTTCCAAGACAATTTAAGTGAGAACCCTAATGCCGCCATGAAATCCAAGGCACTTGCTCACATTTAACAAGCTGTGCAGTGGAGGAAAAGCAATGAATTTGGCACCGCAAGGAATGGAACACTTTTTTCACCCAAGTGGTCACTAGATGCAGTAAAACCAGAAAACTCTCTTCAGTGTTTTTATTTTTTGAGACAAAGTAATGGGAGATTTGTTGTATTTCTGGCTAATGTTAGTTTTCTGACCCAAAATGACCAAATCACTTTTCAAGGCTAGTAAAATTGTTTGGTGGAATTTCATTTTGCTGGGAAATGAAATTAATGTGCAGTCCAAAAATAAAATTGACTTTCTGTAGGAGATTGGTAGGCTCTAAAAGGATATTTTAAAAAGGATTAAATGACAGCAACCCCAAGACATTGCTTGAATGCAATAATATCATTATTTTGATCATTTTTTTAAAAAATGATTTTCTACATAAATTTGGATCAAATGTCAGCAATTACATTTTTTATTATTTTTTATATTTACTTGTACATCCCAAATGGAAAGAGATTGTGTTCATTCTTTCACTGATCCCATGAGCTAACTCCAAACATTCAAACACGCATACCCATCTCCTATAAAGATCAGCTACAAACACCAGATTGTGCTCATAGTAATTTATCAGAAAATTCTTTCTTGTTTGTAAACCTATTTGAACTAAGATTATGTTTCCACTACTCCAAAATCTGGAATTAGCAACTTCCATCTTGATCCTGTGACCCCCCCAGATCCGGGGTTGACCTCTCACCTCCTGATGGTCAGCGATTCTGCAGGGATAGCAGCTCTGTGGCAACCTCCACTGACTTGTCACTTCTGCTGCAGGAAGTGTTCCTGCCAGCACCACCATTGAGCCCCGTGTTGCTATAATAACGTAACGGACGAGAGGCTCTGTCCTCTGCACATTTGCCTCAGCTGATCACTCCCTTCTCTTTGATAGCCTGTGCTTATTTGACTTTCAGGTGTCACTCTCTCTGGGTTTCCCTTCGACCACACTGGCCATCACTTCTGCATCACTTTGCTGGTTCTACCTCATGTCCTTGACTCAGTCCTGGACATCTCTTCTCTAAGTAAACCCACCTGCTTCATGATCTCAGCCATCTCATAGCATTAAAATTGACCTCTAGGCTTATGTCTCCTAAACAATGACTCTCCTCCCTGGGCCTCTCCCCTGAACTCCCACCTCCAGTTGTCTGCCTAACATCCCCACATGGACATCTCATTAGCATCTCAGACTTAACATGTCCCAAACAGTCTTCCCAATCTTCTGCATCCCAGTGTTGGTAACGCCATCATTCCTGTTCTCGGAATGATGAGACTCCTCTCTTACTCTCACGCCCCCCATCAAATCTATCAGCATGCTCGTGCTGCCGTCAAAGCACATCCACAGTCAAAGACTTGTCACTGCTTCCACTGCTACCAGCCCCGATGTGGGTTATGGAAGGGCCTTCCAAGTTGCCTTCCTGCTTCTGCCTTTGTGAGCTGTATTTCTCCTGCCATCCAATCTGTTAGTCTGTTCTTGATAGCGCGATCAGACTATTCTTGTTAAAATGTTATATCATCTCACTTCCCTTTTCACACCCCTTCTATGGCTTCCTATGTCATTTCAAAGCAAAGCCAAAACCATTATAATGGCCTGTGAGGCCCTATACCATCTGTATCACACCCCTTCCCTGACTTACATAATTCCCACTTCAAACCCTCTACTGGTGCACACTGGCTGCTTCCTGTTCTCCAAGCCTGTGCATCCTACTTCTTCCTTGGAGCCTGCTATAGTCTGAATGTTTGTGTCCCCCCAAAATCTAATCCCCAGTGTGACAATATTAAAAGGTGGGTAGGTCATAAGGGCAGAGCTCTCATAAATGGGATTAGTGTCCTTATAAAAGAAGTCCTAGAGACTGCCTAGCCCATTCCACCACATGAGGACCCCCTGAAAGGTGCCATCTATGAACCAAAAAACAAGCCCTCGTCAGACACTAAATCCGCCAGTGTCTCGATCTTGGACTTCCAGCCTTCGGAACTGTGAAACATAGATTTCTGCTGTTTAAACCACTCAGTCTATGGCATTTTTGTTATCACAGCCTCGATGGACTAGGACAGAGCCTTTGCACTTGCTGCTTCCTCTCCTAAACCACTCCTCCCTGCTCATTTCCATCCCGCCACATTGCCCCCTCGGTCACCTCCTCTGCATCGGCCTCAAACATCACCTTCTCAGTGAGCTCTTCCTGTGCCACCCTTTAACATGGGAACCCCTCCAGCACCTCCTCTTCTCCTGTCATGCTTACTTCTCTCCATGCACATCACTCACAGGATACATTCTAGCTCTTCTCTTTATTCTCTGCCTCCCTCTTCCAGATTGCAATTCCCATGAAACACAGGTTTTTGTCTGTGTTCTCATTGTTGAATCCCCCCAGTCTAGACTAGTGTCTGGTACAAGGAGGTGTTCAATAAATATTTTCAACTGGACAAAACAGAACCAGCTTACCTGTGGCCTCAGATATACAGCTTGCCGTCCCCTAATCTCCCTGGAGCAATTCAATCCAAATCAACCCTTACAAGCACCAACTGTGTTTGAGGTGAGTAAGACAAAATTCCTAGTCCTAAAGAAAATGGCAGTTTAGCAAGAAGACAACTGGTACTACTACTAAGGATAGCATCTGCCATTTATTAGTTTTCTAAAATGTGCTAGGAACTGAACTAGGTTATTTACATATATTTTCTTTGCATCTAATAACTCAAAGGAGAGTCAATGATGGGAAAGGAGGCCTCAGAACTGGGCAGTATGAAAGCCTACCTATGTTTAGCAGAATGTGAAAAGAATGAAAGGGTCTATTGACTAAAACATACAAATTAAAAGATGGATTTAGACTTCTGGTAACAGCAATGGAAATTAGTGCGGAAAGCTGTGCGTGAAGACACAGGCAGCACTGCAAGGTACATCCGTGTCCCGGCGCCAGGGCAGTACCACCTGTGTGCTCCATTACCTGCCACTGGCTGTGTGAATTCGGGCACGTCTCTTAACTTCTTTGGGCCTCTGTTTCCTCATTTGGGAAAGGGGGAAATGGTAGTACTCACTACCTGTTTGGGTAGGGGGAGGCATAATTAAATGAGTTAATATGTAAAAAGTGCATATATATTATTGCCTGACACCTATTGAGGTCCGAATCGTGATGAAGTATGAGTCTTTATAAGAAGCTGGTCTTCAATGGAAATGTGATGCATAAGTTTTGCATGTTTTCTACCGTATTTTAGAAAGTGCTTTGTCCATTCATTCACTGGACACATGGGAGGCGCTGGCTCAGAGCAGTTCTTACCCGCAAGGGGCTGGCAGTGTGGAGGGGAGACAGCTCCACAACAGGTGACTGCAAGGTAGCAGGGGGTGCAGCCAGTGCAGGGGGCAGGAGTCCGGAAGATGGTGCCAGGGGTGGGTCTTGAAGAAAGTGTGAGCACTGGGGGAAGTGGAGGGAAGGTGGTAAAGGCTTCCCAGGCAGACGCAGCAGGAGCAGCATGAATGTGAACAAAGACAGCACCGCAGGGAAGACCACAGTCTGATGCAGCTTAAAGAAATGCGTGCAATAAAATAGCACAGTATGAATTGCAACGTTAACGTGTTAATGTCAAACCTAGTGGGCACAGAATTAAACCCAGGAACTTGTGGCTGGAGGAAAAATGACAGTAAAGATCTATGGGCCAGAAGGTCCTCCAGGACAACCAAAGTAAGAATGGCCATTGTACCACATGGTGGCTGTAGTTCATAACAATGAAAAATAAAATAATAAAATGAAATAAAAAAGATAACAGAATCATTTAGTGGTTTTTCAATGCCCATGAAGATAAACCATGACAGTTCCTAAGAGGAAGCAAAATTTTATCTAGCACTCAGCTCTGAAAGAAATTTCTTATAGAACTTCCTAAACGGAACCCGAGCAAGGTTGTAGGTGGCAATGTTAACCACAGCGCAATATGAAATGCAAGTGTGAGCATCAGAAAGCAGTTTATTCTGATGCCTCGGTGAAAGTTTAGAGCATAACACCAAAGCATAACTAAGTGAAAGCCATTTTACTGAGAGAAAAAAAAAAAAAAAAAAAAAAACTGTTTTTTGCACTGTTTCTTTCTCAACTCCTGAGACTTGCAGCCCAAAGTTCACTTAGGAAGACATGGTTCTCCTGAGTGCAGGGTGAGAGAGCTTCCCCAGCCCTCCCTTTCCCACCAGACCCTTTCAATTCCTGCCCCTTCCCTTAAGCCCTGGGACCGGTTCCTTAGCAGTTTGTCAGTTTCATTACCTTCCTTCTTAACCAACGGGCCTTCACATCAATGTTTCCTAAACATATTTGCAACTGGAGACAATTTTTCTATTTGTTTTTGTTTAGCTTTTAGGTTGGGGAAAGACCAAGACCTATTTTCAGTTGCAGGAGAGAGCGGGACTATTGTGGGATTATGGGCTGGCTCAGGAACTGGACCACAGCCAAGGGCGAGGCAGTAAGCACTCCTGCCCTGTGCTGCCCTCTCCTCTCCTCTCCATCTCTCTCCTCTTTTTAAACCTCGGCTGCTCTCTGCATAGCTGCTCTTCCCCATCTTTCCCCATTTCCTCACCCTGTATTCAATCCTCACCCCGTATTCAATACCTTGTCTACATCCTCAGCTTACATGTTGGAGTTTGCTGGCCAGAGTCCAGAGGGACTTCCTGACACCTTGCCCTCTTGGGCACAGCAGTATCTCAGTATTTCTCAATTCAGAGCACCAGGAAAATCTGACAACCCAGTTTACCTACATGAGCTGGTGTCAGTGTCGTGGGTCATATATCTTTGGTATGTGGCTTCTGCCCCCTTTGGTGCAACCAGGACCAGCGGGGTGAGAAGTGGAGAAACGTGCTGCCTTGCCTGGGGCTCTATCAGCAAGGTGCTAGTCTTGACATAAACGTTGGAGGAGAGACGCTGGTCCACATCATAAAGCCTCTCCCAGAATAGGGGGCCGGAGCGAGAACGTGTGACATTATGGAAGACAAGGGAGGGTGCACAATCTGAGGACAGAAGGATCTTTCAGATTTCAGAGCCTTTCCAATCCCACTGTGAATTAGGCTGCTGACAATTTCATCTATGCACAGAGCATATTCTTTAAGGGAAATAATTTAGCTTACACTATCAGTACTCATTTATTAATCCTTTTGGTAATAAACTATTTTTTAATTAACCCTGTCATGTGTTGGAACTATTGTACTGATGTGGGGAAATAGACCATATTTGAATAACTGGATCATTTCTAGTTGGCTCTCTGTTATCTCAATTGTACCTGCTATCAGTGGGTGGCTGTCACTGCAAATCTTTCTGTGCCCAACTTACTTTGGGAAAATGGAAAAAGAAATTGATGGCTTAGGAAACAGAGCTTACCAGCCCAAAACTATAGAGAAAAATCAATTTTCGTTTTGATCACAAAAGAGATCAAAGAACTCTACACCTCATCAGTTCAGTCCAACTTATGCACTGCTTCACTCTGTCTCCAAAAGTTGTTCTTCCAGAGTTTTAACCAAAAGGTATCCTATTAAACCCACTGCTGAATGGAGTGATAGTGTTTCTGTTCAAGTACAGACACCTAAGGCTGCCAAATAAACCCACTATTCTAGAGGATGGCAGTGAACTCCTTGCTTCACCACTGAATAAATACAATCTACTGCAAGGGTATTACTGATTCCAAAAAGCCACTTGAAACCCCCTGCAAGACTACACATCCTACTTTAGAACCTGCTAGTGGGGAAAAACTGGAACCAGAGGATCACTTAGTAATAACATAACCCCAATCTGAAATTGCATTCAAGGACTTTCATTTTGTTACAAAGTGATGTTTGATAGGGACATAAAATCTGAAAACTCAGAAGAGCTGATGAGGAGAAAGAACTAGAATTTTTAGCTTGAGCCAAACTACAGGTGAATCTACTTAGCGGCACCAGGCTTTTGTAAAGCGTTTGCCTCTCCACACACTCACTGCCAACCAGCCTCTTGTTTCTGCAACTTGTTCCTTCCCCATTTCTCTCTCATCAAAGACTTTTACTCTCCCCAGTTTCAGGTTAAGATGTTCCGTCAATCATCTGTATCATGGTCAGGTTAATTTTAATCAGTGAGCTGTCTTCATGGTGAGATTTTCATTCTAAGTTTCATACTGAGATGCACAAAGACAGATGTCATTAGCTTCCCAAGGAATTTCCAATATTAGCATTACACATGAGTGGAAAAAATATAATGGACACCTAAAAATTACATGATATAATACCATTTATTTCATATGCTGTGTGAGTCGCTCAGCAAGTGCTGTGTGAGTCACTCTATTCAAATCATCTCTTACATCCCAATACAACCCTACAAGTTCGATGTCCCTGCCTTCATCTGTGCAGAGAGGAAGCTGAGGCTTAGAGAGATTCAGGTAACTTTCCAGGCTTCAAAGGAGCCATCAGATAGTAGATGCAGGATTTGAACCTTGGCTTATCTGACTCTACAGCTCAAACTCTTCCACCATTTAATGATTACATTAGCCTTCTGACTTCTCTCCACTCGTCTTTGATCACTTAATTCATCCTCCACACTGCCATGTGAATATTATGCGTTTCACACCTGACCATTTGAGACTCCACTCCTTATAATCCACTAATGATTCCAAACAATTTGTATGCCTCTTTACATAGGATACAAGGCCATGCGTGAATTGGCTCTATTTTACTCTATTGCATCATTTTTCTTACTCTCAATTAGTTGTGGCCCCTAAGTACCAAGATTAGTAAATTAAAATAGAGGTCTACTGCTTGGTAGGATTTTGAGAGATGTTATAAGCCACACAGCCTCCCATATGCTGTAAGAGTAGAGTAATAATCCCAACCAAGCCTGTTTTCAGAGAGTAGACTTCATTAATATATTATATGCTTCAATATTAACATACCTTCACAAGAACCATCTTACTAAAACTCTTCCAATCCAACAGTGTGAACACCTGCCTTGGTAGCCATGGGAGGAAGCCATGCCCAGTGTCATAAGAGACTGCAGCCCTTTGTGCTGGGCCCCTTGTGCTCCTTCCTAATGGTATCATCTCATTTTTCAATATTCCAAATAGGAAATAAGTGTACTCCAAGAAGTTCCATAAAGTTCCATGCCCAACCTTAAAAATCCTAGACATAAATACTCCAAATATGTTGGAGCATATATTTTTTACCTTTTCCATCTTGATTAACCAAACAGAAAAGAAGCCAAGAAAAGCTGTGATGTAGATGTTTGGCCATAAAAAGCCATCCTCCTGCTTATAGATATAGATATAGATAAGCCATCCTCCTGCTTGCAAGAAGTAGTGAAGGAAATATAGCATGATAGTTTTCTGACCCTAAAATTCCATTAATAGTAGACTTCCATATGAATATTAATGTTATATAAAAGAAAAACTCCTTCAAGTTGTTTATGCTTGTTAACCTTGAACTTCATGGAGTTGCCCACAGCCATATGGTTTCTATATTCCTTTCATGTCTCTATGCCTTCCCTGGTGGTGTTTGCCCTCTTAGGAATGCCCTCCTTTCCTTCTTCATCCTTCAAGACTAGACTGAAGCATCATCTCTTTAAAGAAGGCTTTCCTGAACTTAAGGATAGGCCAAGGATTAACCTCTATATTCTTAAGTAACTCATGCTTGCCTTAAGTTACTTAATAATATGTTATATTATTGAAATAATCTGATTATATGTCTGTCTCCCTCACAAGATGACAAGCTCTGCAGATGAGGAGATGACTAGTTGAGCTGGGTTACAGAGTAAGACAATCTGGGATAGAATCCTGGCTCCACGTCTTACTAGATTATGGTACTTAACCTCTGTATGCCTTGGACACCTGATCTATAAATGAGAATAACAATTTTACCTACTAAAGGGAATGATGTGGAGCTTTGACAAAATAATATACACAAAACCCTGAAACAGCATCTAGAACATAATAATATATGCTGAACAAGTATTAGGTATGTACAAGGGGAAAATAAAATTCTGATGTGATGATCTTGTGTTCTATGCCAGTACCCGCAATAACTCTCTACACTCTGGCATAGTCAGATCATGTGCATGATAGAATGAAACAGGATCCCTATCTCTTGCTGTATACAAAAATTAACTCAAGATGGATTAAAAACTTAAATGTAATATTCTGAAATAAAAAATATATATATTACATAAAAAAAAACTTAAATGTAAGACCTGAAAACATAAAAATTCTAGAATAAAACATGGGAAAAACTCTTCTAGATATCAGCCTAGACAAAGAATTTGTGACTAAGACCCCAATGGCAAATACAGCAGCAAAAAAAAATAAACGAGACTTAACTAAATTAAAATGTTGCTGCACAGCAAGGGAAATAATCAACAGAGCAAATAGACAACATACAGAATGTGAGAAAATATTTGCAAACTATACATCTGACAAACGGCTAATATCCAGAATCTACAAATAACTCAAACAAATCAGCAAGAAAAAACCAAATAATCCCATTAAAAAGTGGACAAAATACATGAACAGAATACTTTCAAAAGAAAGTAGACAACCAACAAACATATGAAAAAATGTTCAACATCACTAATCATCAGAGAAATGCAAACTAAAACCACAATGAGATACCACCTTACCCCTGTCAGTATGGACATTATTAAAAAATAGAAAAACAATAGATGTTCACATGGATGCAGTGAAAAAGGACCACTTATACACTGTTGGCAGGACTATCAATTAGTACAACCTCTAGGGAAAACAGTATGGTGATTCTTCAAAGAACTAAAAGTAGACCTACTATTTGTTCCAGCAATCCCACTACTGAGTGTCTACCCAAAGGAAAAGAAGTCACTATAATAAGGGGGTACAAAAATTTAGGTTACGTATATTGCCCTTGTCCCCCCACCCCCCAAGTCAGAGCTTCACGATGCACACTGCCTAGGGGATGGACACATTTAAAGAACCATTCTTTATTCCAAGATTATTTCCTTAGTATATTTTGATGTTGAAATGCCCTTTCTCTTATGAAATGATGGTGAGGTTAAGTGACAGTAGGTTTGTTTGCTCTTTTGCAGCTTGCCTTGCTTTTTTTGATTGAATTTTAACAATCTTACTTGGTAACATAAAAAATTAGCAGTTCTTTTTCATCTCGCCTTCCTCCCTTTATTTTCTGAAATTATTCTGTTTCATGCAATCCCATGGGATTCAGAGTAGTTTACTCCTGGAAGGATTTTTCTAGACTTTTAGGTTTTCTCTTCCATTTTGTAAGCTCAGAAACCTGATTTCTCATTTCAGAGAGATGACAAATTAACCAAGTTACAGAAATTGGGATACAGTCATAATAACAATAACTAAACTATACTGAGTACTTAATCTGGATAAGATACTGTGCTAAGCAAATCACATTTTGTCCTCGCTATTATCCTATAAGGCATGTTGCCCGTAATTACACAGCTAATTAGTGATGGAGCTATAACTCAAACTTAAGTCTGTCCTCCTGTGAAATCTGTGCTTTAACTACCACATTACATCACCCACTATACAGTTTCAGGATTGTCACTTTTAGTGACTATAAAGAGAAATAGACTTGTCCTGTGGGACAGTTTCCTTCAGCATATGTGTTCTCCACATTTTCTGTTTGGAGCTACAAGGAAGATATTAAAATTATAAGCATTTACATTTACCAATGGGTGAGCAAGGAATTTGATATTCCACATCTAAGAGCTAAGGTAACTTGAAGTACTCATATCTCATCATAAGATTAGCAGGAGCAGAGAATCTAAATATTCAGAATTCTTAGTTAAAATTTCTTCTGTACTTGGGTACTTCCAAGAGGAACTGCTGACATCTGCCTTCTAGTCAATATTTTTTCCCTCTCATATGCTAATGCCATAAATCAGTTTGGTGACAAATCTCCCTTTGGTCTGAGAGTGCTCTTATGGTAACTTTTAATATGTCACTCTGATCCATTATAGGGTGAGGAGGAAACGCAGTACGGTGGCACCCAATCCAGGTTCTGAAAGCAGCCTGCTTCACCCTGCTTTCGGACTATGGCCAAGTTTATTGGTCTCTCCAAACCATAATTTACGTATGTTTTAAAATGGACACGAGAGTACCTACTTCATAAGATTGGTAAAATGATCAAATAAGATAATATATGAAGCATATATAGAATCATGCCTGGAACAAGGAGTGCCCTCAATAAATGACACCTCTTGCTGCCACTGCTATTGCTATTGTTGGTTTTATTATATTCATGTTACATTGTAACTCTTAAAAAAATCCTGTACCACTTACTGCCAATGCTTGAGAACACACCAACACTGTCCCCCTGTGCCTGTTGCTCCACCCTATGAGGCAGCCTTGCTTTTTCATGAAGGATAGCAAATGTTTGCAGCTGAATTCATTATGAGCCTGTTTGCTGCCTATAGAATTTTGGCGATCTGATAATCTTCTTTTATTTCATCTTCTCTCTGTCGTTTTTGTCCAAGCAGACAGTGTTTCTGTTGATGTGATGTTCTCAAAAACCCTGTGGGTCTCCTGTGGATGTCTGGAGATTCACTCTCTTAGACTGTGGGCCTCTCCACGGATCTTTCTTGGATAATGCCATCTCTGTCCCTGTCTTCTGCTTAGATGTGTGAGTCGCACAATCTCTTCCAACGCCCTCTGTGTGATTTGAATACTCTGACCTCCTAATACTTCCCAGGTAATAGCAAATGTCAGCCAGCCGTATCCTTGGCTCTCCCTCCAGGGCACTCTGTCCTAACGGTGAATCACCTAATTTTAACGTCTTGCAATCTGGATAAGCTTTGAATTTCTTATACTCCCGAGTCTTGGCTTTGTTTTTTCGTTTTTTGTGGGGATTTTTTGCTCAGCAGTTCTTCCTCAGCGTATCTTTGTCTTCTCACAGTTTAGTATAAGCAACAAGAAGCAGCCAGTCCACACCTTCAACACTTTGCTTAAAAATCTCCTCAGCTAAATATCAAGTTTATCACTTACAAGTTCTGCTTCTCATATAACTGTAAGATACACTTCCACTAAGTTTTCTATCACTATGTAACAAAGGTCCCCTTTCTTCTGGTTTCCAGTAAACAACTGTTTCTCATTTTCTCCAGGGACCTCACCAAGAGCACTTTCAACATTCACATTCTGCCAACGTTTTTGCCTTAATGTTCTGTAAGTCTGTAAAGGTTTTCCCCACCATGCTCCTCGCTTCCTTCTGAGCCCTCACCAGCAAACCCTTAGCATCTGTATTTCCACTAAAATCTGTTCAAGGAAATCTAGGCTTTTCTGTGCCCCCCAAATCCTTCCAGCCTCCGCCCACTGCCCAATTTCAAAGCCACTTCTACATTTTTAGATATTTGTTAGAAGAGCATCCTGTTTCCAGGTACCGAAGCTCATATTAGTTTTCTATTGTTGCTGTAACAAATTAAATGTGGTGTCTTAAAATAATACCAATTTATTATCTTGTGGTTCTAAAGGTCAGAAGTTCAAAATGGGTTTCACTAGAGTCAATTTAAGTTGTCAACAGAACAGCATTCCTTCTAGAGTTTTAAATGCTTGCAGAGGTTCTGGAGACTGGAGACTTGAAGGGAGAATCCATCCATTCCCAGCAATTTTCTGCCTCTCAAAGCTTCGCACATTCCCTAGTTCCTGACTGCAGGATTCCGACGGCTCCTTCCATTGTCACATTCCCTTCTCTGGCTCTGACCTTCCTGTCTCCCTCTTATGAAGACCTTAGTAATTACACTGGGGCCACCCAGATAATCCAAGATAATATCCCCATGGCAAGGCCCTTAACTTAATCATATCACAAAATACCATTTGCCATGTGATAGAACATATTCACAGGTTCCAGGGATTGGGGCATGACCACCTTTAGGGGACCATTGTTCTGTCTACCACAGGTTGTAAAAGAGTTCTTTGCATGTTCTGGATACTAGAACCTGATCAAGTGTATGGTTTGCAAATATTTTCTACCATTCTGTGGATTGTCTTTTTCACTTTTAATAGTGTCCTTTGATGAATAAAAGTTTTAAATTTTGGTGAAGCCCAATTTATCTATTTTTTTTCTTTTGGTGGCTGTATTTTTGGTGTCATAACTATAAAGGTTTTATAGTATTATTCCTTATATTTAGGGTTTTTATCTATTTTGAGTTAATTTTCCTATACGGTGTGAGGCAGCAGTCCAATGTCATTTCAGCATCTCAGCAACATTTGTTGAAAAGACTATTTTTCCCCTATTGAATTATTTTGACACTCTTGACAAAAATCAATTGACTATAAATAAGAGAGCTTATTTCTGGACTCTCATGCTATTCCATTGATCTGTATGACTATATTTATGCCAGTACAACACAGTCTTGATTACTATAGATTTGCAGCAAGTTCTGAAATCAGAAATGTGATCCTCCAACTTACGCTTTGATAAAACTGCTTTTGCTAGTCTATACTCCTTGTGTTTCCTTATGAATTTTAGGATCAGCTTGTCAATTTCTTTAAAGAAAAAAGAAGCTCCTAGAATCTTGACAGTTATTGCATCAAATCTGTACAACAATTTGGAAAGTATTCCATCTTAATTAAATATTTCAATCCATGAACATAGGATTTTTTTTTTCATTTATTTAGGAATTTCTTCATTTTTTTCAAATATATTTTCTTTTATCAATGTATGTCTTTTACTTCTTTTAATAAGTTTGTTCCTATGTATTTTATTCTTTTTGATGATACTTTTAGTGGAATTGTTTTATTTTCATATTATTCATTGCTAATATGTACAGATAAAATTAATTTTTATCTGTTTTGGATAAAAATTTTTTGGATGTTGATCCTGTGTTCTGCAATCTTACCAAACTCATTTAATATATCTAATGAGATTTTGGGGAGTTATCATTATTTCCTTAGGATTTTCTATGTGCAAGATCATATCATTTGCAAATAGAAATAATTTTACTTCTTTATTTTCAGTCTGGAGAAATTTGATATATTTTTTTCCTTGCCTAAATACTTGGGCTAGAACCCCTACTACAATACTGACTTGAAGTAGCAAGAGTGGACATCCTTGCCTGGTTTCTGATCTTATGGAGAAAGCTTTTAGCTTCACATTATTGACCCTGAAGTTAGCTGTGGTTTTTTCATAAATACTACTTATTAATATCATGATGATAAAGTTTCATTTTATTCCTAGCTTGTTGGGTGTTTTTTTCATGAAAGCATATTGTATTTTGTCAAATGCTTTTTCGGCATCAGTTGAAATTACCATATGGTTTTTCTCCTTTATTCTCTTAACATACTGTATTACAGTGATTAATTTTTGCATATTAAACCAAACTTGCACTCCTGGGGAAAATTCCCATTTAGTCATGGTATATAGCCCTTTTCATATGCTGCTTGATATAGTTTGCTATTGTTTTGTTGAGGATTTTTGCATCTATATTCATAAGGGATTTTGGTCAGCGCTATTATTTTCTTGGGATGTTTTCGTCTGTTTTAATAACAGAGTAACAATGGCTTTATAGAATGAGATGGAAAGTATGCCTTCTTCTTCTATTTTTTGGAAGACTTTGAGAAGGATAGCTATTCCTTCTTCTTTAAGTGTTTTGTAGAATTTGCCAAGGAAGCCATCTGGTCCTGAACTTTTCTTTGTGAAAAGTGTTTTGATTACTAATTCAACCACTTTACTTCCTATATATTTATTTAGATTCCCTATATTTTCTTGAGTCACTTTTGATAGTTTGTGCCTTTCTAGGAGTTTATCTATTTTGTATAATCTGTTAACATATAATTTTTCATATTTTCTTATAATTCCTTTTTGTTTCTATAAAGTCTGTAGTAATATACACATTTTCATTTCAATTCTAGTAATTTGAGTCTTTATTTTATTTTTTTTTTTTTTTTTGGTCAATCTAGCTTAGCTAAAGGTTTGTCAACTTTGTTGATCTTTTCAAAGAACCAACTTTTGGTTTGTTGATTTATTTTTTTTCTATTGCTTTGCTTGTTATTTAGGAGTGTGTTGTTTAATTTCCATATATATGGGAAATTTCCCAAATTTCCCCATGTTATTGATTTCTAATATTATTCTAGGGTGTTCAGAGAACATACTTTGTATGATATCAATCCTTCTAAATTTATTGAGATTTGTTTTATGGACTAACATATTGTCTATCCAGTAGAACATCTTATGTACACTTAAGAAGAACTTATACTGCTATTGGGTGAAGTACTCTACAGACGTTTGTTATGTCTAGTTGATTTATAGTGTTGTTCAAGTCTTCTATTTCTTTGTTGATCTTTTTTTCTATTTGTTCTATTCATTATTGAAAGTGGAATATTGAAATATCCAACTATAATATTATTGTTGAATTTTCCATCTCTCCCTTCAATTTTGTCAGGTTTTGCTTTGCAAATTGTGAGACTCTTGAGTTAAGTGCCTATATGTTAATAATTAATTGTTAGGTGTTCTTGATGCATTAACCCTGACTTCTCCAGCTCAACCCACTTTAAATGCTAGAGGGTCCTCAGCCTCTGTTCTGAGCTATCTTCTTTTATCTACACTGTCTCTAGGTAAACATATTCAGTTTCATGGCTTTAAATAGTACCTATTAATATATACTAATGACTCTCAGATTTATATCCCAAGTTCCAGTCTCCCCAAAGAATTCCAGGCTCATATGTTAAGCTGTCCATTCTTCATCTTATGGAGGTCTCACACATAACAGGCTCAAAACAGAAGTTATGACTCACTCACCATGCAACTCATTCCTCCCTCTGTTCTTTCCCATCTCAGAAAATGTCACCATCATCCAATGACATTCTCGAGCTTTAATTTTATTGACTCCCCTCTTTTCCTCTCCCAGTGGAGCCAGCTCACCCACCCGTTTTGACTTCAACACATACCCTCACTCTGTATACTCCTCCTGCCTCTATTGCCACCACCTGCCTAAGCCAAACCACCCACCATCTCCACTACAGCAGTGACCTCCTAACTGGCCTCCCTGCTCTTACACTTGCCCCTTCCTGATCCAATTGTCACATAAAAACTACTTTGATCTAAATCAGATCATATCACTCCCTTGCTTAAAATTCCCCTACTGCTCTTAGTGCTTTGCACTTAGAATAAAATCCAACCACATTACCAGGGCTGAAAGGCCTTCTCATCAGTTAAATCTCATGTCCTTCTCTGAGTTAGTCCCCTACCACTTTCCACTTGCTTATTTTCCTCAAATATGCTCATTTCCTTCTTATTTTAGGTCCTCTGCACTTGCTGCTCCCCTTTCTTTCCTTGTTGGCTCTTTTTCCTCATTTAGTCTCAGCTTCAATGTTGCCCACTGAGAAATGACTTTCCTGACCACCTAGCCTACCTTAGCCTCTCCCCTCACACACCATATACTAAGGAGCACAGCTCCTGTTCTATTTTCTTCACAGCACATTCTTGTTGTATCCATGGTACTTAATGCCATCTGAGACAATCTACCCTCTTATTACTTTTTTGTCTCTTCTCTCCCCACACCCTAATTATTATAAGTTTCATGAGATCATGGATTTTCTGTATTGTTCAACTTGCATTCCCAAGGCCAAACCTGGCACATGGTAGGTGCTCAACAGGTATTTGTGGTATCTGTAGATGACTAAATGTAAGTAATAGGAATGAATAGATTGTTTATTCAAGAGTCAATATCAGGACAAACATATTCCAACCATATCCAGTCTGTTTCTTTGTTCAAAATTCTAGGAAGTGTGGGCCATATGTCTGTCCATGCCTAGAGCTAGGGTTGGAGTCATCCCAGCAGAGCCACAGGGATTGAGCGTGAGAGAAGAGCAGATGGACAAAGCAGATCAAGGATGCTCTGCCAGAGAAGGGGCAGGCAACAGCAGTAGACACCCACTGTAAACACAAAAGAAGGTTGTAGTCACACTGTGATTTAAGTTTACAAAGACTCAGTATGGATGCTTTATAGAAAGGGCAATTAGAAATTATAAAAATAAAATCATGAGCATAGTGGAATAAAGAACAATGAATGTTACTTTAAAAATTACTTAATGCAATTTTAGTAATGGTCTTACATTTAAAATAATAAAAAAAGAACTAAACACTAGGGGACAAAAGTTAAAGGAAGCAGATAAAAATATAGGTATTAACATACTAGAAAATCTCAGGGCTGTTGTAAACGTCTCTAAAATGTTTTCACCTTCTCTGAAGATTCTGCAGGTATTAAAAGTCTCATGGCTATGATCTATTATTACATTAAGTGTATACTTCTTGTAAGTTCACAGGCTCTGAGAAAGTAAAGGGAAGGGCTAAAGGAATTTACAGTAAGAATCGCTAGAACATTACCAAATGCAGTTGGGCAAAGTTCCTTGACTTCCAGCCTTCCTTCATGCACCTCGTTCAATAGGCACACACTTGAGGGTTCACGACATTAGCCACAAACCAAAGACATAATCCCTGCATTCAAGTGGCTCATAGATAAGCAAACAATGAAAATAACCTGATGAGGACAATGACAAAGGTAAACATCTGGGAGCTGTGGAAGCATAGACCAAAAGTCTCTTGCCTATTAAGGCACTGACAGTACTCAGGAAAGATTTCCTTGAAAAGGTAATGCCTGCCCTGAATCTTGAATGATGAGTAGGAATAGTCAAAGGAATACACTTTCTGAGGGTTTGGAGAAAAGTGATATCTGCATGCATGGAGTAAGAAGGCTACACAAAAGAGGTAGGAATTCAATTTGACTTGAAGAATGAGTAGGATGTGCAGAGGCAGATATATTAGTTTCCTAGGGCTGCCATAAGAAATTACCACAACTGGGTGGCTTAAAACAAAAATGTATTCTCTCACAGTTCCAGAAGCTAAGTCCAAAACCAGGATGTCAGTAGGGCCTGCAGCCTCCAAAGGCTCCAGGGAAGATTCCACCCTTTCCTCTTTCTTCTAACTTCTGGTGGCTGCCGTGATCCTTGGCATTCCTTGGTTTATAGCAGCATAACTCCAATTTCTGCCACTGTCTTCACATGGCATTCTCCTTTCTCTGTGTCTCTGTGTCTGAATTTCTTTTATAAAAACAGAAGTCATTAGATTTAGTGCCCATCTTCAACCAATATGATGTCATCTTAACTAATTACATCTACAAAGACTGTATTTCCCTACATTCTGAGATTTCAGGTGAATATGAATGTTGGGGTGACATTATTCAACCTGCACATCAGGTGACCTGAAACTGTGATTATCAATGTGTGGACCACCTAGAACTACTTTTGTGAAATTTGGCACTCATATGTATGTATATATTCAAACTATTTAATAAGTGGTATAGTAAATAACACTAATATATACAAATTTATTTACATATAACTATATATAGTTCCTAAATAAGCTAAACTATAAAAATAGTTTTTAATTTTTACAAATTATAGCTTAAGTCATATTAAATCATTCTAAAAACTCTCTAAAATTTTGATTCTGTCACCATGATCTTTAGTGACATGATTGATACTAGTTGTCTGAGCCATATTTTGACATAGTAAATCACATCGCACTATTCAAATGATTTTCCCATTGAATCAATAGTTATTAGGTCACATTTAGTCTTAAGAAGTTAAGATTTTCCCGTAAAATTGACAATATTCATTCTACTACTGAATCCTCTCAGGTTCTGCCGAACCAATATTAATTGGGCAATAGCAGTAGCCCAGTTTAGCAAAAAGGGCTAAAATTTAAACTGAAAATTATCCTAAATGTGTTATATATTTAATATTTTTACTATTGCCTAAGTCATAAAAATAATTTCATGGAATGTTGTAGATAATTAGGCTAAACCTTGTCTTCCTGGCTGGGCAGTGGTACAGCTGTGTGGTAATTAAGAGTAGAGGGTCTATGGTCAGCTGCCTGGGCTCAAATTCTGGCTCTATAATTAAGTCTTAAATAACCTTTCTTCACCTCGGTTTTTTCACCTGTAAAAGGGATAATGGTGATAATTATAATACTCTACTGAGTTAATTATGCATCTAGAAAGTGCTGGCATAGAGCAAATGCTCTATCAGTGTTAACTCTCATTTTATTAATAAACCTAATGCTTTAATATATGTGATGCGTCAGCTTTGGGTGGATTTTAATGATTCCTTCCGTTAAGTGGAGATGAATGTCAACAGGATTGCTTAAAGGGAGACCAAAAGCCTTGGCATCCCCTCATCCCAAACTGCCCCACAGGCACAGCCATTCTTTCTGTCCCATCGCAGAAGCGCCTGCCCCGTGCTAGTGGCTCTCCTGATACCGAGCTCGTGCCTACGGAGGCTCCCTGGCTGCCCACTCACTTGCGTTTCTGTCCATCCTTAGCTCTTTCAAAGCCAAAGTCTTTGTCTTGGTACTAAAGTCTTTGCACTAGAAATGGCCACGTGAGGGGAACTTTGGAGAAACAGTAGGCAGTGGGAAGCAGCCACAGATGCAGGTGGTCAGGTGACACCAGGCATTTCCCAACAGGATGCCAGTGAGACCATCAGGGTGCCTCTTCTGTCACCAGGCTGCTCTGTTCAGGGGCTCCGCTCCATTGGCTGGCAGATGCCAGGACTGTTTCCAAGTAGTGCTCGCCATGGCTCCATTAATCAGGACAGGAATATGGGCAGGATTTGGAGCAACCCATAACGGTCACTGGGTAGTCAATGATGCTCAGGAAGTGGGGCTTCTGGAAGCTAAATGACATCTGAAAGATCAACCAGAACAGACGCTAGCCCTAGTGCTAGAGCAGGGTCCTGGCGGCCCGTGGGTACAGCCGCTGTGCTGCACTGCAGCTCCTCAGCCAGCACATCACAGCGTGAGCAGGGGTGCACGGGGGGGACCTGGGTGGGTCTGGGTCTGTGTTCTCAGAGCCCTTAATATATCAAAGTCCATTTTTAATATCCAAGGGGGTTATAGTATGTGTTTTAACTGTATTTCACCACATAACTTTTCTTAAAGTATCTCTTGGAATTACTATTCTATAAAATTTGCTTTGTTAAATGCTAGTATAATGAAAAGGACCACAGGTTTTGGAGACATTTGGGCCTTGATTGTACTCCCAGCTCCATCACACACCAGCTATATGACCTTATGCATGTCACTTACCCTCTCTAATCCTCACTTTCATTCCCTCTGTAAAAGGCGAAGATTCACCTTTTATGAATTATTATTATAGCACTAGACCTGGAGAGAAAGGAAACTTTCAGAGACTGTGGCAGAGGCAGGCTGACTGTTCCCCAGTGTGCTCACCTTCCCTCCCAGGACTACACTTCCCAGGCTCCCTTGCACTTGCGGGAGGCCCCATCTCTAGCGCTGGTTAATGGGTTTGGTGATGGCTAGTGGCAAGTCCACTTCCAAGTCCAGCCCATAAAACCCACAAGCAACATGATCTCTCTCTCTCCCCCCAACCCTTGCTGTTTCTTCTCCTCTTCTCTCCTCTCTCTCTCCCCCACTCCCCATTGACTGGATGTAATGGGTTCTGAGAGAGTGGGGCAGAACCTTAAGGAGGAAGGTACTTATGGGGTCCCTGATTCACCTCTTGAAGGAGAACCTCCCAGGAGAGCCTCCCAGCCAAGAGTGCCCATTCTGGCAAGGCATGAGCAAGAAACAAACATATATTGTGTTGATCTACTGACATGTTGAGAGGCTTTGTGATATTCCTATGAGATGGAATTTCTATCTCTTGGGCATGAATGGAAAGCCTAGAGTACAATGGCTAGTAAATATGTAATAGATGGTAGATGCTGAGGCTGCTATTGAGATTATCATTATTATTATTGTTTTTGTTATTAGTGTTACAGAAATATACTCAGAAAGGAACAGGTTCTTGTGATTCTGCAAAAATATCAAGGAAGTCAAATTCCTGGGAACACTCATGTCTCCCAATTGATATATCAGCCCCGGGTTGTATGACTGTAAAGTACTGATTCATTGCATTAGTCAGGTTGAGTCGCCATAACAATGTGCCACAGCCTGGGTGGCTTAAAAAACAAAGGTTTATTTTCTCATAGTCCTGGAGGTTAGAAGTCCAAGATCAAGGTGTGAGCACCTTGCCTTGGTGTTGTAGATGGATACCTTTTCCCTGTGTCTTCACATAAGAATTTGGGGGGCACAATTCAGCCCATAATAATCACCAACCTGTGGCTCTGTCTTCCAAAGAGTTAAAGAAAACTTGCCCAGATAATAGCCATATTGTCTTAGGCCATTTTCTGTTGCTTATAGTAGAATACCTGAAACGGAGTAATTTCTAAAGAAAAGGAATTTATCTCTTACAGTTTTGGAAGCTAAGAAGTCCACGTGGAGGGGCCGCATCTGGTGATGTCTTCTTGCTGGCGGGGACCCCTGCAGACCCCTGAGGCAGCGGCAGTACACGCATCTCATGGCTGAGTGTGCTAAAGTGCTAGCCAGGTCTCTTGCTCTTCTTGTACAGTCATCATTTCCACTCAGTGATAACCCATTTATCCATTGATTTATTAATCCATTAATTCATGAATGGATTAACCAATCCATTCATGAGGGCAGAGCCCTTGTGACCTAATTGCCTCTTAAAGGCCCCCCCCCAATACTGCCACCTTGGGGATTCAATTTCAACACCAGTTTTGGATGGGAAAAATATTCAAACCTTAGCACTTATACTCTTACTGGATCACAAACAAGTCAACATCTTTACTTCAATTTATTCTACAAATGTCCTTTTTACTCTCTCTACGTGGTGACACTGCTTTGTTGTGGGACAAAGGAAAAAATGGATGTAGCATATATAACTGGTTTCCCCCTCAGTTATTCAACTAAAATGCATGTGATGTACTCATTTACATGTAAAAGGAAATGAATTTCAGACAAAATTCCTACTGAGGAGAAAATAAAGGTAACCCCGTATTATGATCCAGTTATCCTTTAATTATTGCCTTACATCATGTGTGGATCTGTGGCAGGCACTTGTTCAAAGGGAAACCAGTGTCTCTGGGGTTCACACAGATTTTTAGAAGCATATCCGGGAGCGATTTTTTTAAAATATATTTTTCAGATTCTAAAATTGTTGGAAAGCCAGAAAACAGACTTGAAGAAGAATGAAATGTTGTATTACCTTTAGAAATGGTTACATTCTAGAAAAATCACTCAAGTAGATTTTTCTATCAATAAACTTTATTTTTAAGGCACCAGGAGGATTCGTCACTGAACTCAAAGCTACTGTATATATTGTTGTAGAGCACATACTTATTCTGTGGTTTATCCTCCCCCAGCCTCCACTGCTGTTCAAGCAGAGATGTCTTCACTGATCTGGCCACAGCAAGGAATAGCACTCACCAGCAAGTGAAACCTGGAACTCACTGCTCTCCAGCACTCGAAAGATCTCAGTTGGAAGAAAGACATATTTAGGAAGCATTGCCTGAGTGCTTTGTAGTCTTTGTTTCTCTTATCTAGATACTCTCAAAGTGTGAGCTAAACATAAAATCCTAAGCCCTCTGCTAACTGAATGGACTGCCCTCCCCCCGGCCCCCGCCGCCATGAAACACCTGCAAACTGAGTTCCCATCCATGAGGGGATGGGAGAGATAGAGCACAATTACAATGCATGATTTCCCTTCATAATATTCAGGACTCTTCCTACAGCTTGTTGAATACGTATATTTGACCACCCCCACTCTATATAAAATCTTGCTCCTTTCGTCTGCCCTTGGAAGCACATGTGCCCGCTGTCTGGCCGGGGCGCTGCTTCCCAGCCTGTTGGAATGGCTGCACAACAGGTTGCTACCCTGTATGGGAAACGAAGCTCTCCTTTTCCCAAAGTATAAACTCCGTTAATTGTTTAGTTTTAGCTAACAAAAGTAGTCCTTGGATTAAGCCAGACAAGCAAAACCCCTTCTCACCTGGACCATATTCTTGCGCTCGCATCCTGTAAAGTACAAGAGAAGTTCTGGCCTCACACCAAAGGATCAAAGAGAAACTGCACAGGCCTGGAACATGCCCTGGGGTGAAGATCTCATTGTGGACCAACAACAGTGCTGTTACATTTACTGAGAGCACATTATCTGCTCAGCACTGTTCTGACTTCATAGAATATAGGATTTTCCCGGACCCATTATAAATTTTACAACAGCAAGTTTTACATGCCTCATTCACTGGGCTGTTTCTCCAGTGCATATCACAGGGCTTCAAAAAATATGTTATCCACTCTCTACAACAACCCTAAGAGTTATTCTCTCCATTTTAGAGAAGAGGAAAATAAGGCCCAGAGACATTGAGGCTTGCCGGAGTTTCACACCTTGTGAGAGAGAGACTTGAGACCAAGCCCAGGTCCAGTACTGCCCTTCGACACAAGCAAGGGCAGGGCCTCCACCCCAGACCTGGCTCTGCAGGGACCCCACACTCTGCGGTGCCCGCTCCTGCAGGAGTTTCTACCTCCCCCTGCAGTGCCTGGGGCTGGCTGGGGGAGGGCAGTGCATTCTGCGGGATATCTCTCTCCTGTACGTGGCCCCGCATGAGCCCTGGTCCCATCTCTACTTTTAGGGGTGTTCCTGACACTCTGTTCCCCAGATGGGGTCAACCAGATGCCACTCGGATCTCCAAACTCATGCCTATGGGATTGTCTCAGGGCCCCGTGGCTGAGCCCCTGTTTAAGTGGATGACACATTCCCACTCCAGTAAAGTCCTCAAACTATGCAGGACGAGGGACAGTCATTCCTTGCACAAATGAGGTGTTCTTCTCACTTCTCCCACAGACTCCTCACCTCTGCTCCTTCTGCAGGCAGGCGTGTGGAAAGCACCTAGAAGGACATCCCATTCCAGCAATGCAGTCATTACAGCCTGAAGACTTTAAGAAAAGACAGCATTGGAAGATATGCTGTTCTATGTTTATGATATAAAATTCTGAACAGTAAATCTCACGTGACCAGAAATAAATTGCCATTCATGTTTTCCTGCATATTCTGGGCAAGACTTGCATTTGTGGTCGTCATCCACAAGGCACAGTGGACAGCCTTAGAGAGAGTCGTGAGAACTGGTATTCCTAGGTGGTCCCATGGATGTCCCAGCGTCAGGTGCAGTGAGTAAATGAATGGTCTGAGGAAGAGCAGAAGCAAGATCTACATTAATTCATTACAAACAGTTTCTCCAAAGCCAGGTATTGTGAATAATGGTGGAAGACACAGAATTATACAGAAATGGTGTGTTTGACAATAAGAACCACAAAGAAATGGTTCCTGGACCCAAACAGGGTAAGGTGGTGCCTGGACCCTCTGAGGAATCTTCATGTGCACGGAGAGGACTAGGCACAAACATTCAAGTTCTTCTTTTCTATTCATGAAGCCCGAAGTCTTCCTCAGTAAATCACTATGCCTCACATGGGCTCGTGAATTTTGAAAGTCACATTTTTATTGTACTTCTTTTGGTTTTGAAAACTAAAAATTTCAGACAGAAGTGGAGAGGAATGAGGATTTCCAGGGTAAGGGGCAGAGTAAAGAACAGAATTTGCCTGCAAATCTATGATTCCTATATATGTGGTAGTACAATGTGTTTAGTTGTTTTATAATATATGTTATTTTTAGATCAGTGTTAGTTTCACAGCAAAATGGAGCTTAGAGTTCCCACGCACACTCTCTCCCACCTTCAGTATTCTGCTCCAGTGTGACACATTTGTTGCAACCGATGAACTAAACATTGACACATGGTTGGCAACTGAAGTCTTCAGTTCACATTAGGGTGCACTCATTGAGTTCTGACAAATATTTCCACCATTGTAGTATCATGCAGAATAGTTTCACTGCCCTAACAATGTGCTTTTTAAAATAAACCTTTTACCGCGGAATCATTTTACATCTATAGAAAATATACAATGATAACGTTCACCCACTGCCCCTAATGTTAACGTCTTACATAGCCAGGGTACATCCGTCAAATCTAAGAAATAAACATCGGTACCCTACTCTTTATTAAGCTACAGACTTTATTTGGGTTTCCTGAGTTTTCACACCACTGTTCTTCTTCTGTTCCAGGATCCCACGTTGCATTTCACGGTCACGTCCCCTCAGTCTCCTATTTGAGAGTTTCACAGTCTTCCTTTGCTTTTCATGACCTTGACACATTTGAAGAGGACTGGTCAGGTATTTTGTAGAATGTTCCTCAATTTTGGTTTGTCTGATGTTTTCTAATGATTAGACTGGGGGATGATACATCTTTAAATCAAATTGTTTATATAGACCAGAGTCCAGGAAAAAAATATTTGCCAAGTCCCTGTTCAAACTATACATGGCCCTACTGAGGACCATCACATTCCATGGCCTGTGATCCTAACCAAACCCCATCCAAGACAGCATCCAACCTCAGTGTTCTCCCCAGTTTCCAGTAGACCAGCAGTCACGAGGAGATGCCCTCTTCCGAGATCGATTCTATGCACACTGCCCTCCCCAGCTGCAATGCCCCTTCTCTTCCTCTCCGCTGAGCCCACGAGCCACCCGCTCTTAAACAGGCTGACGCCTCGCCCTGCGTGAAGTTTCCGCTGAAGCTTGCTCCAGCACACATTTGGTGTGCATGTGGCTTTTAGTGGAGCCTTGCTTGTGAGGGCTCTTTTTTTTCATTTTTAAATTTATAATTGAAACATGATAATTATACATAGTTATAGGGTTCAATGTGATGTTTCAGTGCATTTATACATAGTGCAATGATCAAATCTGGACAATTACCATATCCATGACTTTAAACATTTAACATTTATTTGTGGTGACAATATTCAAAATCCTTTCTTCTAGCTATCTCGAAATATACAATACATTGTTAATGGCTATACTCACCCTACTTTGTAATAGAACAGCAGAACTATTCTTCCTGTTGAACTGTAACTTTGTACCCATTGACCAACCTCTTCCCATCCTTCCACCTCCCTACCTTTCCCCAGTCTCTGATAACCACCATTTTAATGTTTCCAAGTATTTGGACTTTTTTTAGATTCCACCTGTAAGAGAGATCATGTGGTGTTTGTCTTTCTGTGCCTGGCTTATTTCATTTAGCATAATGTCCTCCGGGTTCACCCGTGTTGCCTCACATGGTGTTTTCTCATGTTGTTGCCAATACCCGCTTTGCCTTCCCTGCAAGATTACAAACCACTTGTGGACAGGAATATTGGAGCATATTTTTTATTGATTCTCCACATTGCCTAGCTCAGTGCTGTCTGTCTAATAAGCCTTCAATAAAGTTACAAAATGACTACAGGAAGAAATAAAGCGTCTTATTTTATCCTTAAGAAAGCTGCACTTAAGTCATGTAAGATTGTTTAAAGATAAACTCTGAATAAAATTTCAGTCTATTATTCCATTGACTTCCTCAGAGATTATTTTTATGTCATAGATGTACAGGGGTAAAATGTTATGTGGATTTTCACAAAGAAGAGAGATTCTCATTCATTCTTTCATTCACTCATTTATCAATTCAATGCACATAAATTGAGCACTTACCGTGAATCAGACACTATGATGAATACACATGTAATGAAAATAAAAGACAGGCCTTATTCTTAAAATGCTTCAAGTCTAGTTGGGAGAAGAGGAATCAGAAAACCTAACTGACAGCACAGGGACACCAAGTGAGAGGAAGGGAGGGAGCAGAGGACTGAACTAGTATCTATTACTAGATTGTTATTGTTTGGGGTTAAAATAAATTTACTCAATTTTGTTTTGTTTGCTCTGAAACTCATGCATGCACTGGGTTTCACTGGCACATGGATTAATTTTTTTCTTTTGAAAATAATGTTCAGTTCGCATGTGAAATAAGAAAATTGGATGGGACTCAAACATAAGTTCATTGTACCTGGAAGATTTATATTAATACATACCTATTTCTCCTTTGTCTGGAACACATCACAAAGTCTCCCATTTCATAATGGAATATTTACAAAATTAAATAGCTCATTAAAATTAGATAATTAGTTATAATATGTTTTGATTATAATTTACTCTTTAAGTCAAGCCTGCAGGCATGACACTTGGAGCTATCAGCTACACAGCAGTGACAAAGGCAGGGGTCAGTCCCATTGGTCCACCTGTCATAGGTACAAGCTCATTAGGCTTTTTGTTTTAACCAGTCTCAGGTGTGCAGTGCCTGTGGGTCAGGCAGTCATGTCCAATCTAGAGTTTGAAGTGAGATCATGATTGAAGAACCAAGGCATTTTCTCCTATTTAAATACAAAAACCCTTGGATGAAGGGGCACATGACACTTTATGTCACTAGCATCTTGGGGGACACTTGTTTACATATATTCTCTCATGTGAAAAAATTGAATTTAACAGTAGTAAAAGCAAAAAGAAGTGTAAAAATTGGAAGGAAATTGCTGGAAGTGGTCCAAAAACAATAGACCAACCTCTTCTGCTTTATAATTTTGCTTTCAGAATCTGACTCTTAGACAAGGAGAATTTGGCTCAAAAAAAGTAACTTTTCAAAACTTGTCCTTCTCACTTTCAAATTGAAATTTACAGTAATGTGACTGATAGATATTTTACTTATGTCTTTATGTAGGACCATGAAAGCAATATAATTGCAGGGTTTTCTGGGTTTTTTTTTTAATCCAAAAAATGCATTTGAGTAAAGTGATTAACTCTTTGCTAAATCTTGACCAAGTGCCCTCCAGAATAAAAAGAAGTTCAAATAAAAAGCTATGCTTAATTAAAGTGAATGAACAGAATTGATTTAATAAAATTATAATGGTTTTTAATGACTGTGTGAGATTGTGTTCAGGGCAGAAAACTGACATTTTGCCTTAGTCGATGCACATTTTATTAAAATCAGTGTGGTCTATTATATAAGGCCCATTGAAAGGAACTTTAATAAAGTTCAATCTATAAAAAGTAACCAACTCTAATTCAATTGAAATTTAACTTGATGGTAGCTACAGTGTTCACTCAACATATATTTATCCAGTGCTTACTATGTACTAGGCACTGGGGAAGTATGGATGAAAAGTCACTTTTCCTTCCCTTAAGATACATGGCATGGAGTAACTAGCTTAACATTTTGCATTAGATTCAAGTGCATCTAAATGTATAGTATTTCACCAGCATTTTAAAGAACCATCTCTGTTACAGTTTAAATAAAACTTCAGCTTGAAAAAAATGGAATGCTAATGACCTTTCTAATTCTAGTAAATGACTTAAATTGTTAATGGAAAGTGGAATAGTCTCAGTTTCATGTTCAAAGGGAGTTTTGGGCATTGAAACAAAATGGTTACTTACGCTTCACAGTGTGTTTAGTTTTGCTTCTCCTGAATTTTCTTTCCTTTTTTGATGAAAAATAGGTTTTTAGCCATGCATATTATCCATGTTGGCTTCCACAAGGCTAAGATGCTCACCTGCAGGAACCAGGTGGGTGGTACAGCCTGCCATTCGTCCTATGCTTTCTTCCTGCTCTTGACTGCCCGGTAAAATCTCTATGTCCCTGATCCTGATTCTTGGTTCTTGTTGATACTGAATTTCATTCTATTACATTTGCTTTTAATAAGATGTTTCAAAATCATTAAGTAACAAAGTAAATGAAGAAAGTGAAATATAACTTTTTAAAAATATATTTTTAACTGTTTGAAGACTAAAACAATGTAGTCTTTATTTTCCTACAGACCTTTGCTCAATGCTTGTCACATAACAGATAACCATTAAATTCTTCTTTACTTTAAGTTCAGTAGATAACTTTATTCATTAGTTCAAATGTCAATTACTGAGCACCTATTATGTTCCCAGAACCCCGATAAGTGCTGAGGTTATAAATGGGAGTTAGGCTGTAATTGTCAGAGTAGGCTAATTGCTGTAACAAACAAACCTCAAATCTCAGAGCCCTAATACAACTGATGTGCATTGCTCACTGATGCCACAGCTCTAAGCTGGGTGATGGGGAGGGAGTCTCTGTTTCACTATGGAGGCTTCACTATTTTCTGTGTTTAGTCCCCAAAGAGGCCCTGGGTATCAAAATCCAGGTGGAAGATGGAGATGAGAAAAATGTGTGGAGGCTCCCATGAGGAAGGGCGTTGGGCCAGCCCCTTCCACCCACATTCCAGGGGTCAGAGTTCAATCCCAGGGTCCCCCCTCATTTGTTGACAAAGTCTGGGAACTGTCTTTCTGGATCATCAGGAGTAATAAAAAGGGTACTTGGTGAGCTTCAAACATCATAGCCCTAATGGTCCACTCTTCTGACCTCCATGGCACACAGCCACCCCTTCCCACTGGAGACAATGCAAAGACCCCACCTGCCTCCAGCCCAGGTGCAGGCTCTCCAGACAATGTGTGCCTTCTTGCAGTCCAGTGGAGAGTCACCTGCCACCACAGATACCAGCACACTTAATGGTGGCCAGGGTCAGGAAAACTCCAGTTAAAATTCCCAGTCTGAACATAAAGGAATGGACTCCTCCAGCACAGAAGTAGCTGGCCCAGTTTTGAGATGCAGCTGACTCAGTGGGGAGGGCATCTCCTTGATGAGGCTTTGATTTTGTTTTGTATAAGCAATACTTATGTCCACCTCCCACACTTCTTGCCATATTTGAAGAGGGTTTAGGAGGTTTGTCTTCCTTGGGAACTGGACCTCTTTCCCAGCCTTCTTCTTGCTACAGAAAATGTTGTTGCCTAAAGATCAAACAGGCAAAAGGATTCTTATTAATAATTGGGGGAGAGAGATTTTTTGGTTTTGTTTTGCATTTTTCAGGATTGTTGTTTTGTTAGCAATAAAATTTCTTCAAAAATGCATCTAGATTCTTATCTATTGGATTCCAGTTGACTCATGTACCTCCAACTACATCCAAAATTCTTTCTGAGATATTCTCAAGCCTATCTGTCTCAGTCAGCTCAGGCTGCTATAACAAATGCCATAGACTGGGTGGCTTAAACTACAGGTATTCATTTCTCACAGTCCTAGAGGCTGGGAAGTCCAAGAGCAAGGCGCCAGCTGATTCTGTTCCTGGTGAGGGTCAGCTTCCAGCCTTCTCGCTGTGTCCTCAAATTGTAGAGAGATCATCTCTTGCATGTCTCCTTTATAAGGTCACTTATCTCATCATAAGGGCTCCACTCTCATGACCTAATTACCTCCTAAAACCTCCACCTCTGAACACTATCACACTGGGGATTAGGGCTTCCATGCAGGAAATTTCAAGGGACACACTCAGCCCATAACTGCCTCACTCCTACATTTCATGATCCCAAAGCCCATGCTCATGAGTCATGTAAATGGAGCCAAGAGCAGGCAGCAGTGGTCAGTTACACTGATGGGATCAGAGAAGACTTCTCAGAATAGGTAAGGCTTGGGATTTATTTAGAATAATCTGTGAGGTTCACCAGGTAGATGGGAAGGGAAGAAGAAAAAGCAAGGTGTGACTATGCAGCACAGCCAGCAAGTAGGGTAATTATAAGTGTTCTGGCAACTCCAGGACAGGAGGTCCCCAGGGTAGTTTCCAGAACTAAGACTAGAAAGACTATTATGTACCAGATCATAAAGGGTCTTGTTGCCTTTGTTGGAATTTTGGCCTGTGAGCAGTGGAGGGTCCCTAAAGGACTTTAAGCAGGGCAGTGATAGGATCAAAGTGGAGGCAGGACTGAAAGAACAACCACTCAGTGGCAGTCACCATAGCCTGGGCAAGAGTGATGAAGACCCAACAAAGGCAGAGGCTATGGGATGGAAATGAGAGTTTTGACATAGGAATTGTTAGGATGGAGATTCAGGGATTGCGGACAAGGAGGAGGAGGGACCATCTTCATTAAACTCAGTGATTTGTTAGATTCCACGGGCTCTCCAACCCTGCAAGCAAATGACCATCTCTATAGAGCCTGCCAGAATGGAGAAATGGGAGCGGCCTTCAGCTGGCTAGGTCCTCCACAGGGATTCTGTACATGAATCTTGGACGAAAGCCTAAGTCCAGCCCAGTAGGCAAACAGATTCCTGACCATGTAGAGAAAGGACCCATGGAAAAGAGCAAACCAAAATACAACTGCAGACTCCATGAGCACAGATGGTGTAGGAAGCTGAACCCCACCTCCCCTTTAGGTAGGCAGCCATCCACCTGCCACTGAGGGCTAGAGAGGGCAAGAAAGCAAGACAGAGAAATCACATACGATTTCGTATGCAAACTCAGGATGGAAAACATTCTCTAGCTTACTAGACAGTCTAATTATAAACTTACTGAAATTTAAAATTTTTCCAGATAATATTTAATCATGATCAGCTTCTTAGTTCTGCTTGACCCAAATACAAATGCAAACATGGCAGTGTCTCTCATCCAATTTTAACACAATGTGCCTTGTAGTATTAGGGATTGCACCTAACTAAGGGTTGAAATAGAGGTCTTTTGTGAATCTGGTCTTTGCCAGGTTTGTTTCACTAGTTTGCTACTGCTCTACAGGTGAAAATATTCTTTTTGAAAAAGTAGATAATCTTCAGCCTGGTCCATGTCTTCATTACTAAGTACAAATGAGATATTGAGTTGTTGGACTGTAGCCTTACTAGGGACAGCCCTATCAGATTAAGGAGAGGCAGAACTAGAGAGTGAGCATTAGATGAGAGAAAGAACATCAGTTTCTCAGCCTGGAGGTAAATTGTGGTCCTGCCACTTTCTAGCTGGGTGGCCTCGAACAAGTTGCTTAACCTTTGCAAGTCTTCATACACAAAAAATGGTGGTGAAGATTAGCAAGAAAGGAAACGTGTAGGGCTGTGCCTGCCTAGGTTCTCACAGAGCAGGTGCTCAGTAAAGGCAGACCTGGGGTTGCTCGTGAGCCTTGAGTGCCAAGACGAGATGCAGGTGTCAGTTTGTTACACTTGGTAAAGTATAAAGCCAGGGACGCTGGTAAGAAATAGATCCTGTTGTCTGAATGACTCAGTAAACTCACACTCAGCCCCACTAACCAAACTTCCAGGGTAGCATTCCACTTGGGATAGGTGGTAGGAGAAGCTCAAAATACTGTGCTTCCTCAACTCTAAGACATATATTTCTGATCACATGTGAATGTATCTGAAATCTGTATACATACATTTAACAGTTGATTCACAGTCAATAAAATACCATCATAGTCACTCACCCCATTCTTGCCCTGGAATGCTGTCATGAACTTGATAGAGCAGTTTCCAATCAAAGGCATTTTAAAAGGCAGAAATAAGATATTTATCATGCAAGTCAAGGAAAACCACTCCTTACCTGCTTTCAGCGCATTTTAAAATTCAGGGTGTCTCAAGCTCACATGGCTTTTACATCTTTTAGAGTAGGTAGGCACGGTCGGAGCACCCAAATGAAGTCAAATGTGGATCCTAATATTTGGTTCATGGGTTGTAAACTCCTGCACCTTTGCTCATAGTTTGCTTTTTCCTGGAATTCTTGTCTTATTTTGCTCTGAAAAGCACCTATTAATGTTTCAAGCTTCACATGAACCTCATCTTTTCTCTGAAGCCTTTTCTGACAAGGACAATCCTTACCCAAAGTGGAAGGGACAAGTCTCTCCTCCTTCCTGCCCCTTGCCTCACAAGCTATCACTTCTGGAGTGCACCTGCTGGTTCTTTGCATATTCTTGTTTCTACAAGATCGACTCTGTTTCCCATCCCTCAGCCCATCAGGCAAACACTGTATGTATCTCATTTCTCTCCCAGCCGGGAGGATTTACTTAGAACACAGTAGCTATGCAAGAAGTCCTCTTAAACAAATTAATGAACATCCTCCATACCAGTCCTTACCTGTAAGGAACCCTGTGAAGAAATTAAGTTTTCAGAGTAGTGTAAAAGTAATCTGTAACCTAAAAATCCAGATTGGAAGAGGGGTCCCTTGGTGGTACAAATTTAAATCTGTAGACCTTCTAAAGTGCAGGTCACTGCCAGGTGGCTGGAAGTGGACGTGCCATTCCCTTTTCTCCCATAAGTTTCCTAGTGGTGTATTTGGGTTTCCCTATTAACCTGTATTTCCCTCATACACCAGGCCAGAGTCCAACCTCCACA